>OZ030021.1:21815000-22387500 GCA_964023405.1 Apodemus agrarius
ACCCCATCACAGACCCCCTTGGCTGTCTGTGTCTTATACTCAGCCGGATTAGCTTCTAACCTAAGTGTTCTGAGCTATCCACTTCTAGCCTGAATGCTTTTGTCTACTCTGCCTCCTGCTCCACGCGCCTTTCTCACCAAGCTGCCCCTCCTACCTCCACCCAAAAGCACATCAGCCTTTGGACCTCTACCCTCCCTGCCCCCTCCCTCCTCCTCCCCCAACAACTCTCAACTGTTATTCCCAAGAGTTTATTAAGACGATCACACCCTTTCATCAGGACAGGACTCCACTGGGCTCTGTCCTGCCCCGGGGGAATAAATGGATTCCCTTGATGGTATTGGTGAACAAGTGCCTGGGCGCCATAGGGAGGGATCTGGAGAGGAACCCCAATACCAACCTTGCCCTCGTCATCCTCAATCAAGGTCTTCCCCAGTTTCGTATCTTTGACCACGCCCCCAATGGCCACGCCACTCTTGCTGCTGGAGGGAGGGTCCAGCCACACATGGTCACCCTAGAGCGCAGGGAAAAGACAAGGGTCGGAGTCTTCCTCTTCTTTCCCTTTCCCACCAGAGACTTACCTGTCTTGGGGCTGTCACCTGCAGCCTCAAGCTCCCAGGTGTCAGGCATTCTCTCTCTCTCTTTGCCCTCCCTCATCTGTCCTCACATAACCCCTCACCGCCAACCAAGCTTCCCTGTGATCATTCTGTCTAGACCAATGGCCTTAGTAGCGCCAGGGCTCGACCTTCCCCAGAGCAACTCTTATTAAGAGGGGAAAAAAAAATCAAAGGAAATAAATAACATCCAGACTTTGTCCCCATCACGGAAGGCGGTGAGGTGGGATGGTTTAAGAACAGATTGCTTCTCACACCTGAGACATGGAGTGCTGGAGAGATGACGTCAATCCCTGGCACCCACTTTTTAAAATAAAAAAGCTGGGCACAACGGTGTATGCTTGTAATCCTGGTGCTAGGGAAGTGGAGACAGGGGGATGTAGAGGGGTCACAGCAGTTAGGAAATCCCATTGGCTGGGATAACGTGGGTTTTGGCTAGCCTGCCATATCACCTTGACCCCACCATGACCATCCATCACCACAGAAGCCTCCTTCTGAGTTAAGAAAATGCACTGCAACAGAATTGATAGCAAAGAGACCAGCATAGGAAGGTGTTGTGCGTACGTCTCTCTGTGCTCAGGGCAAGGGTGTGTGTGTGTGTGTGTGTGTGTGTGTGTGTGTGTGTGTGTAGGCCAGGGATCAATGTCATATGTCTTCCTCAGTTGGTTTCTGTCTTATTTATTTTATCTGAGATAGGGTCTCTAATTGAATCTGGGGCTCACCGATTTTGACGGGCTGGCTAGCCAGCAAGCTTGAAGGATTGTCTTACTTCTGCCTTCCAAGGGCTGGGATTACAGTCACACCACTATATCTGAGCTCCGGGCTTTGGAACTCATGTCCTCAAGTTTCCTCAGCAAGCGCTTTGCCAACTGAGGTACTATTTGCCCATCCCTGCATAGGGAGATGCTGGTGGTGACAGAGAGGAAATGATCAGCAAAGAAGGAAGATGCTGCTAGAGGAGCGGCTGCTGTGAGCAGGTGTTAGAGGAGCAGCTGTTGTGAGCAGGTGCCAGAGGACCAGCTGTTGTGAGCAGGTGCTAGAGGACCAGCTGTTGTGAGCAGGTGCTAGAGGAGCGACTGTGGTGAGCAGGTGCTAGAGGAGTAGCTATGGTGAGCAGGTGCTAGAGGAGCAGCTGTTGTGAGCAGGTGCCAGAGGACTAGCTATGGTGAGCAGGTGTTAGAGGACCAGCTGTGGTAAGCAGGTGCCAGAGGACCAGCTGTTGTGAGCAGGTGCCGGAGGACCAGCTGCTGTGAGCAGGTGCTAGAGGAGCGGCTGTGGTGAGCAGGTGCTAGAGGAGCGGCTGTGGTGAGCAGGTGCTAGAGGACTAGCTATTGTGAGTAGGTGCTGGAGGAGCAGCTGTTGCAAGCAGGAGTTAGAGGAGTGACTGTTGTGAGCAGGTGCTAGAGTACCAGCTGCTGTGAGCAGGTGGTAGAGGACTGACTGTTGTGAGCAGGTGCTAGAGGACCAGCTGTTGTGAGTAGGTGTTTGAGGACTGGCTATTGTGAGCAGGTGCTAGAGGACTAACTGTTGTGAGCAGGTGCTAGAGGAGCGGCTGCTGTGAGCAGGTGCTAGAGGAGCGGCTGCTGTGAGCAGGTACTAGAGGAGTAGCTGTGGTGAGCAGGTGCTGGAGGAGCGGCTGCTGTGAGCAGGTACTGGAGGAGCGGCTGCTGTGAGCAGGTACTGGAGGAGCGGCTGCTGTGAGCAGGTGCTGGAGGAGCGGCTGTGGTGAGCAGGTGCTAGAGGAGCAGCTGTTGTGACCAGGTGTTTTGATGTAATTTATAAGATGTAGTGAAGTGCAGGTCAGAGGCAAAAGAGTTCAGGAGTCAGGAGACAAGCAAGATGAACAAGACACAGCCACCAGAGCTCAGAAAGGAAAGGGTCCAGAGAGATGGCTCAGCAGTTAACGGCACTGGCTGCTCTTGCAGATGGACAGGGGTTTGTTTCCAGTACCCACATGAGGCTCACGTCTATCTGTAACTCCAGTTCCAGGAGATCTAATACCTTCTGTCAGGCATGTGGCACACATACCTATTCACAAGCAGTCACACACAAAATAAATACATCTTTTTTTAAAAGCCAAATAGCAAATGACCGGTGTATGATATATGTGAGCGAGTCAAAATAATAGAAACAAAAAAAAATAGAAAGATAAAGCCGGGCGTGGTGGCGCACGCCTGTAATCCCAGCACTTGGGAGGCAGAGGCAGGCGGATTTCTGAGTTCGAGGCCAGCCTGGTCTACAGAGTGAGTTCCAGGACAGTCAGGACTACACAGAGAAACCCTGTCTCGAAAAAAAAAAAAATAGAAAGATAGTTTTCAAGGGCTAGGAGAGAAGCAACTAATGTGCAACAGGTTTAGAGATCTGTTACACAACGTCCAACATCACCCTTAGGCCTCAATGTGCACATGCGTACACACACCCCTGCTTGCACATATGCCTACACGTATGAACATGCTCTACACAGACATGTACACTCCCTACACATGCACACACAGGAGGAAAAGAGATTTGAGCTCATCTTTGGCTCCATAGAGAGTTTGAGGCCAGCTTGGGTGTCTTCTAGAAACTAGGATTCATCCCTTGTGGACTGGCACTGGGGAAGGAGCTATGGCCTTTTTTTTATGTTTAAGGAAGTCGGTAACAGAGAACACTTAAAAATAAGACATGGAGCACCATCGTACATTCTCTAGGGAGGTAGAGGGGAAATGGAAGGGCGTCACGGGATCAGAGACTAATGTTGTGGCCCTTTGATACAGTTCCTCCTGCTGTGGTGATCCCCAACTGTAAAATTAGTTTCATTGCTGCTTCATCACTGTAATTTTGCTACTGTTATAAACTGTAGTGAAACTGTCTGTGTTTTCCATTGGTATTAAGAATCCCCTATCAAAGGGTCAGCTGACTCTCAAGGGGGTCATGACCCACAGGTTGAGAACCAATGCACTAAAACCTTAAGCAGTCCACGGGGAACAGAGGCTGATCCTCTAAACATTTTTGTCTATATAACTTGGTATGTATATGTTCATGATGTGTGCATGCACACGCACGCGCACGCGCACACACACATACACATGCATATCCATGTATAATCATGGGAAAGCAAGATGACACACCTCACTTGTCATTCCTCAGGAGTCATCTGTCTTGTGTGTGTGTGTGTGAGAGAGAAACAGAGTGTCTTACTTGACTGCAGCTCACCAGGTAGGCCAGGTTAACTGGTCAGAGAGTCCTAGTATCTATTTCTTGCCAGACAAGAACTTTATCATCTGAGCTGTTTATCTTCCAAGTCCTTACTTATTCGACTTTAACAAATAAAATGAAACTACGGCTTCCTGATGCATCCGATGTTAGGGGCTCGTTTCCTGAGTTCAGCCGTTTCAGGAACAAGTGTCACCCTGCTGACTGGGTCAAAACCGAGCTCATGTTCCCAGGTCCCAGAACCCAACTCCTACCCTGCTTCTTCAGATGTTTCATGTTTGTCTGTTAACCAGTGAAGGATGTAAAGAGAGAAGATGCCGCTATCCCGTTATCTAAACTAAGGCACACAAGCCGTGAAGGTGGCGCCAGTCTTGAATCGATTGACTTGGAGCACCTTGCCCTCCCCTTTGTCCCTTTATCACTCTAAATTACAGGTCAGAGTTCAGGACGAGATCTCGCTACAAAAGCTGACTCAGGGACCATGAAACCACGTGACCTGGATAAGGGCCCGTCACCGATGATAACTTCCTTGCTTAACCCCTTGTGTCCAAATACTGGTCAATGCAACAGCCCACCCTGCTCCCCCCCACCCCCACCCCCACCCCGGTTCCAATCCTTTAAAATATTGTACGATCCTTTAATATATTGTACGATCTCCTCTCTGGGTCACAGTTCAGATCCCAAACTGGCTGCCTCCCTGCATGCATAGAAACTAAAGCTTTCAGTTTAAGGTTTCCACCCCAAAGCCAACAAAAAAACAACGGGAAGAAGACACTGCAAGGCTGAGAGTCGGTGCGAGTGACTGCACCAGGCAGCAGAAACAGCATGCTCAACCCAAAGCAGGAAGAGTAAAGGTCCAGAATGGATAATCACCATCTTGCAGAGAAACCTACATTAACCAGAGATGAAAGAGAAGCAGGGGTAGTCCCAAGGTGGTGTGTGTGTGTGTGTGTGTGTGTGTGTGTGTTCTATAAGGAGAGCAATGATTGGTTTGCCTCTTGGCCAGCCCTCTCTAAGGAATAAATGAGTATTAGCCAAGCAGCCACAAGCAGCTTCCTCAAGAACTTGTAGGTAAGAGCTGGAAAGATGGCTCAGTGGTTAAGAGCACCGACTGCTCTTCCAGAGGTCCTAACTTTTTAATTCCCAACAACCGCATGGTGGCTCACAACCATCTGTAATGGTCTGCAGTGATCTGATGCCCTCTTCTGGTGTGTCTGAAGAGAGTAATGGTGTACTCAGACATAAAATAAATAAATAAATAAATAAATAAATAAATAAATAAATAAATCTTTAAAAAAAAAGAATCCACTTTTCCCCACTAGAGGTTTAAAAAAAAAATTTGTACGCCAGGCGGTGGTGGCACATGCCTGTAATCCCAGAACTTGGGAGGCAGAGGCAGGCGTATTTCTGAGTTTGAGGCCAGCCTGGTCTACAAAGTGAGTTCCAGGACAGAGAAACCCTGTCTCGAAAAAACCAAAAGAAGAAGAAGAAGAAGAAGAAGAAGAAGAAGAAGAAGAAGAAGAAGAAGAAGAAGAATAATTTGTAGTGAGCAGACAGTAGCAGCTGGATCATAGTTACACTACTCCTTGATGTCAGGTCCAAAGGAACCCGCAATTCCACAAACTCCAAAAGGCAGCCCAAACAGCCAGAAATGACCTCAGCCTGGACTATAGGAGGATTTCTGGATTAGATAAAAGCCAGCATTCCTTGGAAACTTGTGAAACCAGTTCCTATCTGCCAGAAAGGAGTCATTTTCCTTACTTCCAGCACAAAGGGCATATGGCTGTATTGGCATGTCAAAGCACAAAGGCCACCATGCTCCCTCAGTCTCACAAGGACCTGTTACATGTATCAGAGTCCACCCTAGCGTCTAAACCTTGCTCCTGAATTCTCTCCCTCCTCCTCCTCCTCCTCCTCCTCCTCCTCCTCCTCCTCCTCCTCCTTCTCTCTCTCTCTCTCTCTCTCTCTCTCTCTCTCTCTCTCTCTCTCTCTCCCTCTCCCCTCTCACAGATAGCCCTGGCAGTTGACTTATTTTTCTCTCTGCTCTGGACTCCTCCAGATGCCTCCAGCTGTTCTCTCTCTCCTATCTACAATAAAAACCGTAACCAGACCATGTCAGCAGTTTCTTCACTTCGGCCCATCACACGCACTGGGCACACCCGAAGGACTCCTGTCCTGCCACGGAGATGCTTGCATACGCATGTTCCTCATGTATCTACAATAGCTAGGAGATGGAATCAGCCTGGATGGGAACATTGTGCTTGCTTTGTTTTTTGTTTTTGGTTTTTGGTTTTTCGAGACAGGGTTTCTCTGTGTAGTCCTGGCTGTCCTGGAGCTCACTCTGAAGACCAGGCTGGCCTCGAACTCAGAAATCCGCCTGCCTCTGCCTCCCAAGTGCTGGGATTAAAGGCGTGCGCCACCACCGCCCGGCTGTGCTTGCTTTGTTTGTTGGTTGGTTTTCTATCAGCCAGACAAGGGCTCCTGGGCTTCCCCCTTCCCCTTCCCACCCATTAGCCAGTTGACGGGGACTCTGAAGTTAGTTCCCACCAACGAGGTAAGCTGCAGTCACCATCTAGGTTAGGGACAAAAGGGAGCAGCCATTTTGGTGAGTATATTCACTATCGTGGTTTGGGTTCTGGCACATCATTTTGGCAAAAAGGGAAATAACCTTGCCAAGTTCCTTTCATTTTGTGCGTTCCTTTGTGAAGCAGGGATTGTTCTTTCTCAACAGTCTGGGGGCTCTCTGGAATTTCAAATTCATACTCAAGAGTGTTTGAATCCCTTACCTGAGGGAGGGCAGAATACTCCACTCCCATTACAGTCCTCTCCCACCCCTGGGGTCTAGGGTAAACAAGACTCTTTTGAATCAATAAGGACACCAGGACAGAAATTTTCTCAGCAGAAAATTAGCAACCAGATAACTCTCGTGCACAAGACCAACGTATGAAACACAAGAGTGGCAAAGTGCTTCGTGGTTGTCTAGGACATTCTGGAGGTTGAAGAAGAGGGAATGAGATGTGTGGTTGACACAAAGCAAAGGTAAAGTCCTGACCCATAGCTTCATAAGTAGCCTCGCTGACTTCTTTTTACTAAAAACGGACTTAACCTAGGACAATTTTGTCAGAGACAGACAAAGCACTTAAGACAGGAATATTAAAAAAAAACAAACAAAACCCTCCATTAGTGGAGTTGAGATTCGGATTGGTTATCAGGGTGTGAGAAATCTCTTTCGCATGAGGCTGAGACTAATTGTTTAACTCCCACAAAGCCAGGATGGGACACAATTAGGTAGAGAAATCTAAGGAAGCACTGCCCTGCCCCTAGACAGAAGGTAACCAACTCTCAACCCCTGTGGCCAACTCAGAGGTCCCTGCCCCATTCAGTATTCACAGTTCCACCTGATCTCAGCCCACACCACACTCGGGTGGGACAAAAGGCCATACACACACACACACACACACACACACACACAAAACCAGTTCTCTTCCAAGTTTCTGCGCCTAGAGCAACCGTATCGTGTATGGGATTTGGGGCATACCTCCTCGATCCTTCTGCTTCTTCTATGGGTTCCTTTTCCCAAGAACAGCTTGTCCCTGGGATCTCAGGGGAGATCAAAACGTGGTCTAGATGACACCACTTGGAGTTTGCAGTTACAGAGTAGTGAGGTCCTATATATCCCGGTCACGTGAGCTGTCTCCTTCTTGATCCATGCTGATCTAATTGGTGCCTTTATTTTTTAAAGAAAGGGGGTAACTGTCTACATTCGATCTGTGATATGTATGGAGGGTGCTAAGAGTCCTGTGCTCTGAGAGGGGGGTGTGGTCATCGTATTTCTGAGCTAAGGTCACCACAAACCAAAAGCAAACATGTCGATCTGTCCTCATGGCCTCATCAAGATGGAGACAGCCCTGTGATTTGGCTACCATCTTGGTTAGTGACACCATTAAGATGCTGGCCACATTGTGATTTGGCTACCATCTTGGTTAGTGACACCATTAAGATGCTGGCCACATTGTGATTTGGCTACCATCTTGGTTAGTGACATCATTAAGATGCTGACCACCATGTGACTTTACTGCCACCTTGATTAGTGTATCACATGGAGTGAACCAAAATGGTGGCACCCATTAAGCTTCTTGGTACCACTGGGCCCTCAGGGGACCACTACACCCCTAGAATTTGCTGCACCTCGGGGCATTCAGTACATATCACAATCCTCTTCTCCCAATTTTCTTTTCTTTTCTTTTTTTTTTTTTTTGTGTGTGTGTGTGTGTGTTCCTTCTTGGTTTCACCTTTCTAATGGCTGTTGGGGTCAAAGAAATGGAAAACCCAAAGGAGACTCCAACACAAGATGTATTGCAGAGCGATAAGGTATTTTCACATCAGACTAAAGAGAAAATACCAGACCTTCGAGGTGGGGTTTTTGTTATTGTTGACAATGTCTATTTTAATTATGACACGTTATTTTACACCATACAGTCACTGGTTTCTAGAGAGGACTTAGGAGTTTTTCCAGCCACGTGCCATCAGCACTAGCCAGCATCAAAGGTAGCTGACACTTTAAGTTGTCTAGACTTGGAAATCTCCTGTGAATGTGCAGAGCAGCTCCAGACAAACTTAGGGAGGCCCAGGCCCAGCCATATTCTAAAGAAGAGACTGCCAGGTGTCAGACAAGCCGCTGCTAGGTGGGCAGCTGCAACAGCTGGATACAAGAGAAGTCAGCTGCTTGGGTGGGGGTGGGGCGGGGAGGGGCGGGGCAGGGCAGGGCTGGGGGGGGTCAGGAGATGCCGCTCTCTTCACACCTGCTCTTTCTGCCTTGTCTCTCCAAGCCTGCTTTCTTCTAACCAATGTAGAATATTTTCCTCCTTCACAAGACTCCTCTGCCCTATGTTTTCTGACGACTTGTTTCTAATCTATTGATCCCTGGATGCACTGGATTTTGTCTTACCCTACAGGTCCAGATATAAAAATCCGATATGGAGAGGGGGGGAGGAACCAGGGCAACACCATCCCTCTCTAAGGTGGTTTAACTCTCCAGAGTCACGCTTTCGACAGTTTCCTTAGCTGCACTCTTCTGGATTCTGTGCTCTTCAGTCTGCCGTGTCTCTCGATCAGCCACGCTTATCCCAGACAGAAAGCATAGTTATGGCGGATCACTCTGTGTAACTTTAAAAACTGTCTTGTGTTTTCATAAGGTTTGCCTGGGAACTTACCAAGCCACATAGTTGAACGGCGTGTATACTCGTGATATTAATTCATTACAGTATCCTAAGTATAAAGCTTGGATTGAGCTTTCTTGTACTAAGGTAGTCTTGGACAAGGCTGCTCTCTGAATGAGACAATTGCCATCTTTCTATGTCCTGTGAGGGGCTCAGCTATACAGAGAGGCAGGCAGCAGAGAGAGAAGCTGGGGGTTTGGAGAAACCACAAGTTATATGGGATAATATAGATGGAAATAGAATAGTGCAGTGGGAGATCTGCCTAATCTAGGCTTGTATCTTGTTTTGAACTGATTGAGTTGAGTTGAATTGGGTTGGAAACAAAGTAGCAACTGCTGGCTCTGCTTCCCTATCACTGGGGCTGCCAGCATCCCTGGCTTTTGTATGGATCCTGGGGACCTGAACTCAGTTCCTTATGCCTGTATGGCAATCATCATACTGACAGCTACCTCCTCAGCCCATCACCGGGCTCCTTCCTGCAGACGCCCCCGCTTCATGTCTTACCCTCAAACCTCTACCTGAGGATAAGAGTGCCCCTCACTCTTCTCTCGTCTGAATCACTCTCAGGCGCTGGCATTTTCTCAGTGCCGACTGTTTCTCAGATGCAAACAGTTAACAACATCGTACTCCATTCTCCTACACGCAGAGCCATTACCGCCACTGAAACAGACATTTCCCGAGTAGACAGCGTAAGTGGCTCCTTCCCACCCTGTTATCCCAGACAAGATCTCTGCATGTGCCATCTGAGACAGCAAGTGGAGGGTCCCCACTGCTGCCCCGAGTGTGTGAATGTACACGATAGATGGCGGTGGTATGTGAATGCATGCGCAAGCACATGTGTGTCTCATGCACACATGTGTCACATGCACACGTGTGTCGCATGCACACATGTGTCGCATGCACGCGTGCGGAGGCCAGAGGACCATCTCAGCTGTTATTCAGGGGCTGCCGACTGTGTTTTCTGAGCTAAGATCTCTCCATACTGTCCCACTCAACTAAGCTGACTGACAACTGAACTTCAGAGCTAGGATTACAAGCAAATACTGATTGTTTCTGGCATTTTTGGCGTTTCATTTCTTTTTATGGTGGGCTCTCGGGTATCAGACTCAGGTACTTATATAAGCAAGGTAGGCACTTCACTGATTGAACCATCTCCCTACCCCAAGGACCACACCCTCCTTTTTTGAAGTCCCTGAATAAAAGTGAGGAATTTCTGGGTACATTTGCAGAGGCCTAAATGTTAACCACATCTGCTTTCTTCCAATAGGAGAACTTTTCCTAGTCCTCAGTCACCACCCCTGTCTCTGGAATTGGCCTTCTGGGGTCTCTTTGACTCTCTTCTTTCCTTGAAAGTGACTCAGCTCAGCCTTAGGAAATGTCCACAGTAAACACTGTTCTTACCAGCCGGAACACGGACATCCCAGGTCACCAGCTCTTTCAGTCTGTGGGGAAAAAAAGCAGAAGGTCAACCCAATGGCCTATCAATCTGGAGCCCTAAAGAACAGGTGCTGTGTGGATTATCAGCCCGTCCCCATGTGTTCTGACTGGAGCTTTCTTCCAGAAACAGCTCTGACTAGGGGGGAGTGGGAGCCACATTCTTCATCTGTATGTAAGAAAGCATTTCTTGTCTTCTTTATCTACTTCCCCTTTAGAAAACACCTGGCCCTTCGCTCTGGGCTCCTTTCAGGGAGTAGGGAAGTGTCCTGTCATCCAGAAGCCCAAATTTCGAAGTAGGGGAAAGAGAGAATTCTTGTGTGTGCACGTACATATTGTGTGTGCATGCTTGTGAAGGACAGAGGTCAACCCTGGGTGTTGTTCCTAGGAGCCACCACATTGTTCTTCTCTCTCTCTCCTCTCTCTCTCTCTCTCTCTCTCTCTCTCTCTCTCTCTCTCTCAAGCCCTCCCTCCCCCTTTCTTTCTTTTGTGTACATGTGGAATGTGTATGTGATGTAGGGTCCACATGTGTCTCCGTACATGTAGAGCACTGATTCTCACCCTCCCTAATGCTGGGACTCTACATTATAGTTCCTCGTGGCTCTGGTGACCTTCAGTTGTAAAATTATTTTCATTGCTAACTTCATAATTGTGACTTTACTAGTGATTTTTGTTTTCTGGTAGTCTTAGGTAACCCCTGTGAAAGGGTCGTTTGACTCCTGAGGGGCAGCGACCCACAGGTTGAGAACTGCTGACTGAGAGACCAGAGCTGGTGGTGGCTATCTTCTTCCTCCTCCCTCTCCGTGTTATATATGGAGGCAGTGTCTCTTCCTGAACCCAGAGTGCACTGATTCAATGAGTATAGTTGGCCAGTTTTCCAAGCGGATCCCTGGGTCCGCCTCCGAAGCCTGGGGTTATAGGTGGGCAGCCACACCTTGAAGGTTATCTACACGGATGCACCCATATCCCAGCTGACATGTATACAGCAACCCCCTTTACCCAATTCGCCATTTCTCTATTACCCTGCTTCTGTTTTGAGACAGGGTCTCTCACTGGGACTTGGAGCTCAGCAAGTAGACTGGGTGGTCTGGGCAGCGAGTCCTAGGGACTCCGCTGTCTCTGTCTCCCAGCTCTGGGTCACAAGCGGGTGCCACCATGCCACATAGCCCAGGATTTTAACTGGTCCCATATCCATGCCAATCAGTCTTCATCATGTGTTCTAGGAGGGGCTCTGCTGCGCACAGGCTGTTTACTCATGGTAGTCTGGAGAAGAATGGCCCCTGTTGGCTCACATATTTGAGTGTTTAACAACCAGGAAGTAGGATTAGAAGGATTAGGAGGTGTGGCTCCTTTGGAGTAGGTGTGGTATTGCTGGAGGAAGTGTGTCACTGGATGTGGGCTTTGAGATTTCAAGGGCCAGTGCTAGGCCCAGCTGTCTCTGTCTCTGCTTACAGGTTAGGACATATCTCTTAACTTCTTCTCCAGTACCATGCCTGCCTGTGGCCATGTTGATAACAGACTAAGCCTCTGAAAATATAAGCAAGCCCTCCTCCGAGTTAAATTCCTCCTCTTAGAAGAGTTGCCGTGGTCACGGTGTCTCTTCACAGCAATAGAACACTGACTGACAGTTCTTGATCTAAGCTTTTTAATCAGCATCTCATTATGCAGCGGAGCCTGGTCTTGAGCTGGGATTCCTCCAGTCTTTCCATTGCTGGGAGTAAAATATGAGGCCTGGCCCCTTGGCGTCAAAAAAAGGGGAAGATCACTTCGTTAATGAACAGCATCACTAGGAGTTAAGCCCAGATCAACCACATTCCAAACCTGCCCCAGCTTCTGGCTGCTCCCAAGTGCTTTTTCAGGAAAAAAAAGAAGAAAGTCAGATCCCCAGTCCTTTCCCCTCGTGGGGATGCCCTTCCTGTTACTCTGACTTAAGCGCTATTGTCTTTCCTTTTCTGATATGTTAGCAGTGTGAGACAGGCGCTGACTCTGTGGCATTCACCTCCCCTTGCCTGCCTCTAGAACATGTCTACAGCAGAAGGGACACAGCCAATAGTTATCTCCCGAAAGTGCCCATGAAACATCTGGAAATGGTGTTGCTGCAATAATGGCGTATGTGGTTGGGTGAGGATACCCAGTTGTGCGGCGTCTCTGAGAACAGATGGCATTGACCGTCCTACAGGGAGAATAAGGAAGCTGGGGAATGCGGAGACTTACCCAAAGCATGGCATGTGTGTTCACATATGTGGGGGTACATATGTACATGTGTGGTAAAGGTGTTCTTTAGCCTTTTCTTCCAAAATAAAACAGTTAATCTTAGAGGGAAGCTCATGAAGATGTAGGATGTTCTAAATGGAGATGAAACATCTTCTGGCCTGCAGGGAAGATTGCTAAAACAGGGAGCCATCCACTCAATAGCCTCACGAGGCCCTGACAGCTCATCAAGACTCACTAGATATCACGAGCTTATATAGACAGTAGTTAGAACTGCAAAGTGGTACTTTCTAACAAACTGAGATGCCTAAGAGCAGGCTCCGACCAGCTGACCCACCCAGGAAACCGCCAAGCTGCCTGCAAGAGTTCCAACGCCGAGAGAAGGTTTGGTGGAAAAGAGCCTGGGCTGCTTTTCAAGAGGATTCAATTCCCAGTGACCACATGGTGGCTCAGAACTACGGTCCTAGTCCTAGGGGATCTGACATCCTCTTCTAGCCTCTGGGAGCACTCTCTGCACATGGTGCACAGACATACACTCAAGAAAACACTAATATACATAAAAATCAGACAGACAGACAGACAGACAGACAGACAAACAGACAGACAGACACTTGGACTGATTGAGCTGCCAGGAAAAGACATTCTCCACCTTGCCAAGCTGCCTGCAGGTTGTGCAGTGTGCTCCAGGTTCCTTCCTTTGTGATCTGTCACCTATCCTGGGACAGGCTTTGGCCATGCAGTTGCCTGAGTCATTTCTACTTTTGTAAGCAACGCCAATAAAATCCATCGTTGCACCAACTTGGCCTTCGGTGGCAGCATTAGTTTGGTCTGTCATGGGCTCTCTATCTGGGGCGAATAGACGTTTCTTCACACCTTCCCAGTAATTGTGTCACCCATCAGGAGGCCAGAGGACATTCTCGGAGGTTCCTCAGGCACCACCCATCTCAGGTTTCTTTGGAGAGACACATTCTCTCATTGACCTGGAACTATTTGGCAAGTGGGTTACCCCGGCTGTCAAGGCAGCCCGAGGGATCTGTTTATTTCTGCCTTCCCAGCACTGACAAGTGTGTGTCACTATGCCCAGATTTGGATTGTGGGTTCGGGTGGGGGGAAATCTGGTTCATGTCGCAAGCTCTCTATCAGCTGAGCTACCTTTCTTGCCATAGCTTTCCAACTGGTAAGCAAAGAAGGAGAATCTTCTCCCTAACTCCAAAATATGCCTCTTGTCTCTACACCCTCTGCTCTGAGGAAGTGTAAACATCTGCCAAAATGCTGAGAAGACCTTCGGCGGGTCTCCGTTCTCTGAAGGGAGGCTGGTCCTTCTGCTCATCTCACAGAACCTGGGGAGGCATTGAAGAGACACCGAGGATCCTGACACCACCGTGGTCAGTCCTTTCCAACCAACAGAACATGAGTGTCTTTCAGATCTCCTTCTTGCTATTTATTCTATGCATGTTGGTCCACTGAATTACAGAAAAAGAAACCCAGAGGGGCTAGTGGGTTATAAAGGGCAAGGGTGCCTGCTGCCAAGCCCGACGACCTGGGTTCAGTACTTAGGCCCCACCCACGTTATAGAATGAGGGAACTGACTCCAGAAGGTGTTCCCGGACCTTCACATGTGGTACCATCTGCCCCCTGCCAGATACAATAAACACATACATATTTAAAAGAAGAAGAAAAGAGCAAAGGCTGGAGAGATGGTACAATGGCTAAGAGCACTGGCTGCTCTTCCAGAGGACCTGAGTTCAATACCCAGCACCCCACATAGAAGCTCATAACTGTCTGTCTCCAGTTCCAAGGGATGCAGCGCCCTCTTCTGGCCTCCTCAGGCACCAGGCATACAGGTGCATACATTCAGGCAGAACATCCAAGCACATAAAATGAGAGAGAGAGAGAGAGAGAGAGAGAGAGAGAGAGAGAGAGAGAGCCCTCAGATTCCAGCTCCACCACTCCCTGCTTTCTATTATTTATCTGCGTGTTGAGGTGACTTCCAACATGAAAGGGCTTTGGTTCATCAGTCTCTGAACTCGAGTTTTATTAGCTACTGTGGTAGTTTAGAATAGCCCACCAATTCTTTGTCATACTTCTCTGGCTTGAGTCTAACTTGAATGTCCCTCTTAGGACTGGAGAGATGGCTCAGCGGTTAAGAGCACTGACTGCTCTTCTGAAGGTCCCGAGTTCAAATCCCAGCAACCACATGGTGGCTCATAACCATCCGGAATGAGATCTGATGCCCTCTTCTGGGGTGTCTGAAAACAGCTGCAGTGAACTTACATATAAATAAATAAATAAATAAATAAATAAATAAATAAACAAACAAACAAACAAATAAATAAAAACCTTAAAAAGAAAAGAGATGTTTAAAAAAAAAAAAGAATGTCCCTCATAGGTACCAATGCATAAACTTGGTTCTCAGGGGGGTAGAACTGAGAGGTTCTGTGGACCTTTAAGAAGTGGGCCAGTGACCTTAGGTCGTAGAGGGCACTGTGCCCCTGGGTGGGAGTATGTGAGCTCATCTCATCCATCTGGCTTGCCTGGCTTCCTGTCTTGAAATGATGACTTGCATTGACACTCACCCCTGCTGTGATATGCTGCCTTCCCAGAAGTCCAAACTAATGTAGCCGCCTGATCTTGAACTTGAATCTGCACAACCACGAGCCAAATTACCCTTTTTGCATTTCATAAGTAGTCTATGTCAAATATTTCACTATGGTGATGGAAAGATGACTATTAAAAACATACCTACTTTTATAAAAATCCTCTCATGAATGGAGACCGGTCCTCTCTCTACTTTGAGGGTAGATCTAATTACTTACTTCTAACAAGGGGACTGCCTGGGAGTGATGGAGTACCACTTCTGAGACGCATTCACAAAGACCCTGTAATGCAGACTCAGAAGACTGCCTGAGCTGGTCGCTAGGAAACCTAAGATTCAAGAAGGACTGGTGTTGGCCCAGGCTAAGATCGGACAACCTCTTCCACTGAAGTTTCCCACATGGTGGGAGTGAGTCCAAGTCAGTCTGAGGTGGTTAGTCCTCAGTCCTTGCTGGGCCCTGGCTCAGCAAGCAGCTGTGTGGCTGGAACCACGGGCTTTAGATTCAAAGCTGTGCCTATGGGAAGGAGGAAAGAGGGAAATAAAAGGCCAGATTATATGACCTTACAAAGTGTCTAATGCGGGCCCAGGGATGTCAGGGCCTCGGAGACTTGTTGAAGAGGGGTGGACTTAACCCTACAGATGGGATTCCTTCTGAACATCTCTGCCTCTCCGCCCAGGTCATCTCAGATCTGCTTCCACTCGGCAGAGCTGTGCTGACACCCTGCAGCTATCACGCTACAGTCCACTGCTCAGTTAGTTCACCTTTTCACTAGGACTTCTACCAGACTCTGTGGTGGGAGGGCAAAGACACCGGAAGTTAAAGATGTGACTTGGGGGGGGGTGGTGAGGCGAGTTCAGCTATGATCTCATCTCATTGCCTAAACACGGCCAAGAAAATCCCCACGTCTCTTGTCCTGGGCTTGATGTAGGCTACAGAATTCTAGCTGACCCGTACTCTCTTTCAGTTGCATGTTCCTCCGTGAAACCTCTCCCAGGGCTAGGGTTACTGCCAGGCTCATAGCAACGCTCAGTCCAAGAGCAGCTTTCCGAGTGGTCATATCCATCACCAGACCCCGATGAAGCCATGTCTCTGGACATCAAAGCCTGTATGACCATAATACTTTATCTCCTTAGTCCCCAAACTGCTCCATTCATGCATTCTTGATCTCAGCGAAAGGCATCAGCTGCTGCTGAGGAAAGCTCACGAGTCATTCATTCTATTCTGCCCTCACCACTATTTTTCTTTTAAAAGGTAGTGGCCGCCAACTCTATGCTGTTCACAAGAAGCCTACACTAACTATAACATCACAAGTTTTATTAAGGAAGCGAAGAAAGATGTACTTCACTAATACTCATCAAAGGAGAGCTGTAATAGCCATACAATTTCATAGAAAACATATTCCAAGTTTTAAAAAAATGATGAAAAATGAAAGGAAATATGGCATGATGGAGAGGGATTAAATCCACAAAGAAAACATAATCCTTAACATGTATGCGCCTAACAACAGAATGCCAAAATACATAAGGCAAAACATAGAATGTAAGAAGTAAAAGAGTTGACCATTACAGTAGAAGACTTTGATGTATTTCTATCAGAAATGGACAGAATCTGAGTTCGAAGCCAGCCTGGTCTACGGAGTGAGTTCCAGGACAGTCAGGGCTACATAGAGAAACCCTGTCTTGGAAAAACCAAAAAGAAAAAGAAAAAAGAAAGAAAGAAAGAAAGAAAGAAAGGAAGGAAGGAAGGAAGGAAGGAAGGAAGAAAGAAATAAAGAGAAGAAAATGGACAGAATCAACATGCAGAAAAATCAGTAAGGATAACAGACACACTCAACACCACCACCAATCAAATATGACACAACAAATGTGTAAATTTTTATCTTTATACACTGATTTGTCTAACAACAACAGAACATATAGTCTTTTCAGCCTCACATGAAACATCTTCTAAGAGAGATTGCATTCCACTCTGGTCTATAATGCACACTCTGGTCTATAAAGTAAGAAGAGAAAAGAAATTACTATTATTATTATTATCAAATGTAAAGAAACTAATCTTGTAAAGCATCTCCTCAGACCGCAATGCACATAAACTATAAATCAATAACAACCTGATAAATGACAAATCCTAACATAGTTGGAGATTAATAAATATACCTGTGGATACATGGGCCAAAAAGTCCCAAGGAAAAAGTGAAATAATATCAGCTAAATAAATATCAACTAAATACAACTGGTCAAAATTTGTGAAGTCCAGGGAAGGAAGCATACATGGGAAATGTAGACCACTGAAAACACGTTATAAAAGAAGGAAGATTTAGTTCTATAATCTGACCATGTTAGGAAGATGTGGAAAGGATAATGAAACACTAAAGTAAGAAGAGAAAAGAAATTGCTATTATCATCATCATTATCATTAATGTTTTTGAGACATGTTTGTGTGTAGCACTGGCTGTCCTGAAACTCACTATGTAGACGAGGCTGGCCTTGAACTCAGAGTTCCACCTGCTTCTGCCTTCCAAGTGCTGAGATTAAAGACGTGCACCACCACAACAACCAGCTAAGAAATTATTATTTTTTAAAGTAAATGAGAAATTAGTACAACAACAAAAACAAAACCCCAAAAATCAAAAAAGGAAAATCAATACAACCAGAAGCTGACCCCCCCATTGAAAAAAAAAACTCAATAAAATTAAGAAAAGAACAAAATAGCTGGGTGATGGTGGCGCACACCTTCAATCCCAGCACTTGGGAGGCAGAGGCAGGGGGATTTCTGAGTTTGAGGCCAGCCTGGTCTACAGGGTGAGTTCCAGGACAGCCAGGACTACACAGAGAAACCCTGTCTCGAAAAAACAAAACAAAACAAAAAAAAGAGAAAAGAACAAAATACAAATCTCTAGTGTCAGAGAGGGAAACTTGGTGACCCATTTCCCAGATGGGGAGACTGAGATGGTCAGAGGTCTGAGATTTGCTGGACAGCTAGCCTACCAGGTCCAGTGAAGGACCTTTATTCAAAAACTAATGTAGAGGGTTGAAAGAGAGCCCAGCGGGTAGAGCATGTGCCTCACAAATGTCACAGTGTGAGATTCACCCCTAGAACCCACATAAAAAATCCAGATGTGGCAGCATGCATCTGCAGGCCCAGCACAGCAGAGACCCTTCCTCGGCAAGGAGAAAGGGGAGGGCTAACTCCTGAAAACTGTCTTCTGATCATCACGTGCGCACACGTACACCACTACATTGAAAAATGAAACGAATTTAAACATTAAATAATGCAGACAGTGATCAAGGAAGACACTAAACAGCCACCTCTGGCCCGCACATACATGCACACATGTGTGCAAAGGCACATCGCTCTGGAGCTATCCTTATCCTGGGGGTATGGCGCGTCCCAGGAAGACGTTCTTTTGGGCTCTTGAAAATGACATCTTTCATCTCACCAAGCACGTGTACTTTAAAAGATGCAAATTTTGGAAGCTGGAGAGCGGACTCAACTGTTAAGTGCACATAGCTCTTATAAAAGACCCAAGTTCAGTTCCCAGCACCTATAATGGGTTGTTCACCACAACCTATAACCCCAGCTCCAGTGAATCTGGTGTTCTCTTTTTTGCTTCTGGAGGCATCCACACTAATGTGCATATACCCACACATAGACACACACACACACACACACACACACACACACACACTTAAAAATAAGACTAAATCTTACAATGATACAAAAAACAACCATATTATGCCTCTCTGCAGTTGACAGATAACCCTGGCTTTACCACACTCAAGAATATTTATTGGGGCTGTAAAGATGGCTCAGCAGTTAAGAATTCAAGCTGTCCTTACAGAGGACCCAAGTTCAGTCCCTAGCACCCATGTCAGGCAGCTCACAACTGCCTTTAACTCCAGTTCAAGAGGATCCACCTCTCCACCTCCCTCTTTTGGCCTCCTCGGGCACTTTACTGACACATATACAAACCCACACTCAAGTGCACACACATACAAATCTAAACCTAAATCAAGATTTTTATTACGACTCCTCCAAAAATTTTCCATTGTATTAAAAAAGAATGTTTATTTATAAATCTTTTAGTGTATCATATTACCTGTTGTAGTGGTTTGAATAAGAATGGCCCCATGTACTCATAGATTTGAATGTTTGGTCACCAGAAAGTGGCACTATTAGGAGGTGTGGCCCTGTTGGAGTAGGTGTGGCTTGGTTGGAAGAACTGTGTCACTGTGGGGGTGGGATTTGAGGTCTCATATACTCATACCTGACCCTGTGTGTGTCTCTCTCTCTTTCTGCTGCCTCGGATCCAGATGTGGAACCCTCAGCCGCCTCTCCAGCACCACGTCTGCCTGCATGCCGCCATGCTTCTCACCATGATGATAATGAACTAAGCCAGTCCCAATTAAATGTTTTCCTTTGTAACAGTTGCTTGTGTCTCTTGACAACAACAAAACCCTGACTACGACAGAAGCTGGTATCAGGAGTGGAGTATTGCTGTGAGTGGCCAGACCATGCGTTTTGTTTGAAGTAAAATGGAACTTTTGGGGACTTCGAACTAGAAAAGCAGTTGGACACTTTAAGTGAAGCTTAGTCGGTCACACTAATAGAAGCATGGAAGACGGTGACACTAAGGGTGATTTGAACTATGGGAGCTGGGCTCAGCAGGTTTCAGGGGAGAATAATATGAATATGTGGGTTAGAGACTACTCTTGTGATATTTTGTTGAAGAATATGGCTGTTTTCTGCCCTTGTAAAAAAAAAAAAATCTGCCTGCATGTCTCAGCACATGCCAGCAGGTGATAGGACCAACCCAGCCTGGCCAGGGGTCCCAAAGCAAGCCCAGGGTCTAAGACTGGATGGTCAGTGTTAGGGAAAGGACCAACCAGAGCCCAAGAAACCAAAAGCTGTTATGTTTCTCCCATACAATAGCAAGCTTGTTTCCTTCCTGTCAACCTGCATTCCTTTTCTGTATATTATCTATCTATCTATCTATCTATCTACCTACCTACCTACCTATCATCTATCTACCTATATCTATCTATCTATCTATCTATCTATCTATCTATCTATCTATCTACCTACCTATCATCTATCTACCTATATCTATCTATCTGTCTGTCTATCTATCTATCTATCTATCTATCTATCTATCTACCTACCTACCTACCTACCTATCATCTATCTACCTATATCTATCTATCTATCTATCTATCTATCTATCTATCTATCTATCATCTATCTATCTACCTACCTACCTATCATCTATCTACCTATATCTATCTATCTATCTATCTATCTATCTATCATCTATCTATCTATCTATCATCTATCATCTATCTACCTATATCTATTATCTATCTATCTATCTATCTATCTATCCATCTATCTACCTATATCTATTATCTATCTATCTATCTATCTATCCATCTATCTACCTATATCTATCTATCTACCTATTATCTATCTATCTATCCATCTATCTACCTATTATCTATCTATCTATCTATTCATCTATCCATCTATCTACCTATTATCTATCTATCTATCATCTATCTATCCATCTATTCTGAGACAGGGTCTCATGTAGCCTAGGTTGTCCTCAGTCTCACTCTGTGTCCAACAATAACCTTGAACTTCTGATCTTCCCTCTGTCGAGTGCTAGGATTACAGGCCCGCATCACCGCAGCCAGTTTACGAGCTGCGGGAGATGGAGCCCAGGGCTTACGTCATGTTAGCCAAACAGCCCTCCAACTATACACACCCCAGCTGTCTTCACTATGAAATGTATTAGGGTATAATTTTCTTTCCACTTGCATGATAATTCTCTCTGTGCATGTGCATGTGTGTGCATGTGTGTGTGCGTGTGTGTGTGTGTGTGTGTGTGTGTATCTTTTTTCCCAGTTACACGACCTGGCTTTTCTCCTCATCTTGCTTCCTCATTTATCTCTAATGCTACTCTATTATTGGTGTGTACTTGATCTAATAAAGACACTATTTTGCTTCCTCTTTCAATAAGGCAGGTGTTTGTATAACAGAGTCTTTGTCTTTCTTAGTAAATGGTCTCTATTTCTATCATTATCCATGAGTTGTTGTGGAATGTTTTAGTTCAAGAGCTGTGGGTACAATCTTTCTTTCTTTACTAATAGTTCAGTTCTTTGTGGGGCACCGAGCCTGATTCCTTCTGGACTCAGATTAAGTTAATGGGTTATTACCAGAAAACTTTATCACTGTTCCTGCTTGAGTCCCTGCTTTGTTCTGAGAGCTAGAGACAGTTCTGGGGGCGGGGGGCGGGGGGGGCTCAAAAAAGGAACCAGTGTGTCAGAGAAGAGACTGGCCTGTATTAGTATACCTGCTGCCAACTGCCCTTGAGCTTGAGATAGAAATCATAAAGAGCAAGCAATACCAACTGCGTGAGCTCAACGACAAGGGAGGGCCGGGATGATGGCTTGGCCAGTAAAGGGCTCACTGTAGAGGCGGGGTCCTTGGGGTTTCCTTCTGTAAAAGCTGCAATCCTAAACAGAGTTCAGGGGTCTTAGGGATCAGAGCAAAGTTGACACCCACAGATATAAAGTGGATTCTGAGTTGAGGCCTAGTAAGAGGAAACATACTCAACTTAGGAGGCTTAGGGTGGGGGGACCCCACACTACCAAACCTCAGCAGGTCCCTCCTGACTTCTGTCTCCATTTTCCTCTCCCATGAGTGGGGATATTATTACACATCAAGCCCACGGCTGGGATGCCCACGGCCAGGTATCTCTCTCGTTTGCCATCTCATCTACCCTACACTCGAATCCTGAGAAGGCTCCGAGGCCAATGTATGCCTGTTTTGCCTCAAACCAACGCCCAGGCCTCTTAAGCTAAACACCGCAGCCTGCCTCCGTGGATCAAGCGGGTGAACCTAGGCGGACGTAAGAGCCAGCCGTGCGTGCTGGGGAGGGGCCAACCTCAGTCCCCCGACCTCCGTCTCCTGTCTATAAACGGAGACAGTGTCACTATCGTGTTTTCAGAATACAGCGAGCCTCTTCGTTCAGTACAGCATGGCCTCGGCATGGGACCCGGGCTGTGCTCAGTCTCTTGGGTTTCACGGGAGGCCTTTCAGCAATATTAAAGGAGAGGCAGCGAATGGCTACTTCCCTGAGTAGTGCCCACCCTCCCGTAGCATAGGACTTAATAGCCCTTTTCACCTCCCAGACCGGGAGTAAGCTCGCTGCCCAAATCAACTGCTCTATCAACTGCTGGACTGAGGTTTTGTGTTTCCTAGTTCTGGAGGGGCACCTCCAGCCCTCTACTCCACAGGCCTGCCCCAGGACCTGTTTCCCAAGTCTGTACCTCCAGACCCACTTCCTGCCTGGAACCCCCTCCTTCCGCGTATTCCAGGGTTCTCTTACCTTGTCAGGATCCGAGTAGAGCAGCACTATGGGATCCACCCTGGGCACCCTGAAAGATCCAGGGAGGGAAAGTTTCGGAGCTCCTGGCAGTATGGGAGGGAAAGGGCAGGAAGGGCTCTGAGAGGAAGTGGCCTGTGGGCATACGTAATTTATGACAGGACTTTGTCCTCTGTCTCAGGAGTATCCACTCCCACGGGCCCTCCTGCAAGCCCCAGCCAGCAGCCTAGAATCTGTCTGCTTTTTCAGCTGAGCAGTGGGTAATCACACCCTAGAGACCTCAGGGTCTGTGTCCTGAAAAGCTCTGCTTATCACCTGCCAAGCCCTGGGTGACAATCAGCTGACTGTCCAACTAGTTCAGTGTCTTCGAAGGGTGGTAGAGGCTCCAAGGATGCCAGTCAGGAGCTCTGTTCGCAGGCATCTGAGTACCGGCGAGGGCTGAGATATAGTATAGATATATAGTAACAAGAATCAGAATTGGGAAAAGATCTTCACCAACCCCACAACCGACAGAGGGCTAATATCCAATGTATACAAAGAACTCAAGAAGTTAGACCCCAGAAAACCAAATAACCCTATCCAAAAATGGGGTACAGAGCTAAACAAAGACTTTTCACCTGAAGAGATTCGAATGGCTGAGAAACACCTTAAAAAATGTTCAACATCACCGGGTGGTGGTGGCGCACGCCTGTAATCCCAGCACTTGGGAGGCAGAGGCAGGCAGATTTCTGAGTTAGAGGCCAGCCTGGTCTACAGAGTGAGTTCCAGGACAGCCAGGGCTACACAGAGAAACCCTGTCTCAAAAAAAAAAAAAACTGTAAGAAAAACTCAGGAGATGTCAGGTGTTGGCGAGGATGTGGAGAAAGAGGAACACTCTTCCACTGCTAGTGGGACTGCAAGCTGGTACAACCACTCTGGAAATCAGTCTGGCAGTTTCTCAGAAAAATGGACATGATACTTCTGGAGGACCCAGCCATACCACTCCTGGGCATATACCCAGAAGATTCCCCAGCATGCAATAAGGATACATGCTCCACTATGTTCATAGCAGCCTTATTTATAATAGCCAGAAGCTGGAAAGAACCCAAATGTCCCTCAACAGAGGAATGGATACAGAAAATGTGGTATATATACACAATGGAGTACTATTCAGCCATCAGAAACAATGAATTCATGAAATTCTTAGAGAAATGGATGGAGCTGGAGAACATCATACTAAGTGAGGTAACCCAGTCTCAAAAGAATACCCATGGTATGCACTCACTGATAAGTGGATATTAGCCTAGACTCTTGGGACACCAAAGACACAATCCACATATCAAATGATATCCGACAATAAGGAAGGAGTGGACACTGGTGCTGGAAAGGATCAAAACATCAGTGTAGGGGAATACCAGAACAGGGAAGTGGGAAGGGGTGGATGGGGGGAACATGGGGAGGGAAAAGGGCATGTGAGACCTTTGGGGGATGGGGAACCAGAAAAAAGGGAAATGAAATGTAAATATAGAATATATCCAATAAATAAATTTTAAAAAAAAGAATCAGAATCTGGGTGAGGCCTGGCAGTCCAAGCCAGCTAAACTAAGTCACCCATCATCAATAGGACGAATTTTTAAAGAGTAATCATCAAAATCAGAAAAGGGAGGTTTATTCATTGCCTTAGTCAGTGTTCTGTCGCTGTAAAGAAACACCACGGCCACAACAGCTCTTAGAAAGGAAAGCATTTCACTGGGGCTGGCTTACAGTTTCAGGGGGTTTAGCGCATTGTCACTGCGGCGGGGAACATGGCAGCCTGCAGCCGACGTGGTGCTGGAGAAGCAGCTGACAGTTCTCCATCTGGATCTGCAGACAGCAGGACGAGAGAAACGCTGGGCTTGGAGTGGGCTTTTGAAACCTCAAAGCCCTTCCCCAGTGACACACTTCTTCCAACGAGGCCACACCTCCTGATCCTTTCAAAGAGTGCCACTCCTTGGTCACCAAGTATTCAAGTCTATGAGTCTATGGGGGCCAGTATCGTTCATTATCGCCACCTTGTGTAAAGGGACAAAGGGGTCCAGTGACCCTCCCAAGTCCATCTTCTGGATTCTGGTATGGGTCTAGGGTTAAGCAGAGGGCAGGAGGTGGGCGTGGCAAAGCACTCCTGGTCAAGAGGATGGTAGTGCCCACCACAGACAGACTCACCATTGTCTCAGCACACCTGTCTTGGAAGTGCTCTAACACATTATCGGAAGTGTGAAATCTCTTGAGGGAAGGCGAGTTCCTCTTCCGACTGGCACTGGGCTTCCGCCTTCTCCCAGGATGAGATTCCGGAAAATGTTCTGTTTCCTGGGCGGCTTTGCCTCAGTGCTCCGAGAGCCAACGTGGGACACAGGTATCTCTTTTGAATATCTTTATTCCTAGTTTGTAAAACTTGTAAAAGTCTAGCGCTCTCTACGTGTGTGAAGCAATTTATAGCTCTCTGATAATACTTGAGATTATGCCCCAGTTCTGGAATCCAGAGGGCCTCAGGGTGGTACCAGTCACCGGAGAGGCAATTTAAGTGGAGAGTTGAAACTTTGCACCCCCCACTGACCTCTGGGAAGGCTGAACTCCTGGGTAGGACTCCATTAGCTTTCAGATTCTGAGCACGGGGGATGCATGGAGAGAGGTAGCCAAAGAGGGCACGACCTGTGCCCTGCTCTCCCATACCCTGCCTCTGTGCCCCTTACCTTGGCCGTTTATCTACAGCCTTTGTTACATCCATTTATAACAAGGTGGAAACCAACTCTAAGCATTCACCTAGTTCTGAGAGTCCATCCTTGACAGAGCTGAGGAAGGGGGGCCTGAGAGATGGATACATGCGCCTGACATCCTCAGTTTCATTTCCAGAACCTGTGCTGGAAGGAGAAAACTTACATTTGCAAAGTGTCCTTGGACCTTTGACTTTTGATCTTAAGAGTATGTGCTGTTGTGGCACACCCACCCATCCACCCTTACACAGACATTCACAGCAACAACAATAATAAAATAACCTAGGAGGAGGTTAAGGTTAAGGAGGAGCCTTTACCTTCAAGACCTAACTCTAAATCCAAATAAATAGTGACAGAATTAAACTACACCATAGGAGACCCAGTTGGGGGGACACTGGAGAATAGTTTGGACTCCCTCATTAAGGTGTTCAGTGTTACATGTAAGACTAGAAAGGAAAAAGATTTTGTTTTTTCTACATAGGAGTTTCCTGGGACAGACTGCAACTCTTACAACAGAAAAAGGGCTGTCTGGGCAGCTAGATTCCCAGGACCATCCCTGGAGCACAAAGCAGGCTAGGACTGACTTGAATGATGGGGGACTTGTACTGTGCGGCAATTACATTTTGTTTATTTGTTTTGATATGAGGTTTCCCTGTGTAACCCTGGCTGTCCTGGAACTCTGTAGAGCAGGCTGGCCTAGAACTCAGAAATCTGCCTCTTTTGGCCTCCTAAGTGCTGGGATTAAAGACATGTACCACCACTGCCTGGCTTTTTTTTTTTTTTAAGACAGAGTCTCATGAGTCCTTGAACCCATATACTATATCACCAAGGATCGTCCTGAACTTTAAGCTCCTGCCTCCGCCAGAGTGCTGGGATTACAGGTGTACATTATTATATAGGATTTATGAAGTGCTGGGGATTGAGCCCAGGGCTTTCCACATGCCAGGAAAGTGCTCTACTACATCTTATAGCCCTCCGGTACATATATTTTGAAGGGAAGTGGATCTAGGACTGTTGTTTCCTGGGAGGGGCCAGACTAGAGGAATGGCCGCATATAGAAGTGGCTGTCCACACTTACGAAATCAGGCAGGCAATATAAAAGCATAACAAGAGGCCTCAACAGTCATTGTAGTGGCCTGAACCAGAGCCAGTCCTCCTACCCCCTCTGAATTTGAGAGATACTTGGCCCTGCAGGCACAACCCTGGAAATGAGCTGAGCTACTAGGTGAGATAGAATTGAGGTCAAGGCAGGGTGGTGGCCAGAACCATTAACCTTTTCTGGGAACATAAACTCAGCACTAGTAGAAAAGAAAAGGGTAAAGGGGTGGGCTGCAGGGTGGAGACTTGCCAGAAAACCATGGCCAGAGAGCTTCCTGTGCTCTTAGGACAGATTCCTGGAAGCCTCTAGCCTGCTTTTTCTAAATGTTCCTGTTGAAGGACTGGGGATATAGCTCAATTGGTAGAGTCAGCAGAGTGCTCACCGAGCAAGCATGAAGCCCTGTATAAACAGGACATATCGGCTCGTTTCTGGAGTCTTGAGAGAGATCGGTGGAAGGAATTGAGAATGAAGCAGCAGGTATGAGTCCAGCTAATGAGCCTCACGGCCCTTTGTGGGGCCCACATCCAGGTGGCAGCGTTAGTGTGCTCTGAACATGCTGTTTGGGGCCCTCTGGTGTCAAAGAAGCCACCTGTGGTGGTCTGAATATGCTTGGCCCATAGGGAGTAGCACTGTTAGGAGGCGTGGCCTTGCTGGAGGAAGTGTGTCACTGTGGGGGTGGGCTTTGGAGGTCTCCTCCTATGCTCAGGCTCTACCCAGTGTTGAAGAGAGCTTCCTTCCAGTGGATGACAGTCTCTCTTGGCTGCCTTCAGATCAAGACTCTCAGCTCCTTCTCCAGCACCAAGTCTGCCTGGACACTGTCATGCTTCCCACCATGATGATAATGGACTGAACTCCTGATATGGTAAGCTAGCCTCAATTACATGTCCTTCATGCCGGGCGGTGGTGGCTCATGCCTGTAATCCCAGCACTCTGGGAGGCAGAGGCAGACGGATTTCTGAGTTCGAGGCCAGCCTGGTCTACAAAGTGAGTTCCAGGACAGCCAGGACTATACAGAGAAACCCTGTCTTGAAAAAAAAATCCAAAAAAAAAAACGCCCAAAAACCCCAAAACCAAACCAACCAAACAAAATGTCCTCCGTAAGCATAGCATTGGTCATGGTATCTCCACCGCAATGGAAACCCTAGAACTTCACCTATCAGATATTTGCAAAGGTCCACCTGAGGAGCAGTCTTTCTGACTGGTTTGTGATGTACAGAAGAAGCGTCTAAGTTCCCAAAGAGCCATCTAGTAACCATCCCCATCATGGAACCCTGTGGTATTTTCTTCAGCAATGCTCAGGAATCTAACAGTACCAGGGTTTGCTTCACAGTCTCCAGACTCGGTAATAAAGGCAACTAATGTGAGGGAGGCCCGGGAATGTAGCTATGATGATAGAATGCTTGCCTAGTGCGAAGGGAGCCCCAGGTCCTTCCCCAGCACCAACTGGGCATGCGAACACACATGCCTGTGATACCAGCACTCAGCAGGTGGAGGCAGCAGGATCAGGAGGTCGAACTACCCTTGGCCGTATATGGAGTTGGAGATCAGCCTGAGCTGGAAGCTGCCTCAAAAATAAAAATAAAAATAAAATAAACGTGAGTGGGTAAAGGCCAGAGCGCCATCCAGTTCCCCCTCAGTTTCACTGTTGGGGGGCTCCCTAGTTTACAAAGAGATCATTTTGTTCCTCTGGTATTACAGCAGCCTTTGTCAGAGCTCTCAGAGACTGTGACACCTTGATTTCCTGCCTTACAGTGAACTTCTGTGGTCCTCTTCCACCGCCTCCAGCTGAGCAGGACACCAACAGATGTCCAAGCGGTACCGAAGCCCGTATATGGCATTTCTGTCCAGAACTTGTCTTATGTAATATTTGGTAGAATTTCCCTTTATAGGGACTGGGGAGAGATTTCAGCCATTAGAGTCTGATCTCAAGAACCGGTGTAAAACATTGTTGAGTGAGGTGATGCACACTCATAACCTCAGCGTCAGAGACTCTGAGACGGGCAGAACCCTGGGGCTAGCTGCCCAGTGCGGCCTACTTGGCAAGGTCCAGGCCAGGGAGAGACAATGTCTCAACACACAAGGTGGAACGGACCTAGGAACAACACCCAAGGTTGCTTTCTGTCTACACACACACACACACACACACACACACACACACACACACTTACTTCACCGTACAGATGTGCAAACCTGTTTCCATTCTCTCGTAGAGTCACAGTCCTCCCTGGACAGATATCGGAAGGCATCTGACCATTTGCTATCCCACATAACACCGCAGAGAACAGATCTGTGCCCAGGGCTGTGGCGCAGGAAGGCCCGAAAAGAACACAATGAAGCAAGGATACTAATGCTTTATCGCCGATCTTTCTCAAACAGCATGCAAGCACTCTGCCATGTCCTAAGGAGCGCATGTGACTTCAGGGCTCGTCATCCCTGCTTTGTGAGTCAGAGGGTGAGTGTGTGTGTGTGGGGGGGGTGCATCCTGACAGACAGATCCCCTGGAGTTATATGTGAAGGACCCCAAGCCTTATAAGTCAAAAAGAGTGACAGGGGCATATAGGGCAGCCCCTTCTGGATCAGACCAGTAACCAAGTTGGCTCTCTTCCAACCTAGTGCTATTTCAGAAACTCTGCCCATGAGGTGAATGTTCTGCCGACCTGGATTTCTCGTCATTTCGGTGTCACGTGTTCACTTGTACCTGTGTATAGGTGTGTGCGTGTGTGTGTGTGTGTGTGTGTGTGTGTGTGTGTGTGTGTATTTGCACAGAGGCCAGAGATCAGGCTGGGGTGTCTTCCTCGATCACTTCTGCACCTTTTTTTTTGTTGTTGTTACTTTTCAAAATGTTGGTTTGTACGTTGCGTTTGTGTATGTAGGAGTGCATTTATGTAAGTGTGGTTGCGTGCGTGTCACAGCACACGTGTAAGACTCAGAGGACACTCTCAGGTATCTGCTCTTGCTTTCCAGCCTGTTTGAGGCATGATCTATTCCCCCCCTATGACAGTCCAGTCGGCTCAGGAGCGTGCAGGGATTCTCCCATCTTGCTGTCAGGGCGCCGTCGGGATTACAAGTGAGTGCTCCTGGGAACAGCTTTTGTATGAGTTCTAGAGATTGAAAGCCAGGTCATGACAGTTGTGTGGCAAGCACTTGACTCACACAGCTGTCCCCTCAGCCTCATCTCCGCTCTATATTTTGAGACACGCCCTCTCACTGAAAGCCCCAAATATCCTTTTATCTCTGTCTTCCCAGGCCCGGGAGTACAGGTGCATGCAGCAGCCAGCTCTGAACGTGGGTGCTGGGATCCAAACCCAAGACACCGTGTTTGCACAACAAACACTTTACTGACTGAACCGTCTCCCCAGCCCCACAGTCTGCTAACTTTAGAGACATTTCTGAGATGAGTCAAAAATAGCCGTGAGGCAAACCATGCGCCCATGACCTGTTCCAGCACCATCACAGCAGCTAAAAGGACACGTTCCATCTCAGCCCTACTGTCACGGTCGTAGCCGCCTTCTGTCTTCCCATCAGACTTCTGTCCACGGACTCTACAACAGTAAAGCTGCCCTCACAGTGCTCTACAGAGCTGGGATAGCAAGTGCGTTCTCCATGCTAGCCTCTTTGCAACGGAGTCTCTTTCAATCCTCTTCAAACCTCTGCTCATGGAGTTTATCTCCACGTACCCGAATAAATTACAACCCAAAGTCTGATGCCACGCGCAGTGCTTTCTGCATTGGGTTACAGAGAGCCAGCCCCACTGAATCTTCGATCTGTCTTCAACTACCATGATAGATAAGACATTCCCTACCATCCCCCTCTCCATCTTCCTCCTCCTCCCCCTCCTCCTCCCTCTTCCCCCTCCTCCTTTCCTTCTCTTCTTCCTTCCTCCCCTCCTCCTCCACTCCTTCCCCTCCTCCTCCTCCTGCTTCCTCCCCTCCTCCTCTCCTCCTATTCCTTCCTCCCCCTCCACCTCCTTCTCCTCCTCCCTCTTTCTCCTCCTCCTTCCTCCCCCTCCTCCTCCACCCCTTCTCCTCCTCCCCCCCTCCATCCTTTGACTCCTCCTTGCAATTTGAGTAGGCAAATCCAGCTAAACTTAAACTTTTGGTTTTGAACCAGGATCTCAATAAGTTGCCCAGAATTTGCCTTGAACTCACTCTGTAGCCCTGGCTGGCTTTGAACTTACAATCGTCTTGTCTTAACCTCCCACAATCTGAGGTTGCAGGCCTGTACCAACAGGTCCAGCCTGAGACATCATCCTATTTTAGAGACTTTCAGAGAGAGAGAGAGAGAGAGAGAGAGAGAGAGAGAGAGAGAGAGAGTTGGGATAGCTAAGAGTAATTGTCAACTTGTCTGGATCTGGAGTAATTTAGCAGCCAAGCCTCTGTATATGTGTGTGTGTGTGTGTGTGTGTGTGTGTGTGTGTGTGTAGCTTCTGTTAGGTTAATTGAGGAGAGAAGACTCACCCTCAATGTAGGCAGAACATTCTGTGGGCTGGAGACTTCCTTCCTAACAGGAAAAGCAAGACAGGTTCCTGACTGAGGATGCAGCCCAATGCTCCGTCTCATGCTCCCGTTGCCACTGGCTACCCACTATGAGGGACTGCATCCTCGGTCCCTGAGTTCAAGGCCAGCCTGGCCTACAGAACGGAGTTTCATGACAGCCAGGGCTACACAGAGAAACCCTGTCTTAAAACAAACAAATAACAATAATAACAACAACAACAACAACACCAAGAAGAGTCCCTCATAGACATGCTCAGAAGTTTGTTTTCTAAGTGATTCTACAGGTCTAGTCAAGCTGTCAATCAATATTAACCATCAAGGTCTTCTCTGAGAGTCCCTAAAATATGATGTCACATTTTGTTGGGTTGTTTTGCCTCAGCAACAAGAAAACCAGCCAATAAAACCTACCAACGTGCCGTACCCAGGGGCAACAAATCACGGTGTCTTCAGAGATCGCCAAGTGTTTCTAAGGCTGCAGAGACGCGTCTGGTTGGGAACTAGAGCTAGGTCATAGATGCAGTCAAGGGTAGGGTAAGGAGAAAGCCAACACAGTCAGGTAAACGTCCTCCTAGGATCTGAACCCTGCCTTTGGCTGCCTTAGGAGGCAGAAGAATTCAGCAAGGAGGGAAGACACTGGGAACGGTGGGTGTCACCCGTGGTCCCGAGAGGACCTTGAAGTACTTGTGAACGGTGCTTATCTTTCTGGATCAGCAGCTCTGACTCAGCCCTTTTAGAATGAATGGACAGGGGAAGCAAAGTCCTGATGGATCAGATAGAACCCTCGTTCTCAGCTCAGGGCGAAAGGGCCCTTTGCTAACGGCGATTTATTATCACAGAGACTGCGAGGCTATTGCTGAGAGGGTCATCCAGGGCAACAGGAGATAGGGGAGAGGTGCCCAGAGGGAAAAGGTCACTTTCTTTTCTACACAGAGCCTCCAGGACCCACCGTCTCCATCTCCACAGCGCTGGGACTCAGTGCACGTGCCACCGTGTCCGGCTCCTGTGTGGGTGCTGGGGATGGGAACTCAGGCTTTCGCCGTTTTGCAGAAAGCACGTAACAAAGGCATCTCCCCAGCTCTGATCTCATTGACCTGGAGAGACTGAGAGACTTGGGAGGTGGGGGACAAAGCCTGGCAGTGTGAAAACTCAGCACGCAGGCGACTGTCGCTGCAGTGCCCATGGCTTGTCCCAAAGAGCTATTTGATTACGTGTTACTAATTAATTAATTCAGTTGTCGCCATGGTCATCTGTGCTGCTGGGGATGGGACCCAAGACTCGGTACATGCTGGGTAAGCACTGTCATCCAGTCGCCACCCAGCCCTGGCATGGAATTGCTACCCCACCCTGGAGCACTGGCTGGGAACTAAGATCAGTTTCAGTTTCCTCTTGGTCCGCGGCAGGAATTCCCTTCCCGGCCTCACGCACGCTTAGGAGCAGTCATGGAGGCAGATCCCTCTCCTCTCTGTTCCATTTTCTGTAACTAAATTCATAAAGAAAAGAATCCTGGCCGGGCGTTGGTGGCGCACGCCTTTAATCCCAACACTTGGGAGGCAGAGGCAGGTGGATTTCTGAATTCGAGGCCAGCCTGGTCTGCAGAGTGAGTTCCAGGACAGCCAGGGCTACACAGAGAAACCCTGTCTCGAAAAAAAACAAAAAACAAAAAACAAAAAGAAAGAAAGGAAGGAAGGAAGGAAGGAAGGAAGGAAGGAAGAAAGAAAAGAATCCTGTCCTGACTGCCCTCCCTCCCCCAAGGTCTGGAGTCTGGGAGGTTCAAGGGCACACAGACGACCTCTGACAGGAGCTCTGTGGTGCCGTGGAACGCTAAAGGGAAAGTATGAGAGGAGATGAGTCACCTGCGATTCATGAGGGTTGCTGTGGTATGTGTGTGGAGCGGTGTGGGCGGGGTGGGTGGTGTTTGCACACTCACGTGGGGAGGCAGGTATGGAGGCCAGAGGCCTCGGACGCCCTACCCTATCGCTCTTTACCTCATTCCCTCGAGGCTGGGCGGCCCACTGAGCCTGGAGCTAGGCTGACAACCAGCAGGCTCCAAGGACCTTCTGTCTCCCCAGTTCCTAGTACAACACTTACTGATGTGTCTCCCACATCCAGGTTTTTATGTGGGGCTGTGATCCAAATTCTGCTCCTCGTGCTTACATAGTGATCCAAACCCACGGACGGAGCTGTCTGTCTAGCACCTGGGCGTGCCTTAAAAAAAAAGACCACGAATGATTTACATTTATTTGTTGGTAACTTTAGTCGAGCATAGCAGAAGTCTGTCACGGGGAGCTTTAGCTTGCCAATAGCTACAGGGCCTCCATGAGAAATAACATGAGATTTCAACTTAGCTTGAGGTCCCAGCTTCAGGCAAAGAGCTACACATAGACCTGTCTCATTAGCCCCTAAAAGGTGAGAATTCTTCTTGTTCTTTCTATGTATAAAGAATGTGTGTGGGCTGGAGCGATGGCTCAGCGGTTAAGAGCACTGACTGCTCTTCCAGAGGTCCTGAGTTCAATTCCCAGCCACCAAGTTTCCCTTTGTTGATGTGCTCACTCCTAGCGCATGTCTGCGTTCTGACCAAAGGCACACTGGAAGAAAAGGACAGCCGCTGTGGTGGCGATGGCAAAGGTGGAAGTTCTGTGGACCAGCAGGGAGTCAGACCCAGGGACATCTCCTCAAGTGGCTTTTCTTTTCTAACAACTCTTTTATAGACCTAATTGTCTCTAAAGGCCCCACCTCCCATCCCTGCCACCGTGACAATCAAAAACCAATGTCTCTCACCTGTGCCAACCCGCACCCTCCCTCCAGTGATTTAGTAAGTAGTGGGGCCAAATTCCCCGTGAAAGGAGCAGAGCCAGTGAAAAGAAATGGAACTCCTGTCGAATGACCGCCGAGGCCTCCACCTCATTAGCGAAGCCAGTCCTATTGACAAGAGCAAGAACTAAATTTTTCATACAGCAAGCCGTTGAGAAACCATGGTTTTGATATACACCACAGGGCAGGTAGCTGACTCCCATATGTTGGGAGAGCGCTTGCCTGACGTGCATGAAGTTCTGGGTTCAATACCCTGGCACTGCATAAACACTCAGCAGATTACCAGAAGTTCAAGGTCATCTTCAGCGACAAAACAAGACTGAGGCTGTACTAGGATGAACACAAGCCGTTTCGCTGCTCCTGTGGTCTTCGTGACTTCCACGATGGCATCCCTCGGCCAGGGTCAGAAGGTGCAGAAGGTGATGGATGGTGCAGCCCATCCACCTTATGTTCAGATACTTGCAAAACTGATCTCGTGTTCAGGTGAGGCTGTATGAACAGGTGAACGTGTGGACAGAGGGGTGTGTTAGTGACTCTGATGAGTACATGAACCCCGGATTAGATGATGCAAAGAGATTCATTCTAAAACAAAGCCAAGAAAGCAGCCGGGTCGGATCGTGCTTAGAGGAGACAGTGTTACCCTGCTCCGAAGTGTTTCCAACTAGCAATGGCCAAGCATGGGAGAAGTGGAGAAGGCAGTGCAGTGTGTTTAAAGATGTCATTCTGCTGGGTCGACATTTACTCAGCTTGTTTTACTTGGACGTTATCATTAGGTGACAATAAATGTTGTGAGATTGTTTTGTTACCAGAGAGAGAGAGAGAGAGAGAGAGAGAGAAGCAATTTCCTTAATATAGTAGCCAGCCTCAGGCATTTCAGTATAGCAAATGAAAACAGATGAACAGGAATCATGAATTCGAATCTTCCGTATCTTTACTGTGCCTAATTAAAGAATGTTTACAATATATGTTATACCCTATAAATCACTATTAATATGCTCTTAATCATCATAGCAACTCCGTCATATATATTATTGTCATTCCTAGCTTATAAAGAAGTTAATATACAGAGAACTAAAATTAATGCTTTTATTTTTTAATTGAATATTGATTGATTGATTTGTTTTGTTTTGTTTTGTTTTTTTGGATTTGGTTTTTTCGAGACAGGGTTTTCTCTGTATAGCCCTGGCTGTCCTGGAACTCACTCTGTAGACCAGGCTGGCCTCGAACTCAGAAATCCGCCTGCCTCTGCCTCCCAGAGTGCTGGGATTACAGGCGTGCACCACCACCGCCAGGCTGATTTATTGATTGAGAGATGGGGCACAGTGTGAATGTGGAGGTCAGAGAATAGCTTGCAGGAGGAGCCGCTTCTCTTCCTCTCTTGCACGGGGCCCTGAGATCAAATCCAGGCTGTCAGTCTTGGAGTCAGCTCCCCTTCCCTGCTGAGCCGTCTTACTCGCCCCTTCGTTCTCATTTTTGAAGCAGTCTCTCTGATTGAAGCTGTAGCTCGATGCCTTTCTGGTGACTTTCCGCTCAGTGGTTTCTGTACTTACTTGAAACCTGACCGTGATTTTCATTTTCATGTGCTAAGCCTTCCTTGCATCCCTAGAATAAAGCCAACTTGGTCTTGGCGTGACATTTAAAAAGTGTGATCTTCAATTTGGTTTGAAAACATTTTGTTGAGAATTTTGTTGAGAACTGTGTGCATCGAGGAAATTGTTCTGTATTTGTTTTCTTTCACTGTGTCCTTTTCTAGTCCTGGGATAAGGACAACACTATCTTTGTGAAATGAGTTTGTAATGATTCTTTCAACTTGAAAAAATTAACGCCAGTTTTTTATTTATTTGTTGTTTGTTTGTTTTGTTTTTCGAGACAGGGTTTCTCTGTGTAGCCCGGGCTGTCCTTGAACTTTCTCTGTAGACCAGGCTGGCCTCAGACTCAGAGATCTGCCTGCCTTTGCCTCCCAAATGCAGGGATCAAAGCCGTGCGCCACCATGCCTAGCTGTTCATCTTTAAATATCGGTAAAATAAAGCAGTAAGTCCACCCTGTCCTGGATCTTATTGTTTTAAGTGGGGAACTGTTTGTTATAGTCTTAACCTCACTGCTTGCTATAGATCTGTTTATGTTATTTATAGCCTCCTGCTTTAATTTGTTAGGTCACATGTGCCTAGTAATTTGTCTGTTTTTGTAAACTTCAAATATATTGAAATATGCATTTTAAAGTATTCTTTTCACTGTCTGCTCTTCCAGAGATCCTGAGTTCAATTCCCAGCAACCACGTGGTGGCTCACAACCATCTGTAATGGAATCCAACACCCTCTTCTGGTGTGTCTGAAGACAGCTACAGTGTACTCATGTACATAAAGAAAATAAATATATATGTTTTAGGCCCTCCGGCCACATAGTTCTGCAGAAGCCATGCTCAGATACGGCCTTATCAGGACACTAGGGGGCCCTAAATCAATTGATAAGTAAAATTTCCTGAGATTGAATGTGCATGGGTTCTGGGTAGAGGTCAGTGTTAGGCCTATCGTAGTCTAAGCCTCTGTTTTTACACTTGCCAAATTTCTGAGACATCCTTCTATGCAAGCTGCGGCAAAAGGTCCTACTCAATTGAGTTGACAGCTTCGTGATGTGCACCGAGGAAAAGCAGAGGCAGGCCAAGCCTTAGAAAGCAGGGGCTTATCGCTTCTCTGCCTTTTGGCTAAGATCACGTATAGAAAGCAGGGGCTTCATTTGTTTCCTCTCATACAGCGCCACCTAGTGGTTCAGTACAAGAATCGGGGCCAGAATTAAAGATCTGACTTCTCTGGACTCAGCTAAAGGGGACTTGAATTTTCTTCTTGAACAGGTACCCCTAATTTGACGTGTGGGGAAACTGAGGCTTACAGAAAGCTGATGGCTTGCTCCAGGTCACCAAGGCATGCACTCCCAGAATGAGGCCTAGAACTTTGGGTTCTCTGTCCACAGCTGTAGTTCTGTCTAACTAACCCTTAAGTTTTATAGCTTGTGTCTCTATGACATGTTCAGCAGGTCACAATGCCCTATGAAACTGTTGGAAAAAAAACTCTTGTATTCATTCAGGGGATCCAGTTTCTCTATGTTATCAGCTAATGGAGAAAGGCTTCTGGACTGCTGTGAACTGCTTCTGGTCTCTTCATCCTAAGTGATCTGGGTAGTTTTATGTGGAGTGACTCTTTTTCCTGCTTTGCCAGCCTTGATTATGGTCTTTGCTTCTTTGCTATCTGCTTTAGAATGCTCTGGGGTCTTTATGATGACTAATCACAGTGGCAAATGGACAGCATTGAGCCCTTCTGAGATCTGTTAACTACGTTGAATAGGTTAGCTGAAGGAAGGCAGACATTCTCTTTGTTTTATAGTCCTCTGACTACATAACTATTAGTGGAAATGCTAGCCACTTTGTTTTCTGCTGAGGGCATTCCCTAGGTAAAGCTGTGAGTTCAGCCAGTTGAGCAGATTTAACTCTTGATTATATCAAGAATTATGCAGTCCCACCCGTCCTCATTTCATAAACAAGAACCATCAGTAGCCAGCCTGCTGGTTCACAGCTCTAATCCCTGCACTCAGGAGATAGAGGCAGGTGGATCTCTACAAATTTGAGACTAGCCTAGTCTACATAGTAGCTACACACATTACACCCCAGGCTAACAGGGCCTACATACTGAGAATCAGCATTAATACTAACAAACAAACAAACAAAAAACCAGCAGTAAACAAGCTTTTTTGTTGTTTTGTTTCTTGAGAAAGAGTTTCTCTGTGTAGCCCTGGCTGTCCTGGAACTCACTCTATAGACCAGGCTGGCCTCGAACTCAGAAATCCGCCTGCCTCTGCCTCCCAAGTGCTGGGATTACAGGCATGCGCCACCACTGCCTGGCTCATTTATTCTATCTTAAAAGACTATAATAATTAACACCCCCCACTGAAAACTTTAAATCTCTGAAGCTAGAGATGGATAAAGACACTAGAAAACGGAAAGACATCCCATGCTCATGGATTGGTAGGGCTGACATTGTGAAAATGACCATAAATACCAAAAGTCTTTGCGGATCCAATGCAATCCCCAACAAAATCTTCACAACATAAAAAAGCTATCCTAACATCCACATTAGAACCACAAAAGGCACAGATAGTCCAAGCAATCCTGAGCAAAAATGTGAAATTATGTTTCCCAGGAATGACAGGCAAACCCCATCCGTGTTAACAATTTGGCTGCCTGAAGAAGTCCAACAGTCATGCTAACTTGGAAGGGAAAAAAATCCCAAGGAAACCCACTCCTAGACAAAACACTGTAGTTCCAGGGACATGTTCATATTGAGGCAGTGAGAGGCCAGTGATTGGAGGGGAGAGAGGAGGAGCTAAGGGGGGTGGGGAGAGAGGCTCAGTAGAACAGGGAAGGCGATGTGGATATCCAGATGGCGTCAGATGTATTTCTGGTGTTTTGGAGAGGTTAGAAATACTGGGATAAAACTTTATCTTTGTAAATTGGCATTATGAAATTGGGAGTTTCTTATACATAAATATATTTGGCTAACTATTCAAGTTTCAGAGTCATGCTTTACTGGATATTTGGAAGGAGTGGGTGCTGGGCAGAAGCGTGGGACCCACCCACCATTTACAGAGTCTATGGCGGAGAGGAAACAGCTGGGATGCTGTGAGAGCTAGCTGAAGGAGATGGGCTCAGCGGCTCAGTGGCGACAGTGAGAGCCGTCCTGAGCGAGACCTGCCGGGACTTGGTGCAGAGCCTGGCAGGGCGGTGCTCTTTCTTAATTACTACCCACTGCAGCCCTTTACTTCCACGGTTAGGTTTACTCCTAGATATATTATTTTCATGAAGGTTATTATGAATGAGAGTCTTTCCGTGATCTCACTCTCTGTATGTATGTTGGTGGTGTATAGAAAAGCTGCTAATAGTTGCAAGTTGATTTTGTATCCTGCTACATTGCTGAAATGGTTGATCACTTCTAGAAGTTACCTAGTGTACTGGCTGGTTTTGTGTGTCAACTTGACGCAGGCTGGAGTTATCACAGAGAAAGGAGTTTCAGTTGGGGAAGTGCCTCCATGAGATCCAGCTGTGGGGCATTTTCTCAATTAGTGATCAAGAGGGGGAGGGCCCCTTGTGGGTGGTACCATCTCTGGGCTGGTGTTCTTGGGTTCTATAAGAGAGCAGGCTGAGCAAGCCAGGGGAAGTAAGCCAGTAAGAAACATCCATCCATGGCCTCTGCATCAGCTCCTGCTTCCTGACCTGCTTGACTTCCAGTCCTGACTTCCTTTAGTGATGAACAGCAGTGTGGAATTGTAAACTGAATAAACCCTTTCCTCCCCAACGTGCTTCATGGCCATGATGTTTGTGCAGGAATAGAAACCCTGACTAAGACAATCACCTTTAGCCATACATTATCTAGGACTTTTATCAAGAAGGATGTTGGATTTTATCAAAGTTTTTTTCCTGCATTTATTAAGATTATCATGTGTTTTTTTTTTCTTTAAACCTATTTATATGGTTTATTGCATGGAATAGCTTAAGTATTTTGAACTATATCTGTGCCTCTGGGATAAATTAAAGCCAACTTGGCCATGATGCATGATCTTTATGATGTATGTCTATATTTGGTTTGTAAGTATTTTATTGCTGATCTTTAAATTTATGTTTATTGGGAATATTGGCCTATAGATTTCTATTGCTGTTGTGTCTTTACCTGTTTGGGGTATTAGGAAGAGTAATCTAGATGAACAAAACTGATAAATACACACACACACACACAGAGAGAGAGAGAGAGAGAGAGAGAGAGAGAGAGAGACAGAGAGAGAGAGAGAGAGAGAGAGAGAGAGAGAGAGAGAGAGAGAGACATACGGATTTATTAGAATGGTTTACAGGCTGTGGTCCAGCTAATCCAACAATGGTTGTCTCTATCTCCTGACTGAAAGACGAAGAATCCAGTGGTTGTTCAGTCCATAAGGCTGATGTCTCAGCAGGCCACATTGGAATCCTGAAGAAGTAGCTTCTAACACCAGTGAAGGAAGCACCTCGGCAGCAGGATGGATGAACTTGCCACAGAGAGTGAAGGCAAACAGGCAAAAAGCAAAACTTCCGTCTTCCATGTCCTTTTATATGGGCTGCCACAAGAAGGTGTGGCCCAGATTTAGGATAAGTCTTCCCCAATGATATCCAATCAAAAAAAAATCCCTCCATCATAGGATCAGAGGTGAGGAGGACACAACATCTGTGCCAACACCAAGAGTAAGTGGGACCAGCAAGACCCAGGCACACAGGAACTCCGCCAGACGGGTGGCTCAGGTTCCTTCCAGTCTGTCTGGGCTGGTGCCCTGAGCAGACCTTGGGTGCAAACTCCACAGCCAGTCTCACAACACCCAGGTGCTTTTACATGGCCAGGATCACAAGATCATAGGACCACAGGATCACAGGAGCTTGGTCACACCAGGATCTCAGGGTCTCCGAGGCAGGAGCTTCGGATACACCCAGGATCCCAGAGACAGCTTAATTCTGCGGAGTTCTGACACAACTAGGATCACAGGAAGGACAGGCTCCAGTCAGCTACAGGGAGGGCAGGTAGCACTAGAGATAACCAGATGGCGGGAGGCAAGCATAAGAACAGAAGCAACAGAAACCAAGGTTACTTGGCATCATCAGAACTCAATTCTTCCACCATAGCAAGTCCTGGCTACACCATCACACCAGAAAAGAAAAATTAGCATCTAAAATCACTTCTCATGATGATGATAGAGGACTTTTTTTTTTCCCGAGACAGGATTTCTCTGTGTAGCCCTGGCTGTCCTGGAACTCACTATGTAGACCAGGTTGGCCTCAAACTCAGAAATCTGCCTACCTCTGCCTCCCAAGTGCAGTGCTGGGATTAAAGGCATGCGCCACCACTGCCTGGCTGATAGAGGACTTTTAAGAGGACATAAATAACTCCCTTAAAGAAATACAGGAAAACACAGATAAACAGCTGGATGACCTTAAAGGGGAAACATAAAAATCCCTTAAAGAATTACAGGAAAGCACAATCAAACAGGTGAAGGAAATGAACAAAACCATCCAGGATCTAAAAATGGAAATAGAAACAATAAAGAAATCTCAAAGGAGACAACCCTGCAGCTAGAAAACCTAGGAAAGAGATCAGGAGTCATAGATGCAAACATCACCAACAGAATACAAGAGATAGAAGAGAGACTCTCAGGTGCAGAAGATATATATCATAGAAAGCATTAACACAACAGTCAGAGAAAATTCAAAAAGCAAAAAGCTCCTAACCCAAAACATCCAGAAAATCCAGGACACAATGAGAAGACCAAACCTAAGGATAATAGTTATAGATGAGAGCGAAGATTTCCAACTTAAAAGGTAGTAAATGTCTTCAACAAAATTATAGAAGAAAACTTCCCTAACCTAAAGAAAGAGATGGCCATAAACATACAAGAAGCCTACAGAAGTCCAAACAGACTGGACCAGAAAATAAATTCCTCCCATCACATAATAATCAAAACACCAAATGCACTAAACAAAGAAAGTATTAAAAGCAGTAAAGGGAAAAGGTCAAGTAACATATAAAGGCAGACCCATCAGAATTACACCAGACTTCTCACCAGAGACTATGAAAGCTAGAAGATCCTGGGCAGATGTCATACAGACCCTAAAAAAAAACAAACAAACAAAAAAAACACACACACACACACACAAATGCCAGCCCAGACTACTATACCCAGCAAAACTCTCAATCACCATAGATGGAGAAAACAAGATACATCGTGATAAAACCAAATTTATATGATATCTTTCCACAAATACAGTCCTATAAAGGATAATAGATGGAAAATACCAAAAAACCTCTAGGGAGGGAAACTACACCCTAGAAAAGCAAGAAAGTAATCTTCCAGCAAACCCACACAAACATAATTTCACCTCTGACAACAAAAATAACAGGAATTGTTGTCACAAATAATTGTGCCTACCGTTCATTCCTTGGTGCAGCAGAACTGTCAACTCTTAGCTTAGCCACTATGGAAGTAAAATCCTTTAATGATGTCAGGGACATTGAAATACAACCTTATTACAATGAACTCCAATGTCCAAAATTGTTCTTATTTTGGGTTTGTACCACAGTAAGAGCCAAGATTTCAAGCTTCACTAAAAACAAACCAAGCAAACAAACAAAAGGACTTTATCTTTTTTTTTTTTTTTTTTTTTGAGACAGGGTTTCTCTGTGTAGCCCTGGCTGTCCTGGAACTCACTCTGTAGACCAGGCTGGCCTCGAACTCAGAAATCCGCCTGCCTCTGCCTCCCAAGTGCTGGGATTACAGGCGTGTGCCACCACACCCGGCTAAGGACTTTATCTTTTTATGTTCATTTCATAACATGTCCATCATTTTATGATTGGTATAAAAATATGTTGTGTTGAATATAATAAAAATTAAAACTAAAATTAAAATTAAAAAAAGAAAAATAAAACTCCCTCACAGGTGTTCCTAGCTGTTTGGGTTTTAGTTGATTCTAATGCAGTCAAGCTGGAAGGCTTTGGTTACTGTCTCAGTCTCTTCATTTGTTACGAGTCTATTGGTTCAATTTTGGTGGTTTGGCTGAACATAGAAATTCATTCATTTCTTCTGGTTTTACAACTTGATGGTGTGAAAGTTTTTAAACTATTCCCTTATATTGTTTTCAATTTTGTTGGTATCTGTTGTAATGTGTCCATATTCATTTCTGATTCTGTTAACTGGAGTCCTCTTTTTATTTCTTTAGATTAGTTGGACCAGTGGTCTGTTGATTTTGTTTATCTTCTCAACAAGACGGTTCCTAGAGGCTCAGATTCTTTGTATTGCTTTTTGGGTTTTGTTTCTATGTCATTAATTTCTCCTCTGGTTCTTATTTTTTCTTGCCATCTACTGAGTTTATGTTTCGTTTGTTCCTTCCACAATTTTAAGATGCATCATTAAATCTTTTATTTATGTTCCTTCTACTTTTTTTGGTTTTTGTTTTTCGAGACAGGGTTTCTGTATGTGGCCCTGGCTGTCCTGGAACTCACTCTGTAGACCAGGCTGGCCTCGAACTCAGAAAACCGCCTGCCTCTGCCTCCCAAGTGCTGGGATTAAAGGTGTGTGCCACCACCGCCCGGCCTACTTTTTTTTTAATGTGGCACTTGGAGTGATAAATTTCCCTCAAGGGGTGTTTTTAATGCATGGCAAATGTTTTGTTTTATTTCTAGTAGGGTTCTGGAGGTAGACAGGAACACTTCTCAGGCCACACACACACATACACACACACACAATGAGCTCAACATAGCTTGGCAGGGTGGTTGGCCCTGACTCAAGCTGTCTTGGCCAGCTGGATAGAATAGTTCTAACTGAACTTTATACTAATTGGTCCTAAGTGGAGTTTATGGTTGTGGGATTTCTTAGGATTAACACACTCAGAACATAGAGAATATAACAGGGTATGTGGTCACCCAAACACTTCATCTTTCTCAAGATTGAGTGTGGGGTCAACTTGTAAAAGGAGTGAGAGAGTACAGGAGAGAGAGGTGTCTGAATCTTAGGTTCGTGTGTAAACTAGAATCCACGTCTGTAGAACAGATAAGGCTGGGAGATTGTTTCATTTTCGTAGACCTTTTGGGTTATACTTTAGGTGACAGATAACAGAGCAGGCTGGGTCTGCCCTCATGGAGAGATTCAAGGAGCACACGCACCAAGGGGAAGGGGTCTGCGTCCGGGGTTGAAGAAGGGAGAGAGCACTGGGACCTGTGCCTTAGAGCTGCCTCAGTGCGATTTGGAAATCTCTGATGGAACGCTGTGCCTGGCCCCACTTCCCCAACTTGATCTGCTGACCTGGGCCAGTGCTCTGAACTGAGGATCCATCCCAGCACAGAGCAGTGCGGAAGCACTGATTCCCCGCTCGCCTCACTCTCAAGGTCACCAGAGCTTTCATTTGTCTGTCCTTCGAGCCTCATCAGACGTCACACTTCAGTGCCTCTACCGTGCTGTTGACCGTTGTCACCTCAAGGAACATGGTCATTAGCACGGTGTTATTCCTGATGGCAGAACTTTAAAAATAAAGGACTTTCATATAAGGTCTACTACAACCACAGGCACAACAACAATAACAAAAAAGAGTTGCCTTGGTCACGGTGTCAGTTCACAGCAGTAAAACCCTAACTAAGACATCCTCTCACCTTCCACTTGCATTTATCTATCTGCATTTCTTAATCTCAAAACATCTGTTTAGGCCTTCAAAACTTTTCTTAGGCCGGGCGGTGGTGGCGCACCCCTTTAATCCCAGCACTTGGGAGGGAGAGGCAGGCGGATTTCTGAGTTCGAGGCCAGCCTGGTCTACAGAGTGAGTTCCAGGACAGCCGTGACTACACAGAGAGACCCTGTCTCGAAAAAACAAAAACAAACAAACAAACAAAAACTTTTCTTAGATCCTCAGAGTTTATATCAGCTTTCTATTTCTTTTCTTTCTTTCTTTCTTTTTTTTTTTTTTTTTTTGAGACACGGTTTCTCTGTGTAGTCCTGACTGTCCTGGAACTCACTCTGTAGACCAGGCTGGCCTCGAACTCAGAAATCCGCCTGCCTCTGCCTCCCAAGTGCTGGGATTACAGGCGTGCGCCACCACGCCCGGCGCAGCTTTCTATTTCTTTATCCAGTTATTTATCATGAGACATAGGCGGTTGATGATTGAGAGCAGTTGTTTAAATAAAGGAATAAGAAAAGGTTACACTGAGATCTGTTTATCCTTTACCATGAAGCCTGGGGTAAGGCAAACCTATTTAACCCTTTTTAACAAGAGACCTCGTAGTTTTTTTTAACTACGAATGAATTGACTAATGGACTAACACAGTGATGGATTATTTTGGGGTAAGGAGTTGGCTACCAGACATTCTCCAGCTTTCAAGCTACAGTTAGCGTAGCTGTCAGTATGATCAGAGACCTGAAAGGATAAATCACAAATGTAAATGGCTGTGTATCAATTTAAGTGACAGAGACCACCCACATCCCATTACCTAGACAGTCACCCCACTTCTCCCATGGCTCCAAGGACAGAGGCCATCTTTGGCCATCAGGCCCAGAAGGTGTGTCCCGACCAGCAGGACAGTCAACAGGGTCCCTGGACCACTTAGGAGAAGGCGAGAGACAAGAGACACGAGAGACAGACAGAAAGACAGTATTCTGATCAAGCTGTCAAATTTTATTTTTTTGCACAAGGCTTTTTAAAGGGGAACAAGCGGGTGTGGGGAGGGGTGAAGGGGGGAATGTCATTGTATTCGGGGAACAATCTGGGGGGGGGAGGCTAGTATCATTTCTCAGGAACAGTTTCTCAGAATTGTCTCTCAGAATCTCAGGGAAGCTCTGGCGAATGATGTAGGAACTTGGCAGGGGAAATTGATCACGAGGAGGTGAAGTGGAAAGGAGTTGCTATGGTAACCCAACCACAGGTGAGATCCGTTTGTTCTAGCCCACTCGGGTGAGCTCTGCGTGTACTGACCATCTAGCTTACTTGGCTAATCTTTAAGCTAGTACTTTTCCTTCTAGAAGCAGGCTAGGAGAAGCAGGCTAGAAATAGCTGAAAGGAGGTTTTGAGATCCATGTGAGAATGGCTCCTGGCAAAGGTGGAGAGGCTTTTTCTGTAGAGGAGGAACATGGGACAGACTGACCCCACCTTGTCTTAAGCAATGCACGGCAGTCAGTTCTCCAGCGTCCTCTGTTTGTCCAGGGTTCCGGCCAGGCCCTGGCAGCAGGCAAGGCATTGGGACAGTTATGCCCAGTGGTTATCACACCGTAATCCTGGTGGTGTTCTTTTTGTGACCATATCTTCTCGGAGACCTTGGGGGAGGTCACTTTCAGGATTTGGGAGTCTCTATCAGTCTTGGTAAATTTAAACATATTAAATGCTATATTCAGCAGAATGCTGGCAGGTTTGAGGGCTAGTACCTACCAATTATATCTGAGTTAAATAATCTTTATCTGTGTTTAGTTCTCTGCTCTAAACTGTACCTCACAACCATGAAACAGGAGACTAAATAAAGCAGAATCTTCTAATTAGCTGCACCAGTACTTAGCATGGCTTTAAATATAGTTCTTAACATATTAAAGGATTGGATTAATTATACGGTTACTGACTATCACTCCCTATTAGTCTTGAGCCTTAAAAAAAAAAATCATAGTTTTGAGTTGAAGTTCTTATAGTATCAAAACAAAAAAATTTTAATCCTTAAACATAGTCCATAAAAAGACTGGGACCTTTTCTGACCTTTATATGGTGTATCGTTATAGAACATAACAGTTTCCTGCATAGTTAGGTTTAAGATAAAGGCAGTTTCAGAACAGGAAAGGGTTATCAAGCTGGGGAAAATAGCGAGGACCTTGGCTGAGGGAGCTGTCATCACAGGATCATAAATTGTAGCTTATTCAGTAGAATTCAGCTGTAGGAAGGGAGGGGGAGCTCTGCTTGGGGCTGAAAGGAACAGGCTGCTGGCAGAGCTCAGGCTGACTGAAAGGAAGTTTCCAGAGCCGGTGATTCTCAGTTTCCAGAGCCGGTGATCCTCAGTGAATATCTTTTTGATATTATAGACCTCTAAAACTTTTTCTATTAGATATATTTGTATTAGTCTGGGTTCTCTAGAGTCACAGATCGTATGGGCAGTCTCTATGTAGCTAGGGAATTTGTCGATGACTTACAGTCTGTAGTCCAACTCCCCAACAGTAGTCAGCAGCAGCTGTGTGTGGATGGAAGTCCAAGGATCTTGCAGTTGCTCAGTCCCACGAAGCAAGCCGGCAAGGAAGAAGAATGAGTCTTCCTTCTTTCAGTGTCCTTATATATGTCTCCAGTAGAAGGTGTAGCCCAGATTAAAGGTGTGTGTATCCATGCCGTTAATCCCAGATGTTCTTGAACTAGAATCCATAGCCATAATCTGGGATTAAAGGTGTATGTCTCCACACCTTTAATCCCGGATGATCTTGAACTGGAATCCATGCTTCAAGATCTCCATGCTAAGTCCAGGTCCAGAAATTTATATCTCTGAGCCTCCAGATTAGGATCATAGGTGAGCCTTCCAATTCTAGATTGTAGTTCATTCTACATATAGTCAAGTTGACAACCAGGAATAGCCACTACAATATTCTTTATTTACATTTCAAATGTCCCCTTTCCTGGGTCCCCACTCCCCCCGAAAATCCCATAAGCCATCTCCCCTTCCGCTAAAACATTTTTAAATGTCTCACTTATGTTTTTGAAATATCAAAATAAAGTACCTCTATAAGGATGAAGACAGAGAACGTAACCGTAATGTTTAGAAGACAAAACAAATTTCCAACAGTGTAAAAAACAATTTTGTGTTTCTAGAAAAAATCAATGTTAAAGTGAATTATTTTGATGTTCTGAAGTTTGGTTGCTAGCTAGAAAAGTTCTTGTCTATAAATGCATGGAGTCGGAGTTTTAATACCTCATTAAAGAAGCATTGTTTTAAATCCTATCTTTTATAAGTTTGGTTTTTAGGATAGAAATTATATAAAAAAGTATTATCCCAATTTAAAAGCATCTTTGGAGAGCTCTTTCCTTTGTCAGCTTATGTCATGCGCTGCTGCCCAGAATGGTTCCAGCCCTGAGGAACTTGCTTAAAGCCAACAAATGCTACAAAATTTTAACTATACCCAATAGCGTATAAGCCAATAATTTATAGCCAAGACATGCAGAACATAGAAGACTTACACATTTAAGACCAGTCAGAAATAAAAATGACGTAGCCACGTACATTTGCACATTTAAAATAGACAACATTTTCCTTTCTTCTTTCAGTTGAAATTTCAAGGGGGAGGGGGGAGCACCTTGCTGACCTGCTGGATCCAATTCTCGAGAAGCTGCTGGTGCCCCGTGAGAGTGCCTTGGACATCTCACGCGGCTCCCAGCCTGCGGTCAGCTTGGTCCAGGCTGGAGACAGGACCTTTTCCAGCAGCGCCAGACTCCTAGCTGCAGGTGCGCGGCTGCAAAGGCCGCGTCAGTTTATCGGTTTTTGTTATCCCAATCCAGCCACTTTTTTTCTAAAAATCCTTGAAAGGAGTTAAAACTAAGCCAAGAGGTGAATGGCGAGCGGGCAGATGACGCTTTAACCATTTCCCCTCCGAATATGAAACACAAAGCAACAATCAAGAAATTAAACGACACTACAAACAGAAACGGGCAGACAAAGACGGACCAGTACTCCAGGGACAACCAATAGAGTTGGGGAGGAGAGGTAAGGATCCGGATCCCAGCTTATAAAGGAAAAAACCACAATGAGCTCATACATAGGGGGGCAGGTGGTCGGCCCTGACTCCAGCTATTTGGGCTAGTTGGACACATCAGTTCTAACTGACCTTTACTCTGATTGGTCCTAGGTGGAGCTTATGGTTGTGGAATTTCTTAAGATTAACAAACCTCAGAACATGCAAAACATAACAGTATGACCCTGCTTTGGGTCTAGCTATTTTTCTGTGTCAATGGCAGGTGTGGAACACAATGGCTACAGCTATGCTGGGGGCGGGGCGGGGACGGGGCGGGGGCGGGAGCGAGAACGGCAGACCTCAACATACAGAACATGCATTCTTCTCTTCAGAGTATTGCTTCCTGTGTTTTCTTTAGGTTTGGTCTGCTGAATATAAATTTTTGTTTTGCTTTGTTTGAAGCGGGGTTTCTCTGGCTGTCCTGGAACTTGCTCTGTAGATCAAGCTGGCTTTGAACTCAGAAATCTGCCTGTCTCTGCCTCCCAAGTGCTGGGACTAAAAGTGTGTGCCAGCATGGCCTGGCTGAATATAAATTTTTAAGACTTTTCTTTGTTAATCATTGAAAGTTTTTCTTTTTCCTTTAACTGTAGTAGACAGTTTTGCTGAGCACAAATGGTCTAGGTTAGTGGGTAGGGCCTTTTACAACTTTCAGTGCATTGTCCAATGCTCTTCTGGCTTTCAAAGTTTCTAATGAGGAATCAGCCGCTTTCCTTTACAAGAGCCTTGTGTGGTTTTGTTTGTTTGTTTTCTATTACAGCTTTCAGTACTCTTTCTTTGTTCCACATATTTAGTATATTATATTAACTATGATATATTATGATGATTTTCTTTTCTTTTTGTTTTTGTTTTTGTTTTCTTGTGGATGTTTTGGATTTTTTTTTTTTTTTTCGAGACAGGGTTTCTCTGTATAGCTCTGGCTGTCCTGGAACTCACTCTGTAGACCAGGCTGGCCTCGAACTCAGAAATCCGCCTGCCTCTGCCTCCCAGAGTGCTGGGATTACAGGCGTGCACCACCGCCACCACCCAGCGATGATTTTTTTTCTCTCTCTTCTTGCCTGTCTGGTGTTCTGCGGGCTTCTTGCGATGGTGTGGGTGTGTCCTTCCTTAGTTCCGGGGAAGTTTTCATCTATGATCTTGTTGGAGATCTGGACTGCGCTATCAACTTGGGAGTCTTCTCCTTCATCTCCTCCTGTATATGGAAGGCTTGGTCTCTTCACGGGGCCCATACTTCCTGTTTGCTCCTTTCCTGTATTTTAAGCTTTTTTCATATTCTTTACTTATTTGGTCTAGGCCTTCTACTTTCTCTGTGATACTCTTGTCTTCTGCTTGATTCATTACAATCGTGAGGCTTTCCCCTGCGTTTTTAGTTGGGTTATTAGGTTTTTCAATTCCATGTTCATTTCCACCTGAGTCACACCCAATGTTCCTGTTTATTGAATTCCATGTTTAAATCCTAGATTGCCACTGTCCTTGCCTTCAGCCTGACACTTGTGTTTTCTTGGGGTTCACTTCAGCATTAACTCTTCCCAAGGTCTTTGACCTGTTATTTTGTGTTGCTTTTAAACTTCCTGAATTCTCTCATGAAGTTTATGATTGTTATTTTAAACTCTGTGCCCTACAGCTCATCTAGTTAATTCTCATTGGAGAACATTTCCACAAGACTGGTAGATTGGGATAGATCTTTCAAAAATTTCAAATGTATTTTTTTTTATGGACTTTGGTGTTTTACCTGCGTGTAAGGTAAATCTGAATAAGGGTGTCAGATCCCCTGAAACCGCTGTTATGGACCGTTGGGCAGCCACGTGGGTGCTGGGAATTAAACGTGGGGCCTCTGGTCGAGAGCCAGAGCTCTTAACTACAGAGCATCTATCTCTCCAGCCCCAATCTTTCATATTTTTGAAATGAGATATGGGTATGTGGACTTCTTGAATTCTGTGTCTAATATGACAGCTCCAGTCCTCAGCCCCTGAGATGACAGTGTCCCACATGCTGACAATGGGGACACTAGAAGGCAGGTTGTCCATTTGGACTCCTGTGTCCCACTCCTTGACACTACTTCCCACCATACACTCATGGAATTAATATAATGAGGAGGCCCAAATTTAGCTCCCCTAACCAGAGCATTTGAAGCTATCTGATCTCAGTTGATCCCTCCCATAAAAAATAAAACAAAAAACAAAAACAAACCCTCTACAACCCATCTTTAACCCCCTCTCCCCCATATAGAGCAGTCCGAACTGGAAAACTGTATGTAAAACTCAGTAAGCACCCCTCCCTTCCAGAACAACCAGATGGAACTGACCCCAAGGACTAACCCCAGAACAACCAAGGGGACTGATTCCTCTCCACCCTTCCTGAAAGGTAACAAGGATCTGGCTGATGCTGGGACCTGCCCTGACTTGGTATCCCTCTTAGAAGCCATTGAGGAGTTACGGCTACAGGGAACTTTTATCCAGTAGGCCTCTAACCAAATCCAGTTTTTCTCAATCGGCCCCACAATGGTCTGCGTGGTGGCGCACGCCTTTGATCCCAGCACTTGGGAGGCAGAGGCAGGCGGATTTCTGAGTTCGAGACCAGCCTGGACTACAAAGTGAGTTCCAGGACAGCCAGGGCTACACAGAGAAACCCTGTCTCGAAAGAAAACAAACAAACAAAAAACAAAACAAAACAAAACAAAACAAAAAACAACCTCTTTTATCACTTTTCTTCTGTGTATGGCTTTACTGTGTACAATGCCCCACACACCACGAGGGATGGGAAGAGAAGCTCTTTCTGCCCCTTTTACCTGATTATTGTTACAACATTAGGGGTTATTGGTGTCTTCCCTTCTTCAGAACCTCCTCTCAATTATAAAATTCTTCCTTTACTCTCAGTTCTATCCCTCTCCAAAAACAAACAAACAAACAAACAAACAAAACAAAACAAAAAAAAACATGGCCTAATTTATTTTCTACATTCTTTGTTTACATTCCAAATGATTTCCCCTTTCCAGGTTCCCCCTCCCCATAAGTCCTCTTCCCTCCACCCATTCCCTGATCAAACCCCTCCCACTTTTCTGTCCTGGTAATCCCCTGCATTGCTGCATCAAGCCTTTCCAGGACCAGGGCCCTCTACTTCCTTCTGGGGAATCATTTGATATGTTAATTGAGTCTTGGGTATTCAGAGCTTCTGGGCTAATATCCACTTATCAGTTATTGCATTCCATGTGTCTTCTTTTGTGATTGGGTTACCTCACTTAGAATGATATTTTCCAGTTCCACCCATTTGCCTAAGAATTTCATGAATTCAATGTTTTTAATCGCTGAGTAGTATTCCATTGTGTAAATATACCACGTTTTCTGTAGCCATTCCTCCACTGAGGGACATGTGGGTTCTTTCCAGCTTCTGGATGTTATAAATAAGGTTGCTATGAACATAGTAGATCATATGTCCTTATTGCATGCTGGGGAATCCTCTGGGTATATGCCCAGGAGTGGTATAATAGGGTCCTCTGGAAGTGTCATGCCCAGTTTTCTGAGGAACCGCCAGACTGATTTCCAGAGCGGTTGTACCAGATTGCAATCCCACTAGCACTGGAGGAGTGTTCCTCTTTCTCCACATTCTCACCAACACCTGCTGTCTCCTGAGTTTTTAATCTTAGCCATTCTGACTGGTGTGAGATGAAATCTCAGGGTTGTTTGGATTTGCATTTCCCTAATGACTAATGATGTTGAACATTTCATAAGGTGCTTCTCAGCCATTCAAAATTCTTCAGGTGAAAATTTTTTGTTTAGCTCTGTACCCCATTTTTTAATAGGGTTATTTGGCTCTCTGGAGTCTACCTTCTTGAGTTCTTTGTATACATTGGATATTAGCCCTCTGTCAGATGTAGGGTTAGTGAAGATCTTTTCCCAATTTGTTGGATGCTGTTTTGTCCTTTTGACAGTGTCCTTTGCCTTACAGAAACTTTGTAATTTTATGAGGTTCCATTTGTCAATTCTTGATCTTAGAGCATAAGGTGTTGGTGTTCTGTTCAGGAACTTTTCCCCTGTCTTCCTCAGTTTCTTTTCTTTTTTTTTTTTTTTTTTTTTTTTTTTTTTTTTTTTTTTGGTTTTTCGAGACAAGGTTTCTCTGTATAGCTCTGGCTGTCCTGGAACTCACTCTGTAGACCAGGCTGGCCTCGAACTCAGAAATCCGCCTGCCTCTGCCTCCCAAGTGCTGGGATTACAGGCGTGCGCCACCACCGCCCGGCTCTCAGTTTCTTTTCTATTAGTTTCAGTGTGTCTGGTTTTATGTGGAGGTCCTTGATCCACTTGGAGTTGAGCTTAGTACAAGGAGATAAGAATGGATCGATTTGCATTCTTCTGCATGTTGACCTCCAGTTGAACCAGCACCATTTGTTGAAAAAGCTATCTTTTTTTCCACTGGATGGTTTTAGAGCCTTTGTTGAAGATCAAGTGACCATAGGTGTGTGGGTTTATTTCTGGATCTTCAATTCTATTTCATTGATTTACCTGCCTGTCAAAGTACCAATACCATGCAGTTTTTAACACTATTGCTCTGTAGTACTGCTTGAGATCTGGGATACTGATTCCCCCAGAAGTTCTTTTACTGTTGATAATAGTTTTAGCTATCCTGGGTTTTTTGTTATTTCAGATGAATTTGAGAATTGCTCTTTCTAACTCTATAAAGAACTGAGTTGGGATTTTGATGGGGATTGCATTGAATCTGTATATTGCTTTTGGCAAGATGGCCATTTTTACTATGTTAATCCTGCCAATCCATGAGCATGGAAGATTTTTCCATTTTCTGAAGTCTTCTTCCATTTCCTCTTTCAGAGACCTGAAGTTCTTGTCATACAGATCTTTCACTTGTTTGGTCAGAGTCACATCAAGATACTTTATATTGTTTGTGGCTATTGTGAAGGGTGTCATTTCCCTAATTTCTTTCTCAGCCTGCTTATCCTTTGAGTATAGGAAGGCTACTGATTTGCTTGAGTTGATTTTATGACCAGCCACTTTGCTGAAGTTGTTTATCAGCTGTAGGAGTTCTCTGGTGGAGTTTTTTGGGTCGCTTAAGTATACTATCATATCATCTGCAAATGGTGATAGTTTGACTTCTTCCTTTCTAATTTGTATCCCTTTGAGCTCCTTATGTTGTCTAATTGCTCTAGCTAGAACTTCAAGCACTATATTGAAAAGATATTGAGAGAGGGGGCAGCCTTGTCTAGTCCCTGATTTTAGTGGGACTTAAAAAAAAAAAAAGCATGGGCCACCACTGTCTGGCTACTCTGTCTACTCTTATTAAGAACTGGCACACACCATTAATCCCAGCACTTAGGAGGCATAGGCAGGCAGATCTCCATGAATTCAAAGCCAGCATGGTCTACAGAGCAAGTTCCACGGCAGCCAGCGCAACACAGGGAAAAGGAGGAGGAGGAAAAGGAGGCAGAGGAAGAGGAGGAGGAGGAAGAGGAGGAGGAGGAAGAGGAGAACAGGGAGGAGAAGGGGGAGAGGGGAGGAGGAGGAGGAAGAGAAGGAGGAGAAGGAGGAGAAGGAGGAGGAGGAGGAGAAGGAGGAGGAGGAGGAGGAGGAGGAGGAGGAGGAGGAGGAGGAGGAGGAGGAGACAAAGATGACCTGCATTCAGAAAGGACAGCTTACTATCTTTGAGATAAGGTCTTGGCAACTGCAGAGAACCTCATTGTACTGGTCTCTGAATCCTGTCTTGACTCCTCAATAGAAACAAGCAACATTGTAGCTATGTACCCTAGGGTCCCAGGGACAGCTGTTGGTTATTGGGGTCAGGGAGTTGCCGCGCAAAACATGCGTACACCAAACTCAGTTAAGCAAGGATAGTTTATTGAATGTACACAATAATACTGAATTTCCAGGACTGAAAAAAAAAAGACTCTGGAGCCTAATTACAGTACTAGTCTACTCTCAGTAGACTTTTTTATAGAAAAGGACAGGTTCAAAAGTTCGAAGGCAAGCGGGGGAAGTGGTCCACAATTTTTGGCTAACTAGAGAAAGTATTATCAGCCAGTCTTTTGTTTGTTTGTTTTTGTTTTTGTTTTTTGTTTTTTTCGAGGCAGGGTTTCTCTGTGAGGTCTTGGCTGTCCTGGAACTCACTCTGTAGACCAGGCTGGCCTCGAACTCAGAAATCCGCCTGCCTCTGCCTCCCAAGTGCTGGGATTACAGGTGTGTGCCACCACGCCCGGCTCAGCCAGTCTTTAAGCTGAGTCCTGAGTGAGGTGAGAAAGGGGGTGGACAGGGGAATTTCAGAATATTGAGATAACAGGGTACAAGTGACCCAACCTGTGGTAGTTTGAATATGCTTGGCCCAGGGCGTGGCACTATTGGAGGTGTGGCCTTGTTCAAGTAGGTGGGGCCTTCTTGGGGGAAGTGCATCATTGTGGGCTTTAAGACCCACCTCCTAGCTGCCTGGAAGCCAGTCTTCTCCAGATGAAGACGTAGAACTCTCGGCTCCTCCTGCACCATGCCTGCCTGGATGCTGCCATGCTTCCCACCTTGATGATCATGGACTGAACCTCTGGACCTGTAAGCCAGCCCCAATCAAATGCTGTCCTTATAAGAGTTGCCTTGGTCATGGTGTCTGTTCATAACAGTAAAACCCTAACTAAGGCACAACCATAACTTTTTGGCTTATTAGTAGCATTCTTCAGTGTCAGTTAAAGTAATAACTTTGAACTTTTTTCCACCTTGTGAGTAACATTGAGTCTAAGTATAAAATGACTACAGTTTTGTTCAAAGGAACAAGCTTCAACATTGGTGTTTAGGAAGACCTGCCCCGGTCCTTCCTGCAGGACTGGTATTGTGCCATTTCTGCCTCTTTGGGTTCCTGGTTTGGGCCCCTTACCTCCACAGATTACATCAAATTCATTAGCCAGAAGCCCCTGGACATCCAGAACTCAGACCAGAAAAAAGCAAGAAATACTAAGAATAATTGAACTTTAAGGTCTTACAAACCTTGGAAAGCAAAAGTTTGGCCTCAGGTGACTAATGGCAAGGACCTCTTTCCAAGGGACACTCTTCCTGGGACAAAAACCATAGACATGTCTGTCCTCATCCTCAGTTTGGATCCATGTGAATGAAGTCTTTTAAGTCTTTTTTTTTGTTTTGTTTTGTTTTGGTTTTTGGAGACAGGGTTTCTCCGTGTAGTCCTGGCTGTCCTGGAACTCACTCTGTAGACCAGGCTAGCCTCGAACTCAGAAATTCACCTGCCTCTGCCTCCCAAGTGCTGGGATTACAGGCATGCGCCACCATGCCCGGCTCATGTGAAGTCTTTTTTATTATTTTTTTTTGGTTTATTTTATTTTATTTTATATTTTATTTAATTTTATTTTATGTATGTGAGTGCACTGTTGCTGTTGGTGTCTTCAGACACACCAGAAGAGAGCATTGGATCCCTTTATAGATGGTTGTAAGTCACCATGTGGTTGCTGGGAATTGAACTCAGGACCTCTAGAAGAGCAGCCAGTGCTCTTAACCGCTGAGCCATCTCTCCAGCCCCCAAATGAAGTCTTGATTCCTCTCTCTGATGATAAACCTTCCGAGGAGGTTTTTCCTCCTCAGAAAAACCAAGCCAGCCAAACCCTAAGCTACCCCTTGGGTTCCAATGTCCCCACCCCCAAATGCTCATCGTCATAAACATTACCCACAATACTCTCTAACTTTCTGCCTGGCCTAGGAAAAGACTGTTGGATCTGCCTGAGAACAAGACGAGTTACATACTTGAGCACAGGCTTAACTACAGTCCCTTTAACCCAGGATTCCACATCCAAGCCCCGCCGCTAGGCCTGGTCTTTATAGATGTACAGCCAATTGTGTGTAACCCCCACCAACTGTGCCAGGTGAATTTCTGACTCAGTAGTTCCTAATGGCATCCATTTCACATGTCCCAATGGTGCCTCCTCTTGGTAACCTATCAGTTATCCCATGCACCAAGTTGTATATTTAGTTTCAGGTCTTATAATCATTAAGATTATAAACTTAGGACTAAAATAAACCACCAGTCTACTCCTGTCTGAACCAAAAGGATGACATTAATTCCAACCCTTTGGGGAATAGCGGGGCCACTGGAAAGGGCGTTGGACCCCATCAAGTATGACATAGCCAACTTGCTCAACGAATCAAGGTTGATAGGACACTGGTACAGGACAGCATTGAAAAACTCCAGGCTCAGGCGAACTCCCTGGCAGCCGTGGTATTACAAAATAGGTGGGGATTAAATCTCATTGTGGCAGAGGGGGGAGGAATCTGTGCTGTGCTGGGGGCAGAATGTTCTTTCTACACGAATTTATCAGCTGTCTAAGAACAACAGACAGCTTTAAAAAAAAAAAAAAAAAGAACAGAATCCTCACAAGCCAGATACTCCCCATCAGATTGGACACGCTTCTGGGGTACTTAGGGAACATGAATAACCCTTTTGATTGAACCCTTTATCATGATAGTGCTAATCTTCAATCCTTGCATTTTTGAAATTCCCCTATAAGCTGTTGTAACAAAGAGTACGAGCCATTACTGCCTCAAACTATCACTCAAGTCTTCCTGACTGAGGACTAGAAACTGATGACCCAGAGTATGTAGTTACTTATTCCTTCATCAAGGTTTTATCAGGGACTGTTTTATTTAAGACAGGGTTTCTCTGTGTAGCTCTGAATGTCCGTGTAGCTCTCTGTAGACCAGGCTGAACTCAACTTCACGGTAATCCACCTGCCTCTGCAGGTGCTACCAACGCAAGCCTTTTTGAATGGGAACTAAACTTTCAACTTCAAAAGTAACATTTTTTTTTAAGTGGTTTTGCCAAACCAAAGTTTCTCTGTGTAGCCCTGGCTGTCATGGAACTTACTCAGTAGACCAGGCTGGCCTCGAACTTAGAGACCCCCTTACCCTTGTTTCCTGAGTGTTGGGATTAAAGGCTTGCTCCACCACCTCCTGGCTATGAGGGGCTCTTAAAGATCTGTACTTGTTGACTAAATGGTTTCTCAGTTACAACTTAGTTATTTTGTAAAGAAAGAAAGATCATTAAATGTTGTATAAGGACCAGTCATCTTTATTACTTTATCTTATTTTTCACTTTCTTGGAGAAGGGAATCCAAACTTTGAACTACAAGTCCCAGAGAACAACTCGCTACTTTCTTCCTAAACTATGGGCGGGGAATAAGAAACTACAGTTATTTGGCTGAATGTTAAAATGTAATTTTAGCGGGTTTTCATTTTTCCCAAGAGCTAAAATGTTTCTCAAGGCAATCCCGAACTCAGAGCCAAGCGAGTAACATTCCTCCTACTGGAGCTGGACCAAATCGGGCCGAGGCCGGCATTTAACTAAGGCCGAACTTCCCGCGTCCACTCAATTTTCCCGGCAGTCTCTTTCCCGACGGTGCCTTGGCGTCATATTACCATAACGTCTTCTGATTGGCCGGCAGAAGGGTGACGGCGCCTGCGCATTGCATTTCTCTGAGGGCCGTGGGCAGGCGCCATTTTGGCCCCAGAGGTGCTTCTGGGAAGTTGGGCGCGATTCTTCACTTTGCCGGCCGGTGAGGTACGGCCCTGTTTAGTAGCTGGGGTTTCCCGGTTCGAAGCGTCGGCGCCTGACGCTGCCGACTAACCCCGGAGTCTCAGGCGGGGTAGAAGGCGCGCCGCTGCGGAGAGAGAGAGAGGTCAGTCCGCCAGGAAGGACGTGACGGGGGCGGCGCGTGGCGCGGACACTCCCCGCCGAGAGCCCGCCTGCCATGGACTCGGAGTACTACAGCGGTGACCAGTCAGGTGGGTCGGGACGGGGAGGACCGCGCCGCGGCTCGGCCCCGCGCTCCAGCCCGTCAGGGCCCAGCACGCGAAAGCCGGCTGTCAGCATCCATCCGTGCCCTGCTGGAAAGCCCCTTCCTGCCTCCCCAGGTGTCCCGGCGAGGAGGGCGGGGCTGGCGCCCGGGCGAGGGAACCCAGGAGGGAATCTCTTCCGGTCCAAGGGGTTTTGCCCAAGTTGTCTCTTCTTACCTACCAGGGCACAGATCCGTCTTAGGAGCTGAGTTTTTCTGGTTCGATGGGGGACAGGAATCATCTCTAGATTCTTCTTTACCAGTGAGGTCTAGTTTAATCTTTCCCGTAATCCTGGCTTCCCGGGAAGAGAGGGCGGGGTCTTTTTAAGTTTACACACAGATTTTAAAGCAAGGAATGAGTCCCTGGTACTCGGAGTGACATCCGTGCCTTCAACACTAAATCGGGTCCACTAGGCTAGGCACACTAGACAAAGAGATGACCAAGGCAAGGGCCCGCTGGCAAAAACAGCAGCGAGCCGGTTACTTTTGGACTTTTATCAGAAGTACTGTACTAGATAGTTTAGCATTAAGCGGTTTTCTGTTTTGATTTTGACAGCGGCGATAACAGACTCTCATATCCTGAACTTCAACTGCTGTTTTGCCTAAATACCAAAATGTGTTTGTGTTTTGTTTTGTTTTTTCAGTTCATTGGCATTTTAGAATTAAGTTCCAAAATAATTCTCTGTGAATGGTGGATAGGCTATGTTATGCGAAAACAAATCGAGGTAGCAAAAAGATAACAGTTCCCTAACACACACACACACACACACACAAACACACACCCTTACCCTTACCCCCGTTCTTTTAGCTGTTTGGGTTGTTTTTAGTTTGGTTTGGTTTCTTTTGAGACAGTCTTACTTTGTAACCCTGGCAGGCCTCAAACTCACTTAGACCAGACTGGCCTGGGAACCACAGAGATCAGAGATCAGCTTGCCTCTGCCTCTAGGATTAAAGTGCTAGGATTAAAGGTGCATGCCTAGCTGCTTTTCGGATTTTAATTTTTTTATGTTTGTTTGTTTGTTTTTGGTTTTTCGAGACAGGGTTTCTCTGTGTAGCCCTGGCTGTGCTGGAACTCACTTTGTAGACCAGGCTGGCCTCGAACTCAGAAATCCGCCTGCCTCTGCCTCCCAAGTGCTGGGATTAAAGGCGTGCGCCACCACCGCCCAGCTTATGTTTGTATTCTTAAGTTAGGCTCTCTAGTTATGTTTGTGTTTGTTTGTTGTTGTTGTTGTTGTTGTTTTGTTTTGTTTTTTGCTATGTTTTTTTTTTAAATTTTTTCCCATTTGGTGTTTTCCTGTTCCAGAATATTAATTTATCTGTCCTCATCACCCTAATCATTCAACTGTTTGAAAAAACAATTGTTAAGACTTTTCAAAACTATATTTTTTATTGTTACTCTATAATCTTTGTTTTTGTTTGGAGACAGGGTTTCTTTGTGTAACAGCTCTGGCTGTCCTGGAACTCACTCTGTAGACCAGGCTGGCCTCAAACTCACAGAGATAGATCCTCCTGCCTCTGTGCACACCTTTAATCCCAGCATTTGGGAGGCAGAGGCAGGTGAATTTCTAAGTTTGAGGGCAGCCTGGGCTATAGAGTGAGTTCCAGGACAGCCAGAGCTGTTACACAGAGAAACCCTGTCTCAAAAAACAAACAAATGAGCAAACAGGGTGGATTGAATATCTCATGAGTATTAAAGTAATTCCATTTTTATACTATCTTTTTGGCTTTCTTGTACTTGACTGTTTCATTTAACCTTAACTTGTTTCTTAAACTGCTAACCAAATCTTATGCCTTCCAAGACCCATAAGTACCTCTCAAGGATAATTTTACTTCATATTTTTAAGGTATTGGCTAAGATTAGGTAACAATACTATGCATTCTATCAAATTATAGTTTATATACTTCAACGGATTTTTACTGTTTCTGAAATGAAGTTCCTTGTGCTCTTTCTCCATTCATAAACAAGCACTTCCTGTACACCATGTAACAGACAATATTCTGGGATCCAAAGATTCAATTATGAATCAAAAAACTCCAGAGTAAGCAAAGTAACTTTTAAGTCACATAGTACATTAGAAGGTGGTGAATGCCTTAGAAAGATAGACAATAAACAATTGAAACTATAGCTTGGATGATTTCTAACTCGGCATTTAGTATTTGTTCTGGGCTTCACCCTTATGAAATATTTTCACTGTAACGTGTGCCACATTATATGGTGGTAGTTGTTAGCCTTTATACAAGTGTTCTGCTGTCCAGAACCTTTGCCACCTTAGCTTGGATGCTCATTTTACCTGTAATCATATACACGATTACAGATGTCATCTACCTACACCCTGAGTGGGCTTTTGTTTGTTTTTAAGCAGATGATGGTGGTGCAACCCCAGTACAGGACGAGCGGGATTCAGGGTCAGATGGCGAGGAGGACGTAAACGAGCAGCACTCTGGATCCGATACTGGAAGTGTAGACCGACATTCAGAGGTACAGTGTCTTCCGAGAGGCTTTTCCGTGCACTTCTAACGCCCTGAAAGGGTAAATAGTAGAGGAGTTTTTAAAATGAGTCGGGATAGTCTGGTCTTCGTATGATCACAGAGAAAAAGTTCTTGGGTTAAATTTCAAATACTAAGCAGTTTTCAGCTATGCTTGTTTATTCAGTGTATGATGTACTAGCGGGCTTCACCATCCCTAAATAATATTTGGCAAGGTCCATAAGCAGTCAGAAATACCACTTGAGCCGGGCGTGGTGGCACACTCCTTTAATCCCAGCACTTGGGAGGCAAAGGCAGGCGGATTTCTGAGTTCGAGGCCAGCCTGGTCTACAAAGTGAGTTCCAGGACAGCCAGGGCTACACAGAGAAACCCTGTCTTGAAAAACCAAAAAAAAAAAAAAAGAAAAGAAAAGAAATACCACTTGACATAGTCTGGGATCTCGTTTATTAAGGTTCATGTCAGGAATTAGCAAGGTCTAGGATTATAACTCAGATGTACTGCTTTGCCGTGTTTGTTTTGGTTTGTTATTGTGTTACTTGGGACTAAACCCAGGGCTTTGCATCTGCTAGGAAAGTGAACACTCAAGCACTGAGCTACCTTTTATTTTTTATTATCTTTATTTGGAGGTCAGGCTGAGCATGCCACGGTGTGGAGGTTAAGGACAACTTGCAGCAGTTCTCTCCTTCCACCAAGTCGGTGCTCATGATGGAATTTAGGTTATCCGCTTTAGTGGCAAATGCCTTTACCAGTGGAGCCGTCTTGCCAGCCTTATTTTATCGTTAAGGCAGAATCGTGCTGAATTGCCCAGGCTAGGGCCTTGAACTCTTTCTGTAACCCAAGCTAGCCTTGAACTTTCGATTCTTCTGCTTTAGCCGACTCCTGAGTAACTGGGATTACAGGCATGTGTAACGATACTTATGGCAAATGTAGCTTTAAAAGCTGTGTTAGTTTAATAACCAAATGGTAAAGTGTGTGTGTGTGTGTGTGTGTGTATATATATATATATATATATATATATATATACACACACACATACACATATACATATATATATTCTATTTTTAAACATTTGTCCTAAATATTTTTGAAGCTACTTAATATACCTTCCTAGTCATATAACCTTTTACTATTAATAACATAAAACTAGTTTTCCAGTAAGTCAGCATATATCTTTGATAGATATACACTGAAACAAATAAGAGTGATAAAGGTGATTGGATTTTTGTAAGAATTTTATGACTAACATTTTTATTATATAAGCATAGAAGGTTGTCCAGTTTTAAATAGTAGATATGTCTTAAGAAATTATACCGGACAGGAGAGATGGCTCAGTGGTTAAGAGCACTGACTGCTCTTCCAGAGGTCCTGAGTTCAATTCCCAGCAACCACATGGTGGCTCACAGCCATCTACAATGAGATCCAATGCCCTCTTTTGGTATGCAGGTGTACATGCTGATAGAGCACTCAGACACACGTAAATAAATAAATCTTTTTTAAAAAAAAGAAAAGTTATACTGACTCTTTATTACAGACACATTTTTTTTTTTAGTGCATACAATCACATCATTTTATATACATCGAACTTATTTACTGACCACTTGCTATGTGTCATGCTTTTTTTTTAAAGGTGCTTTGGACATTTTGACTAAGAATCAAAGTCCCATTATTGGGTTTATTTTCCAGTAGAAGGAGAAAGATGTTACACTACATATATATTTAAAATATATATTATATTTAATATATTTAATACAATAATATATTTATATTATTTTATATACTGTATATTTTAATGTTGCAATCACATATTTATATTATACATAAGAATATATTTATACTTTATATTTGTTATATAATACATATAAGTATATGATATATGTAATATGTTTAAAATCTATATCATATATAAGTATATATTATATATGGAATATATTTAAATTGTGTAGTCTATTAGAAAGTGACAAATAGAAAGAGCAAAAATAGAGCAGTGTGGGGTACAAAGATAGACGCTAGGCTTCCATGTTGAGTAGGTCCGTGTAGGCCTTATTACAAAGGGGACATTTAAAGGGGATTGCTGAGGAAGGATGCCAAAGAAATAGCCATTTAGGCATGTGTCTGTAGGGGAAGAACATTCCTGCAGTGACCTTAAATGGTCACATGTTTGAAGTCCTCAAGGGACACCAAGGAGCAAGTGTGGGGATTGTAATCTATAAGGGGAATGGGAGGTCAGCAAATTGCAGATTTAGAATGGCTTATTGTTTAGGTGTTTTGATGTTACCTAGTGTTAGAGTCTCTTAGATAAGTTAAATTCTATTTTTAATTAATGACAGGTAAGAATTATTAGTAGCGTAGGGACCGAGAAGATGACTCAGTGGTTAAAAGTACCTGCTGCTCTTCCAAAGGACCCAAGTTCAGTGTGCAGTACTTATGTCAGGGTTATTTCTACCTTCAAGCAGTCTAGCACTCCTTTCTAACCTCTACAGGAACACGCATGCGTGCACACTAGTGCATGTGCATACACGCACACAGAAATAATAAAAGTGAGAGTTCTTTATATTTTATATGAGTGTTTTGCCTCAATGTATGTCCATATACCATGTGTACCTTCAGAAGCCAGAAAGGGTTATCAGGTCCCCTAGAACTGGAGGTACAGACAGTTCGAGTGGCCAAGTGGGTGCTAGGAATTGAGCCTAGTCCTCTTGGAAGAGCAGCTTGTGCTCTTAACCTCTGAAGCATCTCTTTATCCCTTAAAAGTAACATGTTAAAACAGAATTATTAATAGTAGAAAGTTTTTTCATCTTTTATTTGTGTGTGTGTGTGTGTGTGTGTGTGTGTGTTGAGTGTTTTGCCTGCACGAATGTCTGTACTGTGTATGTGCTTGGTACCGGCAAAGACCAGGAGAAGATGTCAGATGTCCTGGGAATGGAGTTACAGACACATGTGACCCACCATGTGGGTGCTGAGAATTGAACCCAGGTCCTCTGAAAACAAACAGTGCCTGTGTCAGCTTAGAACCTGTTAAGGTGGCCATCTCATAGCCTCATACTTAGTGGTAAACATGGACAATTGCTTGTCTGTAACTAATACAGATCCTAAATAAGTAAATGTACATGTGGAAAACTTGGAAATGAAATCATTTTAAAGAAGGAAATTAAGATTGACATATTGTCTCAGAAAAGGCCTGTAGAGATTATTTCTCCTACAGAGTTCCTCCCCCTCCCGCATATAGACTGTATATATCTTTTAAGTTACTTAAGATATTATGTATATTTTGGGTTTGTATGTTATTTTTATCTCTTTGCTTTACATTTTTCTCCATGTCATTAAGAATCTCACTAAGTATAATTTAATAATTTCATGATATGAATATAACAGTACAGACACCATGAAAATCGATTCCAGGACTGCCTCATCCCTGCCTTCTAAAACCCAAATCAAGGTTGCTCACTCAAATTGCATACTACAAATGACACGAGATACAGGGTATGGCTTGGTGAGAGAGTGTGTTCTTGGGTTGTTACTGCATTTAAAATGATAAACAATACAAAGTGGCTCAGGCCTGAAATTCTAGCACTTTGGAAACTGAATTGCTGAGTTTGAAGGCCTTGGCTACTAAGTGAGTACCATGTCTAAAAAACAAACTTTTTTTAAGGTATAGTTCTTGTGTAATAGACGCATTGCTCTCTGTATGTTCAGTCATTGCTAGATTACATACTATACCTAGTATACTCAGAAAGCTATGTTCAGGGGATAATGACAAATAAGGTTCTGGGCCTAACTACATAGTAACATCCACCGAGTTACTGCTAGTTTTCAGTGTGTACTCTGGTTTGTTGAGTGCTTATTTGGTGGTCCCCTCACTATTATTGGCTTTTAGACTGTCAGAGCTCCCTTTTACCTTCACCACACCAGGATAGTGAACTTTCTTGATACCCCTTGATTGTACTTGTTTTGAATAATACATTGATTAATATTGCTTTATAAAATAATCCCATCAAATCCTGGCTCCTTAGAATGAGTAGTTCTAAGAACAATTTTAACTATTATTCTAATCCAATCCAAGAATGACTTCTAGCTGTCTTTTTTATTGTTCATGTGTGTTGTGTGTTTTACCTGTGTGTCTTCATTCCTGGTATCTTCAAAGCCAGAAGAATGCATGATATCTCTTGGAACTGGAGTTAGAAACTGTTTTGAACTACTGTGTATGTGCTGGGAATCAAACCTGGGTCCCCCAGTAAGGTCTAGCCCCTCATCCTTATTGCCTTAGTCCCTGGTGCTGTCCAGCAAACTAACTCACCTTTGGTGTAGCCTGTGTCTAGAATCTCTTTCCAAGTGCTTTCTGCCACAATTTCCTTAAATCTGGTTGTACGTGAAGTCCATTTCTTTGGGGAAGTGATCAAGAGTGATTTAGCTTAAGCCCGTTTTTTCCAGTGCTCCAGAAGCTGAGCTCCCAGCCAGAGCTGGGATGAGATAGCATCTCATTACCACATTCTTAGGAAGCTGGAAGAAGAGTGGCAGTGCCTGAGACACGGCCTCTGGTTAGGGGTGACACAGAAGGTGGGGTGCTCCGATTTGGAATGCATTCACCCAGCATCTAGCCTCCACTCTAGTCATGTTAAGGCAGGATATCTTGCTTTCTCCAGAAAGAAAGCTGTCTCAGGGGGGATCAGGGTAGTAGGGCCTGGGTTTATGATAGGTCTAGAATAGAATCTTTACCTTAGAATCATAAGCTGTGAGATTGGAAGGAAAGTAATCTTGGTTCACATATTACAGACTCTGCCTCTTGTGGAATTTAGAAGCTTCTCCATTTACTTTTTGCCTGACTGAGAGGAGTCTGAAGCCTCCTGGCTGAAGTCATTGAACTCCCCTGGCCCATTCTGGGGTGGAGGAGGACCGTGGGTAGTTACTGCCGTGTGGCTACGCTTGCCTCTTGTAGACCCAGCCTTCAGGTTTTTCTGACATCCTAGTAAGAGCAAACCTTGAACAGAATGGAGACCAGAAAAAGTTATGAAATACCACATCATGTCTGCCAGTTACTCTTAGAAAATGAAATATAGCAAAAACCCATGATATTTTCAAATTGTGTGCTGTCTAGACTCTTTGTTTTTGAAACAGAGTCTCAAAATATGGCTAGCCTGGAACTTGCTCTGGGGATCAGGCTGTGTTCAGCTTCTATGAGGCCAGAAGAGAGTATCAGATATCCTCAAATTGGAGTTAGTTATGCGCCACCTTGTGGGTACTGGGAACTGAATGCAGATCCTCTGGAAGAACAATAAGTGCTTAGCCATAGTCGTCTTTCTGACTCCCTTGTGTGAAATTTTTCCATACAAGTACTTTTTCATAATGTAAAAAAATAGGTGTATAGAGAGATGGCTCAATGATTTAGAACACTTGTTGCTCTTCTGGAGGACACAGGTTCAATTCCTAGTACTCACAGAGTGTGGCTCACAACCACCTGTACCTTCTGATGCCTTCTTCTGGCTCTGCAGACACCAGGCACACTTGCAGTGATTTTAACACATAGAATTTTCTCTGCAGGCAAAAAATCATGCATATAAAATAAATAAAAAATTTAATTGGAAAAAGTGGTATCTGATCTTAAAGTCAATGTTTGTTGGAGATGGTAGAGCCTCATTTTTTGGCAATGTAGAACTAGAAGGTGCAGTAGGGTATGAAAAAGTAATGACTAGCTCTGCTGTCATAGGATATGTTGTGCTGTCTTGAAAGATTTGTGATTAATAATTATAACTAGTAAGGTTTTATTATTAGCAGCTTTTCATACATTTAATGTTTAGAGCAACTCTTTAAAGTACAATTACTAGGCAGGCTTTAGTCCCGGCACTCAGGAAGCAGAGGCAGGCGGATCTCTGAGTTTGAGGCCAGCCAGGGCTACACAGAGAAAACCTATCTGGAAAAAACAAATGAATGGATGGCAGGGAAGGAAGGAAAAAAAGTATAATTACTATTTCTGACTATCACATAGTGGAGGAAGGGCTTCAAGGCACTAAGCAAATTTTCCTAGGTCACAGGATAAAGTGGCAGGGCTATGGTTTTGACCCCAGGCTGTACTGTGGCTCAGGTCTCTGTTCTTAACTTTCACATTACATTGCACAGAATTTTTTGTTTCTAGAATGGAAGAGGGAAAAAGAAGGCTCCGTGTGAGGAGTATTCTTGCTAAGCCTTATAGCTGCCGAGTTTTATGAAGAGGAAAAAGCAATGACAAACAGGGTACAGTGTGTGAAGGGCATGGAGGCAGCAGTGACATGAGTTCTGTGTCTGGAGGGGAGGCTGGCAGGGTCGCTTTCCTCATAGAACCTGCACATCTGTGTAAAATCAGTTTTCTAGTCATCAGGACTGCTTTTGTTTTTTGACATTGTAAGGTAGCTTTTGACAGACGGGGACATTCTAAAATGTAGCTTTGGGTTTTTTTTTTTTATGTTTTTATGGTAAAAAATGTTTTAAGACATTGCGATTCTTTCTCTCTGGGAGTTTACATTGGATTGACAGCATTGTGCAATTTTATGATTTTTCTTAGCCTCTCCTCTTCTTTCCCCTGTCCTCCCCTCGAATTACAAAGCATTGCTGTACAGCAGTTTGCTTTTCAACTTTAAGAATGTCAGTTGAGGCTAGGAGATGGCTCAGCAGTCAGAGGCTAAGCTTACAACCAAAAGGTCCATTATTTCTGTTATATGCTATGGACCTAGTCTGTAAGAATATGAGTACTATTTGAATGCTGAAATGAACAAGATTGTTATGATAGATAACCAATAGTTATTTATAACTGCAGTATGAGTTATTGCAAAGAAAGCTTGGGACCCAGACCCTCAAAGTGCTCAATCTTTTCTGACCATTCTAACTGGGAATTTTTTGCCTTTAAGAAGATGACTTTTGGGCTAGGGATGTAGCTCAGTAGATCAGAGTGCTTGCTTAGAAGACCCTGAGTACTGCATAGACTAGATGTAGTTGTGCATGCCTATAGTCCCAGCTCTCAGGAAACAGAAGCAGGAAGGATCAGAAGTTTGAGGTTATCTAGCCTCAGCTACATAGCAAGCCTGAGGCCAGCCTGAGATACTCGAGATCCTGTTGGAACAAAAACCATGTTTCTTAAGAAATTTTGTGACAATTTGTTTTGTTTTGTTTTGTTTTGTTTTGTTTTGTTTTGTTTTGTTTTGTTTGAGACAGGGTTTCTCTGTGAAGCCCTGGCTGTCCTGGATCTCACTCTGTAGCCCAGGCTGGCCTCGAACTCAAATCTGCCTGCCTCTGCCTCCCAGGTGCTGGGACTAAAGGCGTGCACCACCACTGCTGGCTTGTTGTGTTTTTTTATACTCATGTCTGATTTCTATTTTTAAAAAAAGTTTTTAAGGCGGGCGTTGGTGGCACACGCCTTTAATCCCAGCACTTGGGAGGCAGAGGCAGGCGGATTTCTGAGTTCGAGGCCAACCTGGTCTTCAGAGTGAGCTCCAGGACAGCCAGGACTACACAGAGAAACCCTGTCTGCTGGGGGGGGGAGTGTTTAAGTTTTCAGTTTGTTTGCTAAAAGTCCAAAACTATAAAATATTTTGATAACTTTTAAAACCTTTTAGCTACATAGTTTCTGTTTCTAATATAGTCTTCTCAAATTCTGTAATGTCTTTGCCTCCTGCTTGAGTCTGTTGACTAGTTCTTCCTCTTTTTTCTTTTTGGTTTTGTTTGTTTTGGGACAGGGTCTCACTGTGTAGCTGTGCTTGGCTTGGGACTCCACTATTTAGACCAGGCTAGCCTTGTGCTCCTAGAGATCTAACTGCTTCTGTTTCCCAAGTTCAGAAATTAAAGATATGTGTTTACATGTCCAGAACTAGCTCTTTCTTGACTGAAGTGATTGCTCTATTTCATCTTTTCATGACACGTAATGGATGATGAGTGATGATATTTATAAAGCTCATTTTAAAAATGATAGGACAGGTAGTGGTTGTGGGCGCCTTTAATCCCAGCACTTGAAAGGCGGAGAGGCAAGAGATCTCTGAGATGGAGGCCAGCCTGATCTACAGAGCAAATTCCAGAGCAGCCAGGCTACATATAGAAAGTGTCTTGAAATACCTCTCAAAAGGGGGGTGGTACCTGGGGTAGAGCTGAGTGGTAGAACTTAACTAGTATGTGTGAAGTCCTGAGTTCACTTACCAGTACTAAAAAAGAAAAAGTCTAAGAAGTAAAAGTAATAGAAGCCAGGTGTTCATGTAGCACACACCTTTGACCCTAGCACTCAAGACAGAGGGAGACAGATCTCTCTGTTCAAGGCCAGCCTGGTCTACCAAGTGAGTTCCAGTATAGCTAGGACTATGCAGAGAAACCCTGTCTGGATACCTTCTCCCCCCCCCACCCCCGCACCAAAAAGTGTGTGTGTGTGTACTCATACATACATACATACATACATACATACTACATACACACCCACACATTTTCAAAATATCTTGTATATCTTCATGGTGGTGGATCAAATTATTATGTATTGTCTTGTGTTTCCCTGACTTCTCTTTAGACAAATACTTCCTTAGGGCCAGGACCTGGGAAACATCTACAACTTTGAGCATAGTATTTATTAAATGTCTATTTAATTTTATTTAATTTTGTATTATCCCTTTAACCCTTTATTATTCATTTACCAAATATGTATGTACCTGTGCACTAGAGGGCATTCTGTGCTCTAATAATAGACCTCTGTTGTGAAACAGAGTTTAAAATGCCTGCCTTTTTAGATGACTTTTTGCATCGTTTTTCACCTACACTCTTCTGAAATCGCAAGTGTGCTTAGGAGAATGCTCATAAGATTGTATGTTCTCTCGCAGTCTCTGTGTACATTTACAAAATGCCTGCTTCTTCTGTGACAAGGGGTCAAGTGGAGAGCTCAAGAAAACATGCCTTTGGGAATTTTCAAAAGCTTGCAATTTTACAATGTTCCCTAAATTTGTTATATTTCAGTGAATATGTGTAGCAGTTATCCTTTCTTTGATACACTGTGCTGTTGTGATGGTAATAATATAAAAACCATTTTTAAGGGCAAATCCAAACTATCTTTGCCCAAGTTTTATGCTAGACTTCTTGGTTTCTTCCTGAGAAACTATACTCATGCAGCCCTGTAAAGATCCTACTTCTGAATTGGCTGTAGTGATTTCTTTGGGTAACTAGAATTATGAGAGGAATTAAGGCTCCATTTTTAAAAACTGAGACCCCTCTATATCTGGGAGTATACTACACAGACTTGATTATACTTGCCTTTGGGGGCCAGACTATGACAATACATTTCACAGACTGTCCTTAATTTAAAGTGATGCCTCTGTATAGGTAGAGGATAAAAAAAAAAATCTTTTAGTATCCACAAATTCTACATTAAAAAAAAAAAGACTGAAAAATTTTAAAGTTTCACCATCTTTTTTGACATTGCTAATTTTTTCTGATTTTTCAGAATGAAACTAGTGATAGAGAAGATGGCTTGACCAAGCTACGTAATGGAACAGACTCAGAGAATGACGAGCCCTCCAATGTTAATGCCAGTGACTCTGAAAGTGAGGAGCTCCACCGGCCGAAGGACAGTGACTCTGAATCCGAGGAGCGCGCAGAGACTCCTGCCAGTGACTCTGAAAATGAAGCTGGCCACCCACACGGGAGCGACTCTGAAAATGAGGAGCTTCTTAATGGGCATGCAAGTGACTCTGAAAAGGAAGAGGTTAGAAAGCATGCAGCCAGCGACTCGGAGACCGAGGACACTCTGCAGCCTCAGGTCAGCGAGTCTGACAGCGAAGATCCCCCAAGGCCCCAGGCCAGTGACTCAGAAAACGAGGAGCTCCCCAAACCTCGGATCAGTGACTCAGAAAGCGAGGAGCTCCCCAAACCCCGAGTCAGCGACTCAGAAAGCGAGGACCCCCCAAGGCCCCAGGCCAGTGACTCAGAAAGCGAGGAGCTCCCCAAACCCCGAGTCAGTGACTCGGAAAGCGAGGACCCTCAGAAAGGACCTGCTAGTGATTCTGAAGCTGAGGATGCCTCCAGACACAAAGAAAAGCCAGAATCAGATGACAGTGATGGGGAGAATAAGAGGGAAGATTCTGAAGTGCAGAACGAGTCAGACAGCCATACAGACAGAAAAGGGCTGCACAGCTCCGACAGCGAGGAGGAAGAACCCAAACGGCAAAAAATTGACAGTGATGACGGTGAAGAAAAGGAGGGGACCGAGGAGAAAGTGGGAAAGCGGAAGGCTGCTGTGCTCTCTGACAGTGAGGACGACGACACGGCATGTAAGCAATCCTGTGGCCTGTTGCTTTCCTTGTTGTTGTCTCCGGTTATAACGAAAAGAACTACTATTGGGTCCTTTTCTGCTGTGTTTTATTAGTATATATTGTAATATTAATTTCTTCATGGCCTTTTTGCTTAAGTACATGATATATTTTAATCATACTTATCCTGGCTTGTCCAACTCCCACTGGTCCTCTAATACTTTCTCATTTTTTATTTTTGTTTTGTAACCAAATGAGTTTCGTTAGGTTTACCTTATGGAAGTTGTGTGCCTTCCCAGTGGCTCCACTACTGAAGAAAAAGTTTCTCCTTTCCTAACAACCATTAACTGAGTATAAATCACCAGGGCTTCAGGACTTCATCCCTACATGACCGTATATTGATGGCTCCAGTCTGGGGCACGTATTCATAGCTGTTGGTTGGGACAAGCGTGCAACATCCATGTCATGATTGGAAGTTTCCAGTCCTCCCCACCTCCCCACTTCCTCTGACTCTTGGGCTCTCCCTGTTCTTTCTACCTTATTTATTTTCTGAGACTTGGAGGAAGAGATATAGATGTCTCATTTATGGTTGAGCATTCAGTAGTCACTTATTCTCAGCACTTTGACTAGCTTTGAATATCTACAGTTAATGCTAGATGTTAGATCTGTATTATTTTCCAACATGATAGTCTAGTTGCCTCATTTTTATTTTTTATTCTTTGAAGCTAAGAGTCAAACAGGGGCCTTATGCTTGGTGGTAGACAGGTGCTGAACCACTGAGTTAAATCCTAACACCTAGCAGGATATTCTTAAATATAATGAAAACACTCATTTTCCTCTCCTATCATTGGCGAAATTTCCTAACTTCACTGTATTAACGTCAATGTGCTTGAAATGATGGTTTACTAAAAACCCAATATTTTAAAGAAACATGTTCCCATAAATACTCCCGTCTGTATCAATGTTAGGCTAGGATTCTCTGCAACTGCTAATTGGAATTTCACTCGGACAGGAACTGAGCTTCAGAAGTCCTTCTCTTTGTTAGATGTTAAAAGATTGTTGAGGATCCACACACGAGAAGGCTTAGAGGGTTCTATTTAGAGACCATAGGCTCTACAGAGCGTTAGTCTTTATGCCTCAGACTCCATCTTCACAGGTAATACTTTTTAATACCTTCTTATGCAACTTGTCTTTTTAGAAAAAACAAACATTCGTTTATAATAATAGTTATTTCAGCAGAAGACAGTGCTCTTTAGGTCATATTTCATTTACTGAGATTTGTTTCTAACAATTTCTCCCCCTCATCCCTCACCTAAAATCTGTTTTCTTGCTGTTTTTTCTTGTGTGTAGCTGACTTTTCCATTCAGGTTTCTCAGCTGTTTGGTAGCCTTTCCCCTGTGTGTTGCTCACTAGCTCTCTGGGGAATGATCAAATTCATCTTTGTAGCTTTTCAGGTCATTGTTCATTTTACCAGTTAAGTTTTGAAACTTTTGTCTTACATTTTAGCTGGTTTAGTACCTTTGATTTTGATAGTTGAGGGGTCATGTAGCTTTGGCCTGTTCACATTTCTTGTATTCCTGTGTGGTGACTTATATAACTCTTGGTTTGAATATCTTTTCTTAATCTGGGGATGGGAGTCCTTTTCCCGAGCAGCCTACTCTTAAAGGCTCAATCCCATACAGTGAGTGAGGAGGAGACAAACTGCCGTGGGAGCAGCAGCAGCAGCAGCAGCATGCAAGAGCTGGGAAGACGCTTAAAGCTAGCCATTGCACTCATTCCACCAGTGGGGGGAGGATGGGGGGAACTGGCAGCATTACTGTAGAGTGTGCTGGGAAGTCAGAAATTACCTAGGGCAAGGATGGAAATAATCAGACAGGTAAAGGAAGACGGGGGTGGGTGGGGGCCTGTGTGCAGGAAAAGAGAAACGAGGCATACTAGATGAAAGCTGATGAAGCTTTAGAGGGGACAGAATACGAAATGAAAAATTCAAAAGGAAAACAATCACTTAAGTAGTAAAAAATTTCAAAAACAAAGTTAGTTAAATGTAAAATTGGTTTTTTTAAAGACAATAAGGTAAAGCCAGACTAATGGGGCAAGGAAGACAGAGACATAGGGGCCAGACAGAGAAATATAAAACTAAGGAAAGAAAAGATACTGTCCAAGAATGGTAATAAATGGCATAAACAATTAGGTGAATATATAAAGGAAAATAACCAAAATTAGAAGTTGAATCCAGAGTTGGGGGGTGGTAGTACATGTCTTTAATTCCAGTACTCAGAAGGCAGATGCAGGCAGATCTCTGTGAGCTCAAGGCCAACATGAACTACAAAGCAAATTCCTGGACAGCCAAGGTTGTTATACGAGAAACGCTGTCTCGAAAAATCAGTTTCAACACAGTAAAAAAAAAAAGAAAAAAGAAATTGCGCCTAAGTGTAGGGGGGAAAATTACATAAAAAAGAAAGATGTGAGATATGGTCATAGGTTTTTTATGGTTCCTTGAAAATCGGAGATTTTACTATGCACTGGAGATGCTCAGTTGAATTTGCTTACATGTATTCAGAGGTTTGTCCAGATATCTGATGTATACCAGAATTGTCTTTGGTTTTTCGATTTTGTGTATCAGTGGCCTCTAACTGGCCATGAATGATTGTATTTTCCAACAGCAGCAAAGAAGAGTCGAGTTGTCTCTGATGCTGATGACTCTGATAGTGATGTTGTATCAGACAAGTCGGGCAAAAGAGAGAAGACAGTAGCATCTGACAGTGAAGAAGAAGTTGGGAAAGAAGAGTCTTCTGTAAAGAAGAATGAAGAGAAGGATCTGTTTGGGAGTGATAGTGAATCAGGCAATGAAGAAGAGTAAGTGAGAACATGGGGCTTTTCAAGGGGTCTTCAGAAGTAAAATGGCTTTGGCCATGTAGGACTTGAGCTCAAGTATTACTACACAAACTACAGCATTAAAATTATGTTGACTAGAGGAGATGAGAGGAGTGTCTTATGGCTCCATTTACATGAAGTTTAAGAACTGGTAAAACACATGGTACTGGGGTCAGTAATCATATTACCTCTGGGTTTTGGTGGTAGAAGACCAATTTAAAAGGGCTGTTAAGGGCTAGGGATGTGACTCAGTCAGAGTATTTGAAACAACAAAACAAAACACCCTTATCTGTGGGTTCAGCACTGCCCAAGTTAGAAACAGCTGGGGAAAACTTACGGGAAATAGGCTTCGTGAGTAGAGCACTCTTTACATGAGTTTGTTACAGCCACTGAACTAAATGCCAAAGGCCGCACATTTTACTGTCCCTAAATTATACCATGTTTGTAAAAATGATACATATGCAAATGTAAGAAAGCAGATGAATCTTCTTATATTTTCTTTTGTAGAAATCTTATTGCCGATATATTTGGAGAATCTGGTGATGAAGAGGAAGAGGAATTTACGGTAAGTATAAGATGGGACTTTTTGTTTTAAGTATGCATTGTTTTGTTTCTGTGCAGCAGTTCTATAACACAGTGAAATAGTACAAAGCCTTACAAAGAATGGAAGTATTTTAGGTTGTAGAATTTGGCAAGTGCAGGCCAGTATCCCCTATCTGCTACGAATAGTGTGCTGACATATATGTAATAAAAGGAGACACTAGAGCATGAAAGTGCTCATACAGGTATAGAACAACAACAACAACAAAAATTCCCCAGATTAGGGGTTAAGGAGGAAGCTTTTGTTACATCCTTTTTGATACCTATTCAGTATTCTTTGTCTTTTGTGAATATATTATTTAACATGAAAAGTTGGGAGTTGTTTGTAAAAGGAAATCTGTAAGATGGTTATGATGGGCTAACTCACTGTGCCTTCAGGGATTTAACCAAGAAGATTTGGAGGAAGAGAAAAGTGAAACACAGCTAAAAGAAGCAGAAGACTCTGATTCCGATGATAACATAAAGAGAGGGAAGCAGTAAGTGGTTTTGTTGTTGTGAGAAAAGTGAAGGTGGAGACTGTTGAGGTTCCCGTTTCTCATCTAGGTTTCCAGACGTGGAAGAGTGTGTTTCTTTTTCTTTTTTTTCCTCCCCCTCACCTCCTCTATATTGTATTAGTGAATCGTTTGCTGCTGTTTGCTCTGTGCTCAGATGTCTTAAATTTATACTATTACATGATGCTCCTAATTTATTTTTTACAAGACAAACTCTACTGAAAAACAACCTAATATGAAAAAAAATTGAGGGGGTGGGATGCTCATTTTGGGTGGCAGGGGAAATAAATCTAAAGGCAACACTAAAATATTTCTTTTTTTTTTCTTTTTTTCTTTTTTTTAAATTTACCTCATCCTTTATTTCCAAAAATCAAACTGAGTTTCCTCAACTAAAATATTTCTTAATTATACTTTCCTTTTGTTAAGATGGTTGTGAACCATGTCCACAAAAAGATGATGCCACAGTGGCTGGGGAGCATAGACTAACACTGTCCACAGTTGTGAAGATTATGCTTTAGCAAAGAGAGTTTCTCTTTAATGATGTGCAAGAATTAAGCAGCAACATTTGGGTGCTGATTTCAGAGTTTTGGATTTATTAGCATGAGGAGTGGCAGAGTGAGGTACTTGGATCTAAGTTAGGATGGCTGTAAAGGCAGGCACTTAGCATGCCTATAGTCACTGGTTTCAGCTGTGCTCTTCAGTACGAAAAAGTAGCAGTTAATTTTTTTCTAGTCATGGTTCATAAGACAAAAACGTTCAAATAATGGAACATTCCCTATTCCTAAAAAGACAGTACACCTAAATTGACTGTGCTCTTGATTGAGGACTTGAAATGTTCCTTTTCAAGCTAATAGATGACAAGTGTGAGTGTGGCATATGAAAAACTTATGCCTTATTGTGATTAATATTTACAGTGGGTAGAATAAGAGCTGACATAAAGTCTTCTTGTGCTAGGAAGTTATGCATATGTTTGCTTTAAAATATGTAGCTGGGTAGTGGTGACTCATGCTTTTAATCCCAACACTTGGAAGGCAGAGGCAGATACGTCTCTGAGTTTGAGGCCAGCCTTGTCTCTGTAGTAAGTTCTATGACAACCAAAACTACACAAAGAAACTTTGTCTTAAAACATCAGGGTTGGAGAGATGGCTCAGCAGTTAAGAGCACTGACTGCTCTTTCAGAGGTCCTGAGTTCATTCCTAGCAACCACATGGTGGCTCACAACCATCTGTAATGAGATCTAATGCCCTCTTCTGGGTATCTGAAGACAGCAACATTTTACTCACATATATAAAATAAATCTTAAAAAAAAAAAAATAATAGCCGGGCGGTGGTGGCGCACGCCTGTAATCCCAGCACTTGGGAGGCAGAGGCAGGTGGATTTCTGAGTTCGAGGCCAGCTTGGTCTACAAAGTGAGTTCCAGGACAGCCAGGGCTACACAGAGAAACCCTGTCTCAAAAAAAAAACAAAAAACAAAAAAAAAATAACAGTAGTTCTTCTTTGACTAAAGATTAGACAATTTGGTGTTCTTTTTGTTTTCGGAGACAGGATTTCTTTGTGTAGCCCTGGATGTCCTGGAATTTGATCTGTAGACCAGGCTGGACTAGAACTTGTAAGAGATCCACCTACCTCTACCTCTGCCTCCCAAGCACTGGGAGTAAAGGTATGTGCTACTGTTTCCTGGCCAATTTGGTGTTCTTAATTTGATTAAAGAGCTTGATTTTGTGTTGCTGCCTAGTATGGACTTTCTGTCGGACTTTGAGATGATGTTACAACGAAAAAAGAGCATGTGTGGCAAGCGCAGACGAAATCGAGACGGGGGCACTTTTATTAGTGACGCAGATGACGTTGTGAGCGCCATGATCGTCAAGATGAATGAAGCTGCTGAGGTACAAGTCTTTTCTAAGTTACCTCCTTTTCTTCCTCCCACCCCCAACCAAATAGATGTTGTGGCTTCTTCTTCTTTAAATGTTTTAAGCTTAAGACTACCATAAAAGGGTCCTTGCTTTCTGTAATAAAGAGTGTGCTTCCTAAATTTTAATTCTGTAAAAGTGAATCGTTTTTAAGTGAAGGGGAAGTTTGTTTTCATAGCTATCTGGTTCATGAACACAGTTGATGTCTTTTGAAATATAAAGTGTATAAAAAGTAGAAATTATTCAGATAGTTTTGGGAATAGGTCATACTTTACTGTCCTTCCTCTTAGAAAGACAATTCTTGAAGAGAAACCAAAATTTCCCAGCTATATTTTGTTATTAGAATAAACTCCAAAAACTTGAAAACTTGTCAGTACTAAAAATGACATTGTGCCTCTGGTTCTGATGGTTAAAAAGCGATGTAACAATTTTATGGGTTTGATTGATTAAACAGATAAGGAGTTTGGCTTTGTGCAAACAGCTTATGCTTTCTTTTAGAACATAATTTCTTTCTATTTTCAGGTTCAGAACTATAGTGGTTTTAATTGTCTACTAAAAGTTAATGTTGCTTTATTTTAAACCTTTTTTTTGGGGGGGGGGGTCTGTTTTCTGAATAGGAAGACAGGCAATTGAATAATCAAAAAAAGCCAGCTCTGAAAAAATTAACCTTACTGCCTACTGTGGTTATGCACCTTAAAAAGTAAGTATTTTGTTTTCTTGGAAATTTTTCTTCTTTTAATAAAATAATATTCAAACCATACACTGTTCTAGAACTATTAAATAATTATTGGGCCATAGAAATCAGGGATGAGTAAATTTTCCTCAGTTACTGTTCTTCATACATTGGGGGGGGGGGGGTGTTTTTGTCAGACAAGGTCTTTCTGTGTAACTCTGGCTATCCTAAAAGTTCCAGGCTGGCCTTGAACTCACAGAGACCTGCCTACCTCTGCCTACTAAGTGTTGGTATTAAAGACATGTGCCACCATTCCTGGCTCATAAGGTTTTTTAAAAAAAAAAAAAAAAACCTTAATGAATTTTGTAAACAGAACAAACATAAAACTAGTAATATTAAAGAAAACCTGGAAATTTACTAATTTTTATTTTCTATAGACCACTGAGACCTTGTAAGTTTTCATCTATTTTTCCCATGGTAGTTGGAAATAGCCAACCTTATGAGATACTGCTTAAAGCCCATGCTGTGCAGAGTCACTTAATCTTGAACACAGTCATTGCTCTTCTTTTAATGAAGCTCTTCCTAAATCTGTCTTGGATTTAGGAAACTTTCATTTGTTTGCTGTAGTCATGAGCAACTTTGTTTTTTCTTTGAATAAAGTGACGACCTATTTTTGTTAGGTGAAGAAATGCCGTAACACACCAGTGAGCCCACTGGAACTGCTTTCTCCATCGGGGCAGGCAAAGCTATTTGGCACATTTCACATAGATAGATTGCATTTTCTACTTTATTCCTCAGTGTAAAGCAGAATTTAAATATTGGTGTTAAGTTGAGATATTTCCCCCCTGTGAAACTATTCTAATAGTTTTTTCTTTTCTAGTTGTTTTTTTCTTTATTTCTTTTCTAATTTTTTTCTTTTTTAGTAATAATTGGGCTTCATTGTTTTTTGCTGTCTGTATCATTAATATTGGTATTGATCTGTTTTATAAAGCTTGCATATCTTAGCAAGTTACCTTTGTCAAGTCTGGAAGCTAACTTTTATACTATTTTTTGAAACTAGAATAGAGATCGAGTAAGCAGTAAGTATAAATAAGCTTTCTTTAAAAGCAGTTTGAGGAGTCACTATGTAAATAAAGTCAGGGCGATAGATTTGGTGTGGCTACTGTGTTCATCGTTGTTATCTTTACTGTTGTAGGCAGGACCTTAAAGAAACATTTATTGACAGTGGTGTGATGTCTGCCATTAAAGAATGGCTCTCACCTCTACCAGATAGGAGTTTGCCTGCGCTGAAGATTCGGGAGGAATTGTTAAAGATTCTGCAAGAGGTTAGCCACAGATAATTTGTAATTTATTAAGTATCTGATATGGTTTCTGTAGTCAAGACATGTATTTTGTACTATTTACTTATAAATTTTGTTCTGCTACAGCATGCCAGAAAAGGTGTTTGGGAAAAGTGACCATACCTAATAAAATGAACATTAAAAACAAACAAACAAAACTTTATAAAACTTGATTAATGACAGTTTTCAAAGAAAGGGTTCTTAGTGCAGCCAGTGGTTTCTTAGAAGTGCAGTCCAGTGGTGATGATATTGTAGAGAGGCACTTGAAGTAGAAAGTGCACTGCATTTAGAGACAATAAACTTGAGTTGGATCTCTAGTTGGTTCCCTTTGGTATGATTAGGACACCCTAGGCAAGTTGCTTAACATCTGAAGAAACTTGGGAGGAGCTTGTGTGTGTGAGACACTGTGCTAGGTGCTTTGTGTGTTAGCTTATTGGTCCTTTACAAAAAACTTGTAAAGTTAGGGATACTGCCTCTATTTTATTGATGAGGAAACTAAGACAAGTTAAATGATTCATCCAAAGCCTTGTAGCAGGCTTAGGCTTGTTGCTTTCTACAGCCTGGGCTGAGCTGCTGTCCGCTTAAGTATGTGTAGTTCATATTTCTTCACATTGTCAGATTTTACTTCACTAATACTAAAATCTCGACTTTTGATGTCAGCACAAAGGATGTTCCATATCTTCGTAGATCCTGAAAATGGAATTTTGTATTAGTTCTAATGTGAGTGAAAGAGGCTTTGAAGATCTGTAGATTAACATTCCTCCCAGTTTATGGGTGAATTGATTGATATGCATGCATGTGTTTGTGTTCCCAGCTGCCTAGTGTGAGCCAGGAGACCCTGAAGCACAGCGGGATTGGCCGGGCGGTGATGTACCTGTACAAGCACCCTAAGGAGTCCAGGTCCAACAAGGATATGGCAGGGAAATTGATCAGTATGTGACGTTTGCTTCTGTTTGTTTCATGTCTAGAAAGGATTGTATTTTTACCAATATTTGTTTAAATGGTTCAGTAAAGTAGAATTTTAGTGCCTTTGCACAGGTATTAACTGTGCAAAGTTTTCTCTTATGCTTAAAATGCTTTTAAGTCTATTTAGATGTGTTTTCCAGTATTAACTGCAACAATTAAAAATATGTCTTCTAGCTGTGGACCAAGAACATGGAGAGTGGGTGGCATGCAGGCCTGGAGTTATCCAGGCCTAGACTATAGTATTGACTCCATCACCTTCCTGCAAATCCTCAGCTGGTAACCTAAGCTTCAGGCTTGGTCTCCACCTCTGGAATAAAAAGACAGTAATAATTCTTTGGGGTTTTGGGGGGGGCTATTATAAAGATTAAATGAGAGGATGTAGAGAGAGCACTACTATCAAGAAAGTTAGCAATAGTTGCTCTTGCCAGCCTTCACGACCTTTCATGTGCTTCCTTGTTTATGATAGAAAAATCTAGATCCTAACTGAAGTACAGATTGATTGTAAGCTCTGGGTATGTTTTCATTCTTCCCATGTTCCACATTTAAAAAGAAATACTTGTTGGGCAGTGGTGGTGCACGCCTTTGGTCCCAGCACTTAGGAGGCAGAGGCAGGTGGATTTCTGAGCTCAAGAACAGCCTGGTCTACAGAGTGAGTTCCAGGACAGCCAGGGCTATACAGAGAAACCCTGTTTCGAAAAACAAAAAAACAAAAGAAATACTCTATAAATGCCTATAATACTGCCCAATATTAGGTTATAGTTATTTAAAAGCCTGGGAGAAAATGCTATTTTGTGAACTAAATACTTATTATTTTCCCTTTTTGCAGATGAGTGGTCTCGGCCCATATTTGGTCTTACCTCAAACTATAAAGGAATGACAAGAGAAGAAAGGGAGCAGAGAGATCTAGAACAAATGCCACAGCGACGAAGAATGAGCAGGTATGAGGGAACAGGTATGAATGCACAAGTGTAGTTTAATCTAATGGCACTTAGGGAAAACCTTTCTGGGACAGCTGAATGCAATATGCTATGCCAGTGCTGGAGTGCTAGAGACTGTAGTGTTCTAGCAGTTTGCAGAAAAACAACTTTCTCAGCCCAGTTCTAATACTGTAGGAGGGAAAAAATGTTCTTGGTTCAATTTATCGGTATTCTGGATATATCCTGAAAGGGCAGGGCTATCAGTTATACGTATAGTCTGGGTATGTCACCCAGAACGAAACCTCCTGCACAAATGTGATGTTTTGACATGCTCTCCCCTAGTTCTAAGAATTTGAGATTTCTGGTCTCACTCTTCGTTCTTTTTTCAGCACTGGTGGTCAGACACCACGAAGAGACCTGGAGAAGGTACTAACAGGAGAGGAAAAGTAAGAATTCTGTCTTGATCTTGCTTAGTGTATAGAGATGATTTTGTTTTTTACTTTATTATAAGCACAATATTAAATAATGTGCTCCTGTTGACAAAGGCTATTTTTTTTCAATTTAGTGTTTATTGAATAATTATAAAATAGTATATTGTGTGCCCTGAAGAATTAAGAGGATAATTTATTTAACAAGTATTTTGTTGTTGATTGGTAAGTGTTAGAATTCTAAAACTTAAAGAATACAAAAGAGTTTTAAATTTTTCTCTTGCTGTCAAGTAGTTTCATGGAGGGATGTAGGCCAACTAAGTAAGCAGTATGTATATTTCTTCCTTTCCTCAGGGCTCTTAGACCTGGAGATCCTGGCTTCTGTGCCCGTGCGAGAGTCCCAATGCCATCAAACAAGGACTATGTTGTCAGGCCCAAGTGGAATGTAGAAATGGAGTCGTCCAGGGTGAGTGAGCAGAGGAAGAGCAGGACCATTGCGAATTGTTTCCCCTTCTTTGTGTTTAATAATGTTTATAGCAACTAACGTTTGGTTCACAGAGATCTGCTTTGGGATCTCTTAGGTATTCATTCACTTAAAGAATTTTGAGAAAGAGAATTCACCTATTTTCTCGGATCCTTACCTTCCTTTCTCTCCATCTGCTTAAACCTTTCTATTGTGAAATTGTTAAAATAGACACTTTCCTTGTCATCGATGAAGATTTTACACAAATGTTTTTTGGTAATATTTTTCTTCCATCAAACCACTTTCTAGCTTGGTATTCTTAAAAAGGGCCTAAGTCGATTGGAAAAGCATAAGAGGCGGTTTGCAGAACAGAAGAGGCTCAGCAAAATGCACCGTGCTGTCAAGTTCAGCATTGAAGGCAACAGGATGCCCCTGTAGCCCTGGCCTTCCAGAATGTGTGTAAGAGGTATTTTCAAGGACGCATGAGCGTGCATGGGCTTGGATTGCCAGCAGAGTAGAAACAAGTATGTGCTTTCCTAGGCAAAAAAGCCGGACCTGAAGTCAGCTTCTGAAACAAATAATCCTGAGTCCCTAAGGCCTCTGAATCCTTAGGAATTCTCATTGAGGTCCCTTTCTGTGTCAATAATAATAGAGTCTAATAGGTCATTGCTTTCCCAATAAGCATTCTGTTTGTCCTGATTGTTAACAATTTTTATAAAAAGAACAAACCCAAACCCAGGCTATCTCTGTGTAGCCCTGACTGCCCTGGAATTCATTGTATAGACCAAGCAGGCCTTGAACTTGAGAACCAAACTGCCTCTGTCTCCTGAGTGCTGAGATTAAAGGCGTGTATCACCACTGCCCAGCTGAAAAAGCCTTTTTATTTGGACCCGGAATCATAGTCTGCATTACAGGTATACAAACTGCCTTAGTGGTTTGTTGGTACACAAGAAGTGACTTTTTTCCTATAGTCAGTGACATGATAGCATTCATCAAGAACTCATTACTTAACACCTTCTACTGGATATGAAGATATATTCAGCAGATATTCATCACCTGGTCATAAGCCAGTGACGTTGAGATCGAGAGTAACACTTCACTGCTGGATCTTGCTGTCTTTTGTGTTTCTCTGCTTCCTTCAATTCCTTTATGTTCTTGCTATGATGTGCTTGCTCTTTAACTACTGTAAATTAAGTAAAGGTGATGGGCTTTATGTAAATGATATCCTCCACCCAGACTTCCTTTTTCTGGTTCCATATCTAAACTGATGGCCACTTCTCCTTGCTATTCCTTCTTATACATCTTTGTTTTTTTTTTTAACCTCATATTTTCTTATTTTAGCCACCTTATTTGTTTTGTTTTGTTTTTTCGAGACAGGGTTTCTCTGTATAGCCCTGGCTGTCCTGGAACTCACTTTGTAGACCAAGCTGGCCTCGAACTCAGAAATCCGCCTGCCTCTGCCTCCCAAGTGCCCAGCTTTAACTACCTTATTTATATTTTCTTTCCTAATACTTTTGTTTTTGAAAGTTGGAAATGACAATGCAGCCACGAAAATGTAGTAAAAGTTTGTTGGCCGCTCTGCTTTAGAAGCACAGTCCATGTTTCTAGGGCCCATGTGCCGGTCATCTGTTGTGGCTTGTTCTGAGTCCATATCCGTGTAGTGGAGTGGTCAGGAGAGCTGTATATTCTCTTCCTCCAGGGTGAAGGAGAGCTCCCTTCCCGAGTGTCCAATCATAATTTGCTGATATTTATCTAGGCTGCCAAAATTTAGCTCTATCAGCCAGACTGGCATATTGTTTTGTTCATCTTTCCTCATTAATCTGCATGGGAAATTTATTTTTAAGGGATATACAATAAAGTCTTTGTGATTAATGTGAATATATACTTATTTGTTTATTTCTGATTTTCCTTTTAAACTTATTTATTTTGGGGATGAAGAGATGGCTCAGTGGTTAAGAGCACTCTTCTTTCAGAGGTCCTGATTTCAATTCCCAGCAACCACATGGTGGCTCACAACCATCTGTAATGGGATCCAGTGCCCTCTTCTGGTGTGTTTGAAGAGAGGCTACAGTGTACTCACATACCTAATATAAGTAAATAAGTCTTAAAAAAATAAAAACAAAACTTTTTTGTTTTGACAGACATTATTTTGGCTGACCCAAACCTTGCAGTAGAGTATACTGGCCTCAAACTCATCTGTCTTTGAATGATGGGGCTTTTTAAAAAAGTAATAAATAGTAAGGCCGGGCGGTGGTGGTGCACGCCTTTAATCCCAGCACTTGGGAGGCAGAGGCAGGCAGATTTCTGAGTTCGAGGCCAGTCTGGTCTACAGAGTGAGTTCCAGGACAGCCAGGACTACACAGAGAAACCCTGTCTCAGAAAAACAAAAACAAACAAACAAACAAAAAAAGTAATAGTAAAATGGTGGTGGCAGTGCATATATTTTAAAAATAATGCATATTTTTATATAAAGTTTTACAATACAGGCATGACAGATAAAATTAATATAACTCTCGCTATAAGTTAACATTTTGGATTGCAGCTTTTTGCTCCTTTTAATGCATGCATGAATGTTAGTCTTTTTAAAAAAATTTGCTCTATAATATCATACTCTTTTCTAACTTGAGTTTGAGGCTTTGGTTTTAATTTAATATGGCAAAATTCCATCTGACTCCCATTCTTAATGATTTACTATGTGTTGTCATGTAGCTGTGTTGCTGTGTTCCCCCCTCCCTTTTTTTTTTTTTTTAAAGCAAATGTTCTTTACTAGTTTTCTAAAAGGTTTTTTCCCCTCTTGATAAAACATTGTGGCTCTCCTAATATCCAAAGGAATGTTACAGAGTTGATGAATCAGGAAATAAAGATCATTGGACTTGGCATGTTAGGTACTAGGTGGCTGTGGTGAGACTTCAATCGTTGAGAAATTTGTGAACTAGATCTATGCCATGAGCAGGAGCAGCCTGGCCCTAGCCTGGATGTGCTCCTGGTGCTAATGCCAAGCAGATCCTGGAGGGTTCAGACTGCTAAGGGAAGATCCTCGGAGTGAACAAAGAGACATCCAGCCTGGTATAGGGCCTTCAGGGAGGTGGGTAATTGTCAGAGATTTGAGCAGTAAGGCCTCCACCAACTCCTTGTACAAAATGAAAGGAAGGCTTAAGAATGGTATGCTGGGATAAAACTTTCTCATCTGACAGTGAATGTTTTGCTGAGAGTACTAGTGCCAAGTTTAGAATTGGGATATTCCTAGAAAACTTGAAGAATGTCATAGAAAGTTTGTTCCTTGCCTAATGATTAACTAACTTCATATTAGGGTGAGGCCAAGTCTATGAATGGACTGAGGAGGCTCACAGTACAGAAGTTCTAGAGAGTCTTGCTGACCTTAGTGTGTCTGAGGTTATAGCTTTGGAGGGAATTTACTAATAAATATTTAGAGAGAAGTAAAAGAAAAGCACCTGTCTTCTCTAATCTGTCATTATTTTTTTAGTCTTTTTTTTTTTTTGACAATTACATGTGAGTATGCAGTGTAGCTTGGTCCTGTCTGCCCACCCCCAATATCTCCTCCCTTATCCTTCTGGATACCCATGTACCTTTTCTACCTTTCATATTTTCTCCTTATGTAGTTTCTTGGTTTTGATTTTTAATTTACATGTATTTCTACATGTGCTTATATATCTCTCTCTGGGTTTGTGTGCCATAGTGCGCCTGGTTCTGGGGATCGAGCTCAGGTTGTCAGGCTTGGTAGAAAGTACCTTTACCCACTGAGCCACCTCACTATCTCCATTTATTTATATATAGTTTTTGTAATTCATTGAATCCAGTTTATGCTGTCTGCTGGAGTGTCAGGTAGGTAACTATAGCTGCAGTGAGCTCAGGAGCACAACTATAGCACTCCCCAGTATTCCTCCCCATCCTTTGGCTCTTCGTTTTTCTAGCCCCTCTTCTCTGTGTTCCCTGAGCCTTGGGGGGTAGTGATACAGATTTCCCATTTAAGACTGACAACTGAACAGTCACTTATTCTCAGTATTTTGACTAATTATGACTCACTATACTAACTGCTACCCACTATAGAAAGAAGCTTCTCTGACCAAGGCTGAGAATAGGACTAATGTATGAGTAGAACCATGACGACAGTGTAGCAACACAATAGTAGTAGGGTCCTAGTGCTTATAACCTCCCAAGCTATATGGCTTTCAGGCAATACCAAGCATGAATTCTCTCCTGTAGAGGTCGTACCTCCGAGGTCGTACCTCCAACAAAGCCACACCTCCTAATCCTTAAAATTCTTTCAAATAGTTCCATTTCCTGGTGACTAAGCATTCAGATACATGAGGCTATAGCTGCTAGTCTCATTCAAGTCATCATTCTTATGGAATTGACATCAGCAGCAGACTTTTTCAGATTTATTTTATAAAAACTGTCAGTGTCTCTGAAATCACATCTTTGTAAGGCATTCATTATTTGAAATAGTTTTAAATATTTGTTTTAAACAAAGCACAACAACAACAACAAAAAAAAACCCAACTAAGCCTTTAACTGTAAAAGGAAGTGAAAATATCCTTACAGTAGTAGTGAACACAGGTGTAATTTGCACAGGATTCTTGATGCTGCTGAAGCAGAGCAGAGAAACTCACCCCAGTGCTGAGTCTAGAACTTCAGCACCTCAGAGTTGGCTTGTGTTGGTTATGTTTAAAGTCTTTCTCTAATAACTTGTCTTTGGTTTTTGTTTTTTAATACCAGAATTGTTTAAAAATGTATGTCATAAACTAGCCTCATACAGTCAGGTGTCCTTGGGAAGATTATACTTTCTGAATTTCCCCCTTCTGTTATTTGGGAAGTTTCTATGGATTGTGACAAAATTAAAAGTAAAGCACAGACAATAACCAGTTAATCATCACTGAGAGTTCAATAGGTTTTTTCCTAACACTTTGTTCTTGTCACCAAAGCATGTTCTGGTTATTGTTGTTTCAGGCTCTTGACTGCTAGGTTTACATATTTCAATAATCTGTTCTTCAATTTTCCCCAATCTTAGTTTCAGGCAACGTCCAAGAAAGGTATCAGTCGACTGGATAAACAGATGAGAAAGTTCACAGATATCAGGAAAAAAAGCAGATCTGCACATGCAGTGAAAATCAGCATCGAGGGCAATAAAATGCCATTGTGACCTTGCCTGGGACGTGTCCCCATCTCTAAAAACATGCACAGTGGACTATCGTGAAAGAAGATACTTTTAAATGTTTTAGTGTGTCTCTAAGTGGTTCCATTTGTATCATCTGTTGTTGTAGGACTAACGTTTTTCTCCGTTGTATTTAAGACCAGTTGTCTGCTTTGTACAGAAGAGTACCCACTATTCCTACTTCTATCAACTGTACGTAATAAAATTTCATTATGGTTTTGGGGGGTTGTCTCATCATTGTCTTAGAGACTATTTCTGTGAGATCAAAAGCCAGTCCTTTTCAATACATAAATATGATATGAAGAATTTGTCTGGCCTTTGTCCCTGGCTCCCAACAAAGAATATCTTAAGCCTTTAGAATTCTTGAACTATCTTTGTTATGTTCTTGATTTGGCTCATCATAGGGCCTTATGTTCGCTCTAAGATTGGTCGACAGACATAAGCTTGGCCTAGTCACATTGCCTCTTTGATTAATCAGTCATACCTTTGTATTGAAGACCCAGTAAAGAAAAGAACTCTGGACAAGCCAGGTGCCTTGCACACCTATAATCCCAACATTTGGGAGACTGATGTCGAAATCATGAGTTTGAGGCTAGCCTGGACTGCATGGCAAGACTCTTGAATGCTCTGGATACTGCAGCTGCATTGATGCACCAGGAGAACAAAGGCACAGAAGCTCTGCACCTCCCTCTCTCCTGCCCCTGCATCTTCAGTGACCTGGTGGGCTTAATTTGCATCTTTTCTAATAAGACCAGTCATAGCTATCTTATTGAAAGACATAGTAGTGCTTTTCCAAGTTCTGAGTTATTCAGCAAATTTTATTTTCATTCGGCAACATTTTTAAACCAAGAAATTCTTGGGAACTTGCCTCTTTATAGCTACCCTGGAATTTACATGGTCTAAAGATATCACTTGCAGCCCATGTCCGAAGTTGGGACAGTCTTGTGGAGGATATCTGAGTCCTAGAACTGTCAAGTCTTATACTAACACTGAACATTTGGTATCAGAATTGAGTTGTATACCACTGTATATGCCTATAATCTCAGTACTTTGGAAGCAGAGGCAAGAATATTTGGGAGCTCTCCCAACAGCCTGAGTTACTCAGAAAGACTGTTCAGATAAAGATGGTATCTCAGTAGAGTATGAAATACAACAAGCAGACTTTGTTAAATCTGGGGAGTTAAGCTGTGGGGAGAAAAGGTTAAACTCTTAAGAAAATACAGATGTGGGCATGGTGGCTCACGCCTTTATCCCAGCACCTGGGAGGCAGAGGCAGGCGGATTTCTGAGTTCAAGGCCAGCCTGGTCTACAAAGTGAGTTCCAGGACAGCCAGGGCTATACAGAGAAACCCTGTCTCAAAAAAACAAAACAACAACAACAAAAAAGAAAATACAGATGTAATTGAAAATTACTCAGTTACATATAGCAATTGGATAAATAGAAAAGGAGAAACTATACTTTCTTATTCAGTTTTGAGAATTCTTAAAGATCATGAAAGATTTCCGTAGATCAAGAAACTTTTATCAGTAGCTCATTAATTACTTAAATCCTCTTCTGGTACAAACTGGAGCCTTGATTTTAAAAGTAGAGTATTATTGGCCACAATGGCCTTTGGACAATTGAAGGAATGTGGACCTCATGGACTAGAACACTCCATAAGAACCTCTTAAGCCTGGTGTGGTGACACACACCTTTAATTCCAGCACTTGGGAGGCAGAAGGTTGATCTCTGAGTTTGTGGCCAGCCTGGTCTACAGAGTGAGTTCCAGGATAGCCAGAGCTATACAGAGAAACCGTGTCTTTAAAAAACGGGAGAAGGAAAAGAAAAGAGCCTCTTAAAGCCCTTCAGTACACTCAGCAATGGAGAGCAGATGGCGTGTGAAGCAGAAAGACCTTGCAAAGCAACAGTTCGGCACTAGGTTTGTGTAATTTCATTAACTAAAAAACAATAAAAGCCGCTAATGAATTTTAAGAGTTATTTTGGTGTCTTGGGATGAGCTCCACTTAGCACCGTGTTGTTTATGAAGGTAAATATAACTAGCAGGTGATAAACCCATACTCTGGAGTTCAAGGAGATAGGACCTTCTTAAAAGGAAAAATGCTAATTTATAAATTACCTTTGCTGTGTGGATTTTGGGGGTGGCATCCCAAGCTTGACCCATTCAATGCCTTCATAATTTCTATTTACTAAAATTTCCAGAATAGTAAAATCTAACTCCCATGTACCCTTCCACATTTTTCAGTGTGCCACATTTTATTATGTTCTATATGCAGGATTTCTTTTGCAGAGCATGTGAGTATAGTTTATCAGCAACCTTTCTTAAGCTCCATATCTAAGCAGATTTCTCTTTAAAAACCTGTTTTATAGCCAGGGAGTACACACCTTTAGTCCCTGCACTCGGGGAGCAGAGGCAGGTGGATCTTGAGTTGAGGCCATCCTGCTTTACTGATTGAGTTTTAGGTCAGCCAGGGCCACACAGAGAAACCCTGTCTGAGAATACAAACAAACAAAAATTCATGGTTGTTAGGGGCTGGATAGCTCTGTTGGTAGAGTGCTTACCTAGCATGCACGAAGTCTGGGTTCCATCCCCAGTACCACAAATATCTGGCCTGTCGCCTTGCCAACCTGGCCTGGCTACATGGCAAGTACAAAGCCAACTGGGCCACTTGAGACAGCTTGACATGGAATGCTGGGTGGTCACTTAAGTGTTGGGTTTTTTTTTTGTTTTGTTTTTTTGTTTTTCATTTTGACAAAAGATTTGTACCTTAACCACTTTTAAAGTACAGTTTAGGTGCATTGGCTGGGTTCACGTTGTATAAGCCATCTTCTCAGAAAATTTAGCTGTACTGGGCACAGTCATGCACGTTTTTAATCCCAGCATTAAGCAGACAGAAGCAGGACAATCTTGAGTTCAAAGTCATCCTAGTCTATATAGAGCTCCAGGCCGGCTAAGACTTAATAGATCCTGCCTCAAACAACAAACACCTTAGCTCCTTCCACCAGCTCTTGACAGTTTCATTCTGCTTTCTGCCTCTGATTTAGACTACTCTAGGAACCTACTTTTTAATTTGCTGGGGGCTGGGGGCACATGTACTGTGGTATGTATATGGAAAAATCACAATTTTATTGGCATGCTTGCCTTCCACCTCTATTTACTTGGATTCTAAGCATGAGACAGGTTGCAAGACTTCAGTGACACGAATTTTGACCACTTGAGCTATCTCATCAGCCTGATTCTATGTATGAGTGTTAATGCTTTGCCTTGTGCTTTTTAAAAATGAATTTTGTAACTTTGGCCCTATGTTTTAAGTCTCATCCATTTTAGATAATTGTATGTTGTAAAAAGTTTACTTTTTTCTTGTACATATCCATACATCTTTGTTGAAAGACTGACCCTTTCTCATTGCTCTTGGATCACTTATCAAAACATATTTGATGGTATGAGGGTTTATTTCTGTATTTTGCTCCAGTCCTTTAGTTTGTTTTGGTGTTTTTACTAGCCTCATTATCCTGTTTTTGGCTACTGGAGCTTTATAGTAAATTTTGAAGTCAAGTAGTATGATTTATTCATCTTCAGTATTGTTTTGGTTGTTGGGATTCCTTGAAATTAAAGGAGAAAGTGTGTATGAATGTGTGCATGCATGCCCCACAGCTGCATGTAGAGGTCAGAGGACAGCTTTCAAGAATTGGTTGTTCTTCCCCCCCCACCCCCACCCCTGAGTTCTGTGGCCTGAACTCAGGTCATCAGGCTTGTGCTGCACATACTTTTACCTGAAGAAGCATCCTGCTGGTCTCCTCCACTTTTCCATTCGATATTGTTTTGGCTTGCTGGCTTTGAGGTTTTGCATGACTTGTCTGTAGCTGTCAGTGGGTTTTCAACAGAGATTGTGTTACAGCTGCCATTTGAGGAAGTACTGAGTTTTAACAATGTTAAATCTTCTGGTTCTTAAACAGAACTGTCTTTCCATTTAGAGGCCTTAGTTGAATTTATTTCTAAATATATTAATTCCTTGTGATGTTGCTATAAATTGTTTTATTTTCTTAATTTCCATTTAGGATCGTTGTTCATGAACAAATGCAACTGGTAATTTTGCCTCTTCCTTTCCATTTGGATACCTCTCACTTCCTCTTGCCTGATTGTTAAATTTCTACTAGTGGGTTGAATTCTAGTGATGAAATGGGCATCCTGGTCTTATTCGTGAGACTAAAGAAAGAGCTTTGTCTTTCTCCACTGAGTACAATGTGAGCCCTTCATGTATGGCTTTTCTGTTGTTGACCTCCCTTCTATTTTTAATTTATTGAGTTTTTATTATGACAGAATGTTGAATTTTATGAAATGATTTTTCTGTATCATTTAGATCACTGGTTTTTCATCATCTTGATGTAGGTATTCACTTTTTTAATTATATGTATGTACATATGCATGAGTGTTGGTGCATACATGCACATTGGTGTGGAGGGCAAAGGACAACCCTGAGACTCATTTCCTCAGGCATCACCCACCTTGTTTTTAAAGTCAGGGCCTCTGACTGTCCTGGAACTCTCCAAATAGGCTTTATTCTTCAAGTGTACACCATCACACGTGACTTTCCATAGATCCTGGGACACAAACACGAGTCTTCCTGCTTATAAGGCAATCTACTTTACCAACTAAGCTCTCTCTAACCTATCAGAGTTTTGTCATTGTTACTCTGTTAAGTCATCCTAACATTCTGTCAGTAAATCCTTGATCATGACATAATATCTAATACTTTTTGTATTAGATACTTTCTGAAAAGCTTTATTTTATATGTGTGAATGTTTACCTATATATACATGTTGTATGTGCACCACATGTGTGCCTGGTACCCATAGAGACCATCAGAGGGCATTGGAACTAGAGTTAACAGGATGGTTGTCATCTGCTATGTGGGTGCCAGGAACTGAACCTAGGATCCTCTGCAAGAACAACCAGTGCTCTTAACCACTGGACTATCTCTCCAACCCTACACAATCCTTTTAAAGCGTTGTTGAATTCTGTTTGCTAGTAATTTTCTGTGTTTGTGTATCAGAGGACACTTTGAGTCAGTTCTACCATGTGGATTTTGAGGATCAAACTCAGGTTGTCAGGCTTGGCAGCTGAGCTATCTCCTTGGCCCATGTTAGGCTTTTTAGTTGTCATGTTGCAATGATTTTGTTTTTGTAGCAATGTAACCTTTGATTATAGGCTTGTTTGGTTTTGGTATAAGAGTAATACTGGCATTTTGGAAATGCTCCCTCCTTTTTAAGTTTTCAGAATAATTTGTCAATTAATTTTAATTTGGCTAGGCATGGTGATGCATGCCTTTAATCCCAACATTCGGGAGGCAGGAGGATTTCTGAGTTTAAGGCCAACTGGTCTGTGTGACAGCTCCAAGTCACCCAAGTCTACATGATGAGAACCTGTCTCCAAAAAAAAAAAAAAGAAGAAGAAGAAGAAGGGAGGCAGGGGCGGAGGGGTGGGGAATAGTGTTAGTTGTTTAGATGTTGGTATACTGTTAAAGCTACCTGGACTGGGCTTTCCTTTGCTAAGAAGGTTTGGATAGTAGATGCAATCTCACTTGTTAGAGGTCTATTTAGATTTATAATTCTTCATCAAAGTTGGAGGTTTTTCTAGTTTGTCTATTACCTAATGGTTATATTGATGTGATACAGTTTATAGTGCTTTGTACTTTTCATTCTTGCAAAACCAGCCATGATGTCCCCAACCCTTTTAAAGGTACATCACTATGTGTATTTATAATCATTTGCGTGCAAGTGTACGCACCTGTGTGTGTGTGGGGGGGGGGGTAAGTTAAGGTCTCATCTTTTGGGTTTTTTTTTTTTTGGTTTGGTTGGTTTGATTTTTGTTTTTGTTTTTGTTTTTTTCGAGACAGGGTTTCTCTGTGTAGCCCGGGCTGTCCTGGAACTCACTTTGTAAAGGTCTCATCTTTTATCTCTATTTATTGAATCAATCTCTCAGTTGAATACAGAGCTGACTGGCTAGTCATGTTTCCCTAGGACTCCCCCACCTCTGCCTCTTAGAAGTCCTGGGATTCACAAAGAGCCCCACCCCTGCCTAGCCTTTTTACTTTCCAGGTGAAGTTCTGGGGATCTGAGCTCTGCTTTCCTGCTGCATAGGGAGCACTCTATCTACGGAGCCATCTCCCCAGCCCATTGTTCCCATTTTGATTGTTTACCCCTTTCCTAGCCAATTGGAAGGTTTATCAGTTTTGTGATTTGAAAGACAAAGTCTTTGGGTTCTGGGTTTGTTTGTAGTTTCGATTTTTTGTTTGGGTTTTGTTTTGGTTTTTTGTTTCCTCTGCTCTAATCTATCTTCTTGTTCTTTTCCTTGTTCATTGAAGAATGTTAGGATGTTGCAAACTGCTACATAGCTGTGAGTTTGAGCATTGCTTTGGTCATATCACAATACTTCTGGTATTTTGTATTTTTTTCATTTGTTTCAGGGAGTGTTTCAATTTTCCTGGTAATTTCTTCTCTCAACCATTAGTTGTTTTAAAATGTCCTATTTATTTTAGACATATTTATGGGTTTTGTAATTTCCCTTAATGTGTTAAGGCTCTTTGTGACTTTGATGAATCCCTAAAAAAAGTGTTCCATGTGCACTTGAGAAAAATGTATATTCTGCTTATTGGGTTGTGTGTGTGTGTGTGTGTGTGTGTGTGTGTGAGAGAGAGAGAGAGAGGGGGGGGGAGGAGAGGGAGAGAGAGGATGTATTATGCAGTCCAAATAGTATGTGGTAGTGTTCAAGTTTTCTTCTTTCCCTTTTGGTCTGCCTTACTTCTATCTGTAACCCTAGAACAGTCTTATTTCTCCCATAGTTCTATGTCAGTATTTCCTTCATATACCTAGCAATTTTAGTTGGCATATTTTTGTTGCCAATTGCTGTGTCTAATTGATGAATTAACCTTTATTTCAATACGTAATATCCTTTGTCTCTTACCTGTGTGCTACTTCCCACTTTGAGTTACTATAGTTGCACGGGACATATTTTTCATTCTATCAGTTTAGTGTGTTTTGTTCTAAAGTGAGTCTCTTGTATACAATTACATAGTTGAACCTTAAGTTTTAAATGTATTCTTCTAAGCTGTATGTTCTATTAGGGTAGTAAATCTATTGACAAAGTGACTACTGTAACTGTTAAAGGAAAGGGCTCGTTGCCATTTCCTTGTTTTCTATGTCTTACAGATTTTGGTTCTTCATTTCTTCTTTTACTATTTGTGTATGGTTGATATTTATAGTGGGTTAAGTGATTTACTTTAATTTCTTTTTGTCTATATTGTTTATGTGGTTTTTGATGAGGCTTACATGAAACATCCTAAAGTTTAAACAATCTAAACTAATAATTTCAATGACATGCAAAGCTTCTTTATAGCTGTGTTCTCTTTTTTACATTATTAATGTCACAAATAACATGTGTGTCCAATAACAAGTTTATAACTTTTTATGCTTTTCTATTTTAAATACTGTTGAATAAAAAAGTTGTGAACCAAAATTACACTAATGCTGGGTTTTTTTGTTTGTGTGATTTTCTTATAGGAAAATTTTATGTTCTTATATGGCTTTGATATGTCTAGTATCCTTTCTTCACAACTTGAAGGATTCCCTTCTGCATTTCTTAAAAGGTAGTAATGAACTAGTTTCCTCTGCTTTCTTCATTTATCTCTCATTAAAAAATACATTATTGTGCCAGGCGGTGGTGGCACACGCCTTTAATCCCAGCACTTGGGAGGCAGAGGCAGGCGGATTTCTGAGTTCAAGGCCAGCCTGGTCTACAGAGTGAGTTCCAGGACAGCCAGGGCTATACAGAGAAACCCTGTCTCAAAAAAAAAAAAAAAAAAAAAAAAAAAAAAAAAGGAAAAGGAAAAAAAAAAGAAAAGAAAAAGTACATTATTGCGCCGGGCGGTGGTGGCACACGCCTTTAATCCCAGCACTTGGGAGGCAGAGGCAGAGGCAGGCGGATTTCTGAGTTCGAGGCCAGCCTGGTCTACAAAGTGAGTTCCAGGACAGCCAGGACTACACAGAGAAACCCTGTCTCGAAAAAACCAAAAACAAAAAAAAAACAAAAAAAAACAAAACAAAACAAAAAAGCATTATTGCATATGTATGTTGTGTATGTATGTGTACACAAGGGTGCTGCATTACATATGTAAAGGTCAGAGGACAACGTTGGAGAATCGGTTCTCTCTTCCCTTTACAAGGATTCTAGGGATTGAACTCATTTTGTCAGGCTTGCACAGTAAACACATTACCTGCTCAGCCCAAAAGTATTTCACTGCTCTGTTTCAACAGTCCACATTTTTGAAGACCAGTTGTTGTGTGACAGAATTTTCCTGGGGAGATGTAACATATCTACTCACCACAGGCAGGGAGCCAACAACAGACCAAAGATAAGGACACTGAGCACTCAAGTCCAGCTTAGTAAACCAGTGAGTTTTATCGGTGTTACTTACTGCAGGAGAAACAATTCAAAGACAACTGCATCATCACGGCCCACCCCAACAAGGATGACAGATCACAAAAGCTGGAAACTTAACATTTAAGTTACGTGAGAGTGTCATGAGATGCCTCAGTTGGTCTAAAGCCCTTCCAGGCAGTTCAATCACTACTTCCTCAAAGCAGCTGATTTGGTTTCAGAGTCTTCATCTTGGCTCGTCTGAGTCACGTTTGCTCATGGGAGAGCTATGCTCAGCCTACTCTATAAGTCTGGAATGGAAGGGCCTAGTGAATCTGGTCAATGACAGGGATTTCCTGAAGCTGTTTTGAGTTATTTTAAGGAGCTTCCCTGGGAGATGGAATGGGTCAATCTCAAAGGAAACTAATACACTATATCCATTAGGTCTGGGGCATTTAAATACTTGGTCTGCCATTGGTGGCTATTGATAGAAGATTAAGGATTGTGACCTTGCTGGAAATACATTACTGAAGGTGGTCTTTGAGGTTTCAAAAGACTCATGCCATTTAGATTTATCACCGTCTGTTTCCTGCTTGTGGTTCAAGATGTGCGCTTTCAGCTGCTGCTCCTGTTTGCTACCTGCTACCTTCACTATGCCAATGTGGACTCCAACCCTCTGAAACCGTAAGCCCAAATAAACCTCCTATAAGTTTCTTTGGTTCTGGTATTCCATCACAATAGAAAAGTAACTAATATAGACATTTGCTACCTTGAGTGGGTTATTAGCTGTGAAAGACATGACCATGTGGTTTGGGGGAACAATGTAGAAGGCTTTGGAACTTTGAACTAGAAAAAGCTGTTGAATGCTGTAAGCAGAGCTTAATGGGCCATTCTAGTAAGAGCTTGCACGACAGTGCTAAGAGCAGCATGAACTATGGAGGCCCAACTCAAGAGTTTTCAGAGGTAAACAATGTAAGCAAATGCCCTGGAGACCATTGTTACAATATTTGTCAGAGAATATGGTGGCTTTCTGCCCTTAAGAATTTGCCTGAGGTCAAATTTAAAAGTAGTAGACTAACAACTTTGGCTAAAGAGATTTCAAGCCAGCCTAATACTAAGTCTGTTGTGTAGTTATTAGGCATTATTCATTTTATTTTATTTTTGCAGGTCTGCAATGAAGAAAAGCAAATAGGACAGAAAGAAATACAAAATGTAGAGTTTGGACAGGAAAAGGGCACTGGCAAGGTTTATGTTAAAGCCATGATTTGTGCTGGAAGAGAGACTGTAACTGTTGGAGGAGGCCAAATCTGCATTGAAATGAACAGATGGATGCCCTCAGGGCAAGAGTCCACCCAGCTGAAGTTCCAGCTTGTGAAAAAGGAAAGCAAAAGGCCTAAGGAATTAGCAAAACCTTAGGAAAAATGACTCATGAGAAGCAGGATTCATGCCAGTTGGTAGCTGAACCTTGACAATATCATCCAACCAGTTCTGACTTTAGAGTCATAATAGATGCACATGTAAAGGGATTGTGGAATCTACCTCTACAGTTAAGGAAAGCCATGGAGGCCAGGCATGTGGCAGTAAATTCTGGGTTCTACTGAAGCCTCCAAAATGTTAGAGGTGCCAGAGCCATGGGCTGTCTTCCCAGGAGAGCTGCATTCATGAAATGGAACCACCCTGAGAGAGAGACAGGAAAGAGAGAGAGGTTGATCAACCTACCTTACAGGCAGCAAAGCCAAAAGGGGAGGGCCATCTAAGCGCTTTGTCATCAGACATGGAGCTACAGGATTTGGAGGTTTGCCCTGCTGTGTGTTGGCCTTGTATTAGTACAGTATTGACTCACTCTGCTTAGATTTCTCGATTTTGGAAGGCAATATATATTCTGTGCCATTGTATGTTGGAAGTATGTAACTTGCTTTTGACTTTGCAGGGTTTTCCAATTAAAAGATTGCCTTGAGTGTCAGAAAGTTTGGACTCTATTAAGCTGTTTTGAGACTGGAAGACAGTGGGGACTTTTGAAGTTGCATTCTTCACAATACCTTTTGCATTGTGATATGGCCATAAGCCTATGTGAGCCAGGGAATGTGGTGACTTGAGTGAGATGTCCCCTGCTAAGTTTAAAGAATTTGAATATTTGGTCCCCAGTTGGTGCCTATCTCTGGACGGTTAGGAAGTGTGTGGCCTTCCCGGAAGAAGTATAGTACTGGGGAGGGAGTGGGCTTTGAGGTTTCAAAAGATCCATGCCACTGTGAATGATCTCTCTCTCTCTCTCTCCTACTTGCAGATCAAGATGTGATCCCTCAGCTGCAGCTCCTGTTTCCCACCTGCCACCTTTACTCTGCCATTGTGACTCTAACCCTTTGGAGCCGGAAGCCCCAGTAAACTCCTGGCCTTTATCACATCGATAAAAAAGCAATGCTATAGACCCCAATTGCCAGTTAACAATGAGGATTTCTCATGATACACAATTCGGTACTCCTGGTTTGAGAGTGAAGAGAGGGATAATCAACCTGCCCTTTGAGTTTGCAGGAAGTATGATTTCTAATTCTCTTTGGTGCACATTTCATAAGCAATAAGAAGGGTTTTGATTAGAAATAATATGGAAATAGAATTTTTTCAGAGAAGTTTTATACTAAGACCATCAGAGGCTAGCTAGTGAGTCAGTTAGCACTGGTCTGTTGGATAGTATCTACTGTAGTCATACACAACTATAGAAGAAGCCAGGCCAGACCAAAAGAGTGTGCTCCTGGCTCTCCTGGCTAGCCTCAAACTCAGATCCTTCTGCCTCTGCCTCCTGAGTGCTAAAATTAAAGGCATGTACCACAACACACAGTGTGAGTGACACTTCTTATTTGAACATTTATTTCACATAAGACCTATAGTATACATCACCAGACCCAGCAGTACAAATCCCAAAGTTTGATCCCCAGCACTGTATAAAACAGGTGTAATTAAAAGTTTGTTTTAAGCTATTCATGATGGCATGCACCAATTCCAGCACTCAGGAGGCAGAGGCAGGTGGACCTCTGTGAGTTCAAGGCCAGCCTGGTCTACAAAGTGAGTCCAGGACATCCAGGGCTATACAGAGAAACCTTGTCTCAAGAAAGAAAACTTTGTTTTAGCCCGGTAATGGTGGTACATATTTTTAATCCCAGTACTCTGGAAGAGGAGGCAGGCATATCTCTGAATTCTAGGTCAGTCTACAGAAGTGAGTTCTAAGATAGCCAGGGCTACACATAGAAACCCTGCCTTGAAAAACAGTTTATTTTATGTTGTGAACTTCCTAAAGCTCCAGGTCTAGCTCTGTGAGAATGTTCTGCTCATCAGGGTGTGCTCAGCCTTAATTGGGGAACAGTAGGGTGAAGCTTGAGATGGAGTTAGCTAAAACTAGGACAAAATGAAGTTATTTGGGCAGTTTAACTTACAGTTTCCCATTAGCCTAGCAGTTTTCATAACAAATTGAAGTTAGCAAAAAAAAATGTGTGCAAGTTCATATAAGTAATAAAAACATTTAAACTGTCAGCGTCTTGGTAGCACTAATAAATTCCACTGGAGAATTAATGTAAAGCATTTGGTGTTTTTATTAGCATATATTAGTTATACATAATTGGTCATTATGACATTTCACATATGTATATAATGTGTTTGATATTCACCTTTGTCCTTTTTACTTCCCCACTCTTCTAGTCTTGGTCCATTTTGATAAACACCATATTTATAAATTCTGTAACGAAATTTGACTTAAAACTTACAAGAAGCTTATAACTAACCTATACATAGGAATTTTAATTTGCTATAACATACTATATATGTGATTCAACTCTGGTATAGAACTTGGATTCAACTCTTGCTTTTAAAAAATAGATCATCTAGGAAAACATGATTTAAACAGCAGCTGTATGACTTGCCTTCATCTTGGCTGATAACCTACCTCATCAAGATGTAAGCAGCCACATGACTGGCAGTCATTTTTACTAAGGTTAAAGGGCACATGACATGTGACTGCACTATCTTTAAGATGACCATTTAGCATAAAGTAACAATTGTAAAATGTCTCAGTCCTACTGATCCCTTAGTTTATTATTATTTATCTTTTTAGACTAAAGAAGTAACAAATCTCCAAATATTTTAGAATTTTTGTATGATGCTAAAAATATAAGGTTATAAAAGTCTACTCAGATTAATATAAACTGATTTTAGATGTATGTTTGATGCCAGGCAGTGGTGGCACACACCTTTGATCCCAGCACTTGAGAGGCAGAGGCAGACAGATTTCTGAGTTCGAAGCCAGCCTGATCTACAGAGTTCCAGGACAGCCAGGGCTACACAGAGAAACCCTGTCTTGACAAAACAAAACAGAACAAAAATGTATGTTTGACTTCTTATGACTTTCCTAACTGTTCAAGCTTTTAGAAAATTTAGATAAATAACACAGTTGATAAATAAGGTATATTTGATAAGATTTTTACATTCCTAAGGTCTACTCAGGTTCACAATACAGTAGTCAAGCGAAGTACTAACGTGAATAATTTCTGGAATAAGCTTGATTTAGTCTCCTGTACATGTTCTCAAAGTTAAGCCTAAAACAAGTAACAGATACAAGCAAAGTTTGTTAGCTATATACTTGATAGAGAATGGTCCTCAAAACTTTGAGGAATCTGCTGAACTTAGCATAATGGAAAAACTCACTATGACAGACAGAGACCCTAGCTCCTAGCAGTAACCCCAAGGTTTTCAGAGAAGATGATGGGGCACAGAAGAACTGACTCCATCTGCAGCTTGCTTTAAATGTGGCAAAGCCGGACACTGGGTCAAAACTGCTTTTCACCTCACCCACTGCAAGGACCCTGTCCAAACTGAGGACAAGCAGGACACTGGAGAGTTGATCGCTCCACTCAGCGTGGACAACTCGGCCAGTCCCCCAGTTCCTATTCCATGGGGAGATCTGTCTTCTGGGTCTGGTAGCTGAGAGCCGATGCTGCCCTGGGACCTCTGCCCCAGTGACGTCCAGATTGTTGCCGAGAAGCTGCAGGGCGGTTGGCTAAGTAGCTGGTAAACCTGTCGCTTTTAATCGAGTCAGGAGCTACTTGGTCTGTACTTCCTGCTTACTCCTGTGAAATTTATCCTTCCCAGATCTCTGGTGGAGTTGATGTCTGGGCTAGTGATAGATTTGTTAGTTTAACGACAGCAGCCAAGGCTTCATTTGTCTTCTCAGTTCTCTTCCTATGTAAGAATCAGGCCTAAGGCCTCACTTTCCTACACCTCCATCTGAGAACCTTGTTACCAGACTCTAAAAAAAAGAAGAAACTCATAAAACAGGTTTTAAAGAAACTTTTTTTTTGTTTTTGTTTTTTTGGTTTTTTGGGACAGGGTTTCTCTGTGTAGCCCTGGCTGTTCTGGAACTCACTCTGTAGACCAGGCTAGCCTCGAACTCAGAAATCCGCCTGCCTCTGCCTCCCAAGTGCTGGGATTAAAGGCGTGCGCCACCACCGCCCAGCTAAAGAAACTTTTTATTATCCCTTTATTTAAAGGAACCTGCCTTACAATGACTGCTGTCAGTAACCAACTAACTATTTTTTATGGTAAATAATTGGATAAAAAATGTAAAGTTTATGTAAGGTCTTAGGATATAAAAGCTTAAGTAACTTGTACAGTCTAGAAAGTGTTTTAAGACATGTAAATATAAGCCATAAAGGTCTAAGAAAGTGTGTATAAATGTAATTTGTAAAGGTAGAAGAGAGCATTTAAGATATGTAGGCTGGCCGGTAGTGGCCCACGCCTTTAATCCCAGCACTTGGGAGGCAGAGGCAGGCGGATTTCTGAGTTCTAGGCCAGCCTGGTCTACAAAGTGAGTTCCAGGACAGCCAGGGCTACACAGAGAAACCCTGTCTCGAAAAAAGCCAAAAAATAAAAAATAAAAAAAAAAAGATACATGTAAAAATGTATCAGAGTTCTTTCCCTCTCTATGCTATTTTATATTAAGACTTGGAAAGCTTAGAGTTTTAGTATTAACCAGTGGAGTTCTAATAAGCTACCAATCTAGCTCTGGTAAATACTGACTAGCATCATAGTCACAAGCTTAAGATTTTAAATTTTCTTTGGCTGTCTTCTAAATAGAGACTTAAAAGTGCTTCTCATTGTGCTTCAAAAAAAATAATCTATTTAATCTATATATATCCAGTGTTCTGGATAAAGGAAAGAGTGTTAATATTTCCCCAAATGACTTTGGGTCCCAAGCTTTTCACTGTCTTAAAGGTGTGAATCTGCTGTTCTTTCTACAATGTGGATTTCAGCTCAGATTATAAATAGTAGTAATGCTAACATATCTAAAACTTAATCCTCTTATGTAAACTTAAAAACTTCTTGTAAACTTCAGGGTATAGACATGGATCCACTTCTCACAGGTCAGATGGACTTCAGATCAGTACTATCAACCGACAGCCTGTTTCCCTGCCTGCTCATTTCTGAGGGTGGGATCTCTTCCCCCTTCTCTGGTTTTTGGACTCCCCTCCCCCAACTACCAGGACCATGGGCCTAAAAGTTTTCATTATAAACCTAACTAAAATTTCCCCCAAACTCCTTACCTTCTGTTCCTAATGTATATCTGTTTCAGCAGATTTCCAATCAATGGGAGACTGTAAACTGCCTCACCTGCTCTCTTCATGTCCCTAGTCTCACATGGTCCTGCAGCCTAGACAGCAGGGAAGACAGCCTGCTCTTCTGAACTTGGCCAACATTCCAGGTTTTTGGGTCCCCAACAACAGTGTCCCAATCTGAGGAAAAGGTAGTCATAAATTACTATGTTGTCTCTTACTAGATTATTATCAAGAAAAGACTGTGGTGGTAAGTTTCAAACCCAGAACAAGCTGAGGTGTCTGTTTAACATTTCAAAGCAGGCTGGACTCCAGGTTCTCCCAGCATTCCTTAGTTCATACCTGTTATAGGGTGTGGCAGACATACCCCACCATCTACCCTGAACTCTCTCCCAGAGGCTGGTCCTTATATTATTTGTTGTGGATTGGCCTCTTGTTCATGTGATCCAATCCCCTAGTGAATAACGGAGCCAATCACTGGGCAAGTAGGCAAGAGTTCCAGTTGGACGAAGAAAAGCAAGTTAAGGAGAGAGTTAGGTCTCTTTGGAACAGGGACAGCAGAGGGGTAAGATCTAGCTGCTAGAATTTCCCAGTATCATGGCAGATCCACAAGGATTTGACACCAGAGGAGTCAGATTTTAATAAGGTTTACAAGATAAGGTTTTAGTTGCTGTGCCTAGAGATTGAGTTACCATTGTTTCTGAACTAAGTTTGTGTTGTTTTCCTTCACACGATGGCTCGTCTGGGTTCAAGAGAGAAAGGTATGGCGGGCAAAGCATGGGTTTACCTGTGGGGGGTTTGAAGCACGGGGTTTGTGTGGTAGTGACCTGCCACTGGGAACCTAGAGAGCTGGGTGGAGACGTTTCAGGAGCTCCAGGCAGTGAATCCCCACAAATCTCCAGTGCAGGGCCAGCCAGGCCACAGGGGCAGAGGGTTAGAGGCAGAAGCACGGGAACGTGCCAGGTCTGCTTTTTATATATTTCACTCAACATAAATCAGGCATGTTGGTTGCCCACTCATTTCTTTTACTTCTTTTGTGCCTTTGGCCTCCTGGCTTCTGTACTTGGTTCCCTGCTTTCCGTTTCTCCCCCCACACACACACCTTTCCCACATGATTCAGTGTCATGACCACTCTGGACTCTCCCAGCTGTGTCAACCTCTGGCTGTGCTCTCTCACATATCTATAATAAACTTTCTCTTCCTCTATACCTAGGAGCAGTTATATCCTTTCCTTTTTATTTGTGTTTTTCATTCACTGACCACAGGACAAATAAATGCCAGCCAATACATCTAGTGCTAGACAAAATCACTTCCAGGTCACTCAGCTTGGTAATATTTTTATGTAAATTAACCCATTTATCGCAAGCGAGGCACGTCCCAGATGACAGCACTTCTGTGGTCTTTCAGTTCCTTGAGTCTTCTGATGGCAGACTTCATTGTGATGGCATGTAGAACTGCAGCGCTAGATGACAGCGGCTCGTCCCTTCATCTTGATCTTGCCAAAGAAGGAGCAAGAGTCCTTGGCGGGCTGGCTGATTTCAACCTTCTTTACCACTTTTCAGAGGGAGATACCACAGCGGGTCCCATATTTCCCTATGATCCCTATACTCTTTGTGCCTTTAGCCATGTCTCAGGAACAGAAGCCCAAGCCCCAAAAGGAAGAGACACAATGTGCATGCACTAGTTATTCTTATTGACAATAACCTTTACCAACTGGGAAAGAAAAATTATATTCAAATGAAGAAAGGCTGAAAAATAAACATGTTGCTCTGGCTTTACATCTGATTTGTTTGTTTTCTTTATTTTTTTTTTTAGTCAAAGTGTATTTCCTCCACTTTTTCTACTTGGGCAGTGTCTTAGTCAGGGTTTCTATTCCTGCACAAACATCATGACCAAGAAGCAAGTTGGGGAGGAAAGGGTTTATTGAGCTTTCACTTCCACACAGCGGTTCATTACCAAAGGAAGTCAGGACTGGAACTCAAGCAGGTCAGGAAGCAGGAGCTGATGCAGAGGCCATGGAGGGATGTTACTTACTGGCTTGCTTCCCCTGGCTTGCTCAGCCTGCTCTCTTATAGAACCCAAGAATACCAGCCCAGAGATGGCACCGCCCACAAGGGGCCCTCCTTCACTTGATCACTAATTGAGAAAATGCCCCACAGCTGGATCTCATAGAGGCACTTCCCCAAGTGAAGCTCCTTTTCCTATGATAACTCCAGCCTGTGTCAAGTTGACACACCAAACTAGCCAGTACAATTGACCCCTTGTCAACTTGACACACCAACATATCACTATTAAGCCTCAACCCTTACTTTCTTATTCATCCCCAAGATCTCAATAATGTAAAAAGTCCCACAGTCTTTACATATTAAAAGTTCAATCCCTTTAAAATGTCCAATATCTTAAAATTCAAAGTCTTTTAAAAATTCAAGTCTCTGAACTGTGGGCTCCACTAAAATACCTTCTTTCAAGAGGGAAAAATATCAGGGCACAGTCACAATCAAAGGCAAAACTCAAACTCCAAAGTCTGGGATCCAACTCACGATCTTCTGGGCTCCTCCAAGGGCTTCTCCAGCTCTTCCCGTTGTAGCACACACCTTGTCTTCTACGCTCCAGCTGCTTGTACTCCACTGCTGCTGCTTTCCTTGGTGGTCATCGCATAGTACTGGCATCTCCAAGCCTCAACTCTTTTGCATGATCCCTTCAGTCCTGGGCCATCAATTACAACTGAGGGTACACTTTCACCAATGGCCTTCCATGGTCTCTCAGCGTACCAAGCCTCAGCTGTTCTTCATGATGACTTCATGCCTTCAAAAGCAGTACCACCTGGGTGACTCTTACACAGTACCAAGTCCTGCTACAGCACGAGGCACAACCTTGGCTATCTGGAACACACTCTCTGTGCTCTCAGAAAACACATCCCAGAAGATTTCACCTCAGTGATGCTGGTCTCTTCTTACTCACCGCTAATTTCTTAGCTCCAGCTAACCAGCATCAATAGTCCCAGTAACACAACGGCTCACTTTAGTGGTTCTGGTATCTTGTTACTCACAGCTGATTCTTCAGCCCCAGCTAACCAGAACCACAGAGTCTTCATGGCCCTGATAAGAGTCTTTAATTTTCCCTCTGAAATTTCACAAGCCAGGCCTCCATCTTCTGCACTGTTCTCAACATAATCTTCCAAGCTCCTCCACAACATCTCACAGAGGTCTCATCACTGAATGGACCATCTAGCACAAAGTTCCAAAGTCCTTCCACAGTCCTCCCCAAAACATGGTCAGGTTGTCACAGGAATACCCCACTACGCTGGTACCAATTTGTCTTAGTCAGGGTTTCTATTCCTGCACAAACATCATGACCAAGAAGCAAGTTGGGGAGGAAAGGGTTTATTGAGCTTTCACTTCCACACAGCGGTTCATTACCAAAGGAAGTCAGGACTGGAACTCAAGCAGGTCAGGAAGCAGGAGCTGATGCAGAGGCCATGGAGGGATGTTACTTACTGGCTTGCTTCCCCTGGCTTGCTCAGCCTGCTCTCTTATAGAACCCAAGAATACCAGCCCAGAGATGGCACCGCCCACAAGGGGCCCTCCTTCACTTGATCACTAATTGAGAAAATGCCCCACAGCTGGATCTCATAGAGGCACTTCCCCAAGTGAAGCTCCTTTTCCTATGATAACTCCAGCCTGTGTCAAGTTGACACACCAAACTAGCCAGTACAGGCAGTGTCTGTTCTCTGGTTGGATTCAGAGGCTGACAAATATGAAACCATTTCACTATACTGAAGCATAGGAGAACTAATCCATCCTGGTATCCCTGACTGGGAGAAAAAGGAGCTGTTGCTAAGCTGGTGGACACAGGTAAGGATATACTGTGCAGGCCTCCCTCCCTTCCAGACCTGTCTGTCTTCTCTACATCATTTAGCCGCTCTGTGCCTGCTTTTGTCTACTCCCCACAGAGGCTCAAGGTCATAGCGACTCCCCAGTGCCTTGGCATGTTCCTAGTATTCCATGAGATACTGTTTTCTCTGTCATTCTTATACATTTCCACGCTGCCTCTCCATGACCCCAAGCTGGTCTGAGTTCTTGAGTGATGGACAGTCTATGCTCCTTTCATCTAGACTATAGGAAGAGGAGGGCATAGAAATGCCCAGATGAAATAAGACAGGCATGGTGGTCAAGTTCAAATGCTTTAAAGAACCTGGACAGGGGCTAAAGACATGACTCAGCAGTTAAGAGCACCTGCTCTTGCAGAGAACCTGGGTTGGGATCCTAGTTCTCATATGGCAGCTCAACGATTGCCTGAAATTCCAGTTCTAGAGTACCCTATGCCCTCTTGTGACCTCTGCAAGCACCAGGAATGAATAGAATACACAGACTTATGTGCAGTCCCTCACTTATATACACATACCTAAAATGAAAAATTATTATTGGGTTGGGAAATGGTCAAGATTGTTCTTGCCAAAAACTTGAATTTGGATTTCTGCACCCATGTCTGGCAGCACAAGACTCCTCAAAACTCCAATTCTAAGAGATCTAATGCCATTGCCATATGCACACTGGTGTGCATATATACACACAAATTTTTTTTGAGACAGGGTCTCACTATGTCACCTTGGTAGCTTGCAATTTGCTGGTAAATTGAGCTGGCCTTGAGGTCAAAGTGCTCTATCAGCCTTTGCCTCTTGAGTGTCAGCAAAGCATCATGCTTTGCTGAAACCTTTAAAAACCCTGACTACTATATGAATATATGATGCATATGTGCAATCAGAGAGCTGATTCCACCCTTTACTTGGGTTCTGGGGAACAAACTCTGCTAGGCTTGAACTCTGACTAATGGAAGCATCTCTCAGACCTGAAAGTTTTGCTGTGTGCAATGGTCTCATTATGGAGTCCTGGCTGGTCTGGAATTCCTGAAGATATCAGGATGGACTTGAACCCAGAGATATCTCTCTGTCTTCTGAGTGCTATAAAAGATGTACGACCAAGACAGCTAGTGAAAGGGCCTATTTTATCAAGAAAGGCCTGGAGAAGTGGCCCAGTGTGTAAAACTCTTGCTGTGGAAGGATGAGGACCAAAGGTCAGAGTTCAGCTCCTTTAGTCACTGGGCTGCATGCCATTAACCTCTGGCCTTTGCATACACATGCACATAGTGGCATGTGTGCACCCACATTCTAGTACACTTGCACACTCAGAAGTACTGTTCCCTTTGCTACTGAACTACTGAAATAATGGACTCCCAAAGAATTAAAATTTCCTCAGGTGTCCCGTGGTGAAGAATGGGAAAAGCTAAAAACCCTGAGTACTGGCCAAAGGAGGAACTTGCCTGCCTGCCTGCTAGGAAGAGATTTTGCCCAGTTCTGACAACATTCTTGACCACTTTGCAGAACAGAGCTGAGATGAAACTGATGGGCCAGCCTGACTCCATCTTAAAATAAAAACTACCTGGTTACAAGGTCAAAATAAGTTCATTCCTGTTTCCTATAAAACTTGAGTTTGACCACATCTTGACTAATCTGGAATTTGACATCTTCCATGTCCTATATCCCAACCTTTATCCTGATGTGTTCTGAAAATTATTTTGAAATGTTTTGCCAAGTTTCTACATAACCAAAACCCTTGAAAACCATTGCATAAATAAATTAAATTAAAAAATAAAATTTAAAAAAAGCCAAAGCCTTGAAGTTTGGGGACTAATAAAACCCTACCTCAATATTTGATGCTATTTTCTCAATCCCTGCTTTAGGGAGATAGGCCTGTCTGACAGAAAATAAAGCTTCCGGTGAGACCCACAAGGAGGTTACTGTGACAAAAGCATCTTATAGAGACGACCTCCCCCGGTATGGATATCTACTGTTAGAATGGTTTTGTGTTTGTTTTTGTAGTGGGTTCTCATGTAGCCAAGGCTGACCTTGAGTTTTCTATGTAGCTAAGGCTGGGCTTGAACTCCTGGTCCTCTTCTACCTCCTGAACACTGGGATTGCAAGCATGTGCCCACCATGCCTAGCTAATTCAGTTTTAAAGGGTTTTAGGAAATTATGTGTATATCTGTGCTGTGAGTTCAGGTGCTCACGGAAACCAAAAGAGTACATAAATTCCTCCGGAGCTGGTGTTACAGGCACTAAGGACCTGTCTAAGGTAGATACTGAAATTGACCTCAGGGCCTCTGGAAGAGCAGCAAACACTCCACCTCTGAGCCACTTCTCTAGCCCCCTAAGTATGCTAGTAGATGAAAATATAGCATGCTGATGCAAAGATTTCTTAAATGGAACACAAAAGGTTCTATGAAGAAAATAAAACCCAAACCTGCTATTAAGAATTCTGCTCCTGAAAATCCACAGAATGGGATTAGGTTAGAGGGGAAAAAAAAAAAACTGCATGCAGTATAGATTTGCAAAGGTCCTGTTGATGATTTTTAAAAATATATAAAACCACACAATTTTATAGTCTCTAAATATAGAAAATAGAGGCTGCAATGGCTAAACCCAGTCGTCTGCTTGGCTACATCTGGAACTAAAACCTGAACAGCTGACACGGCAGTGAGGGACTTTGTTGATTGGATCTTTTGAGGTGGGAAGATCCTAAATCTCATGCACAGCTTCTGGCGGCATCACACACATATGGACATCAAAGAAACTAAGTTGGGGCTGGAGAGATGGCTCAGCAGTTAAGAGAATTGACTGTTCTTCCAAAGATCGTGAGTTCAAATCTCAGCAGCCACATGGTGGCTCACAACCATCTTTAAAAGAGATTGGACACCCTCTTCTGGTGTATCTGAAGACAGCTACAGTGTACTTACATATAATAATAATAATATATATTATATATATATCATTATATATAATATATTATATATTATTATATATTTATTACATATATTGTATATATTATATATATTATTATATATAATATATATATCTTTTGGTTTTTCGAGCCAGGGTTTCTCTGTGTAGTCCTGGCTGTCCTGGAACTCACTCTGTAGACCAGGCTGGCCTCAAACTCAGAAATCTGCCTGCCTCTGCCTCCCAAGTGCTGGGATTACAGGCGTGCGCCACCACGCCCGGCTAAAATGTTTTTTTAAAAATACTAAGTTTTTGCTTTTGTACCTTCTTGCTCTCACAGTCACGGGTGTGGTCGTTGCTCCTGCCGTTGAGGCGTTCTGCTGCTGCTGTTAGAATCTACTACAAGGTTCCAACACAGACCGCGGCCCTCTAGGAATGTCCTAGGACGTGTAGTATCCTATTGGGACTGCTGAGCCATTCAGTCTTTTGGATGAGCAACGACTGGATTCCTGGCCTTTTCCCTCATGAAACAAGCATTGTTGGACTACTCTAACTACAGCCTGTAAGCCATGTAATAACTATGCATATATTTTATGCATATATCTTTTAATATGCATATGTCTATATATTCATTCTAGCATCTGTTCCTTTAGAGAACACTGACTAATAGAGAGACCTTGATTAAACATTTCACAAAAGAGGATATCTAAGTGATCAATAAAGGTGGGACAGATGCTCATCTTGTTATGATTAACAATATTTAAAATTTACACTTACTATGCTTGGGAGCTCAGAAAGAAAGAACGAAAGCCTCCAACATGGAAGCTCCCAGCTTGTGCAGGCTGAATTCTAGCAGCTTTTTTTTTTTTTTCTCAAAGAAGACTACACTTAAATGGACTGACCTTTTAAAATTTGCTGTTCTTGCAAGATAATAGGTCCTAAGACTGCTAATTCTGCTTCTGTAATCAAATCTGCTTACTCTGCCAAATGACTAGGACATACATGTTAAAAATAGACCCTATCAGCCAAGCAGTGGTGGCACACACCTTAAATCCCAGCACTTGGGAGGCAGAGACAGGTGGATTTTTGAGTTCAAGGCCAGCCTGGTCTACAGAGTGAGTTCCAGGACAGCCAGGGCTACAGAGAAACCCTGTCTCGAAAAGACAAAAAACAACAACAACAACAAAAAACCAAACAAACAAACAAAAAAGACCCTATCTACTTGTAGGCAGAAAAAAATGTAATCTCTTGATTTTTACTTTATAAACCTTGGGCTGATGATATACTAGGGGGATCAGATCTGTTGCCATGACAGCAATGGAGTTTTCTGTCCTGTTGCTACAACAAGGGGACTCTGGGTAATAAAATGTTCAGGTCTGTTACCATGACAGCAGGGGATGCTCGGTAATCAGCAATTCAGGTCTGTTGCCATGGCAGTAGGTGACACTGGGTATTAAAGTATAGCTCGGGGCTAAGGCTAGGGAGTGCTCTCAGGGGCAGACCTGGCCCCAATCAATCTGAATGCCAGTATCTAATTAAAAAACAAGCCAGGCGGTGGTGGTACATGCCTTTAATCCCAGCACTTGGGAGGCAGAGGCAGGTGGATTTCTGAGTTCAAGGCCAGCCTGGTCTACAGAGTTAGTTCCAAGACAGCCAGGGTTACACAGAGAAACCCTGTCTCGGAACCGCCCCCCCCCGCCCCTCCCCAAAAGCCTCCTCTTATTAAAAGTTATTTCTGGTCATGGCGAATCACTTGAGCGAGCTCAGACACAAAACAATCCTTTTTTTTTTTTTTTTTTAAGTTTTTTGAGACAGGCTATTTACATAACCCTGGCTGTTCTGAAACAATATGTAGAGCAAGGTGGCCTTGAACTCACAGAGATCTGTTTGTTGCTGCCTCCCTAATCCTGGTTTTAAAAGCATACATCGTTAAGCATCGAGCCCAGTGAGATACACATCTTGATGGGCTATCATGGATATGCAGATAAGACCTAAGAGTGATACTGCACACAACTGAACCCAAAGCTAGAGCTGGCAAGGATGTCAGGCAGAATTCTCAGGAGTCTCTTATGTCTGCCAAAGTAAAACAGTCTCAGAATCAGGGAGGGAACAGCAAACAAAGGCCACCTTGCTCTACATATTGTTCCGGAACAGCCAGGGTTCCGTAAATAGGTACCCCGATGACATGAGAACCCCACACATAGCCCAGCACACCGAGGACAACTAGAGAAGGCTATGACAACCACACAGCTGGGCTCCTGTTCTACATCTCACATCTTAAACGGCTGTTCCTGAGCGGTTGCACTATTTGAGGAGTCAGGCCTCACTGGTGAAAGTGATGTACTAGAAGTGGGACCTGGAAAGTTACAGGCTGTCCTTTGGCTCCACTGTCCTCTGCGTTTCGGCCTATTGTGATGTGAGGAGCCTGCCTCATGCTCTTCCTGTCATAATGCCTTTCCCATCGTGGTGGACTGAAATAGCCTGAGCCAGAATCAATCTTCTCGTCTCCCCCCTATAGATGATCAAATACATCCAGTGTAGTTAATTCAAACAAACTTGCTTAGGGTGTAAACATGGCTTGTTATTTCCCAAGAACTACAGCTCCCAGCATTCTTGAAGTTAACTTGTTCTTGGGTAAGTGGGCCTTAGAGGTTAACTTTGGCTCTTACATTATGAGGAGAATGGAATAGAATAGAATCTGGTAAGATTTCTTCCCTACATCTGTCCATTGGTGCCTAGCAACCTATGACTGATGGCCCTGCACTACAGGTCTCCTCCAGGTGGACCTAGAATCTGCCTTTTTCAGAAACCTCCTGAGGGCTGGTCTTGGTCTTTCAAAACAGAACCCTGGAATTGGAGGACTCAGCTCCTGTAAGTACTTCTGCTCAGATGGAAGGGCATTCGGGGACTCAGAAACCCAAGAACCATACAGCTTTGAGGGGAGAAGGTACCTTAGAGGAAGGGCATCCTGAGACAGCAGCCCAGGAACCACACAGACCTGGGGTTGGAAAGTGTCCCAATAGAAGGGCATTATGATACCAGAGTCCAGGAACCACACAGCTGAGAGGAAGCCTCCTCGGCAGAGGTGTTGCAGCTCCAGGAGAAGATATCGTCTTAGGGTTTTACTGCTGTGAACAGACACCATGACCGAGGCAAATCTTATAAAGGACATTTAATTAGGACTGGCTTACAGGTTCAGAGGTTCAGTCCATCACCATCAAAGTGGGAGCAGGGCAGGCATGATGCAGACAGAGCTGAGAGTTCTATGTCTTCTTCATCTGAAGGCTGCTAGCCGAAGACTGACTTCCAGGCAGTGAGAGTCTTATAGACCACGCCCACAGTGACACACCTTCTCCAACAGGGCCGCAACTTCTAATCATGCCACTCCCTAGCCGGAGCATATATAAACCATCACAGGTACCCACAGCTGAGCTAAGGAGCTCAGGAGCCTCAGCCTGGCTCCTCTTTGGTTTTTCTCTTTCCCTCTTTTCTTCTTGGTTTCTTCCACTGAGAATCACACAGAGCAGGAAATCTCATGAAAGAGATTTATTGGCGGGTCCAGAGTGTGGAGGGATGAAACCAGAGATATTTGCCCTTGGCTTCTGGGAGCGGATGAAAGGGAATTGGACAAAAGGACAGTGCTTATATAGGATTTCTGAGGGGGCAGAGTTTCTCAGGGCAGAGATTTCCAGAGTGAGGATTGGTGAGATTCCAAGTCCTGAGCTTGGGGGAGCTCAGGGATTGGTGGGTTTTCCTGCTCAGGGATTGGTGGGTTTTCCTGCACAGTGATTGGTGGGTTTTCCTGCTCAGGGATTGGTGGGTTTTCCTGCTTAGGGATTGGTGGGTTTTCCTGTTCAGGGATTGGTGGCTTTTATTTTCACCCCGTTTTCCCTGCATCGGGTCCATGAGTTAGGGTAGGAAGTCTTTCCTGGACACGGGGCCTTTTACTGAGGTGCCATCCCTGTGGGGGATGCTGGGGGGTCGGGAGGGGTGAGAGGCTGGAGAGGAGGTACTGCCACTATGGACAGCTCCTGAGAGGCAGCTGAGGTGGGAAAGGCAGTGAGTGCTGCAACCGTGGACAGCTCCTGCAGCCCCCGTGACTGCTGCAGGCCTACAATTGTAGTCTTAATGCTGCCTTTCTGATAGGATCCGCCATTTTGGACAGCTCCTGTGGGACATTGCACTGCTGGGGTAGAGGTGGGGTGCATAGGGTGGGGAGAGAAGAAGGGTCCTGCCGCTGCTTCGACAGTTTTTGTGGGCCAGCGACTTTTGTGGAGTGCCACACAGGGATGCTCCTGTTGAAATTAGACCACATTCCCCGGGAAGACTAGCCTAACACTTTTGTACATCTGACAGATGTAGGGCCTACTGTCAAGGCCCACCAGGGCTACAGAGTGAGTTCCAGGACAGCCAGGGCTACACAGAGAAACCCTGTCTCAAAAAGGTGGGTGGGGAGGAGGAGGAGAAGAAGTAAAGGGAAAGGAAAGGAGGGTGGGAGGGAGGAGAGAGACAGAGAGAGAGACAGAGAAAGACAGAGACAGAGAGACAGAGACAGACAGAGAGAATCAGTAGCAGGCTTCTACTCACCATACCCTAAGTCCCAGCAACCAGCAGAATCAGCCCTGCTGTGTATACAGCGGCGACACCCAGCTTGTGAACTGTGGAGTCCAGCTCCCAACCTAGGGCCCGAAGGTCCGTCCTGTCCGCAGCCCAAGCTCCTTTTGCTCTCATTCTGTCTTTTTAATGCCAGGGTAATTGTTTTAAGTTTAATTTATATAACTTTTAGATGTGTACATGTATGTGTGTATCTGGATAGCTCATGAGAGCACGGGTGAACAGAGGCACTGGATTCCCTGAAGTGGGAAGGCATGAGAGATGATAGATAGATAGATAGATAGATAGACAGAATAAAAGTAATAATTAATTAATTAATTAATTAATTAACAAATGTGATTAACTAGGAATAAAACCGAGACAGCACCGCTGGGGTCCGACTGATGGGGGAGCTGGGAGCCTTGGTCTAGGATGCCCAAAGCCCTGGGCTCCATCCTCTCAGTGCTGGAGAACTGCATGAAGGGGGGGGGGTGCTGGCCCAGGCCTGCAATCCCAGCACGCAGGAGCTGGAAACAGGATCAGAAGGACATCTTCAGCCACATAGCAAGTAGGAGCCATCCTGGGCTAAAAGAGGCCCTCTACAAAAATAAAAACAATTCTTTTTGTCCTGACTGATACAAATGGGAATTTTTAACTCTTCCACTGCTGTTCTGATGTTCTCTATCCTTGCTGGTTGAGTTTCACATAACTAGGAGACTCCACTCAGGAACACTAACACGGAGGCTTATGAATGGCCTGTTTGCGCTCCCACTTGTGACCCTGTCTTTCGAGGTTGCTAACTATCTTACAGCTTGGTGAATGCAGAGATACAGAACACCCGTCTGTCCCTGGTGTTGATAGGCCACTGGCCAAACAGTGTTGCCTTCTGGTTTGTTTGGTTACAGTTTTCATGTATTCAGGGATGTGTGTTGTCTGATAATCTGATAGTGCAGACATGTGTGGTAGGTGTGTGGTAGGTGTGTGGTGGGGGGTGGGGGGTGAGCATGAGCAGGTGGCATCCAAGCTTGGTGGTAGGTGAAGGGCCTGACAAACAGCAGTTACATGACATCAGGTCTTGTTTTTATTTCATTCATTCATTCATTCATTCATCTGGTTATCTATTTACTGATTACTTATTCATTTGTTCCCTCACTGATTTATGGTTTCGTTTTTTGTTTGGCTTTGTTTTTGGTTTGTTGTTGTTGTTGTTATTTTGAGACAGGTCTTCTCTGTGTAGCCCTCACTGTTCTGGAACTCGAAAGCTGGTCCACAAGCCTCCAGACAGGATAGGAGGAGGAGGAAGAGGAGGAGGAGGAGGAAGAGGAAGAGGAGGGGGAGAAAGAGGAGGAGGAGAAGGAGGAAGAGGAAGAGGAGGAGGAAGAAGAAGAGGAGAAAGAGGAAGAGGAGGAGGAAGAGAAGGAAGAGGAGGAGGAGGAAGAGGAGGAAGAGGAGGAGGAGGAAGAGGAGGAGGAAGGAGAGGAGGAGGAGGGTGTTGGAGAAAGGGCCAGAGCAGTGAATGTACAGGAACCCAGTTGTTACACCAATTACTCCTCACTACCAGTCCATTTGCTTCACAGTTACACATCAGCACACACTGTTGCATAAACATCCCCAGCACCACTGAGTAAAGTGATACTGTTGCCAGGGTTGTTCCTGAATAACCACCCCAGCACCAATGAGAGTGGAAGAGAGATGTCACCGGTGGTGTACCTAAGCCAGGATACCTCCTGGAAGAATTCAATCCTGGGTACAGCTTGTATTCTCATTTTGGCTTTAAAACTGTAAGATGAGGCAGGCAAGCAAGTAAGGCCTAGCAGAATGGTGTGTGGCAGTCAGCAGGTGGTTAAGGGGAAGGGCCTCTCAGCTTTCTCCAGGTCGTCCTGTTCTAAGTGACCTCATGCTTGGCAAACAGGCAGTACAAGCAGGGCTTTAAGTAAATCACTAAATAAATCAGTAGGTTGGTATCTAATCATTGGTCTTTTCTACTTTATTCTACTTCAATATGAACCAACCGTTAAAAAAATTTGTTTTTACTCTTATGTACGTATGGTGAGCTAAATAAATCTCTTTGTAAAGTTGGCCTGCCTCAAGCCTTGCATTATAGTAGCCAAAACTAGAACGACATGCCTGCTAACTGATTGATTATTGTCTAATCCAGTCAGAATGACAACCAAAATTAACCATCACAACCAGAGAAGGAAAACATTAACCCAATTCAGAACCACAGAGAGCTGGACTCATTTTAAGACTTCTGATCAATTATTTCAGCTTTTTTTTCCCATGTAAATCCTGTCTCACCTAATGATGCCTTTCTGGAAGGGCCAGTGAGATGGGCATTTGCTGCCAAGCTGACAACCTGAGTTTGATCGTGTTAGAAGGAGAGAAGTGACTCCCAAAAGCTGTCATCTGACCTCCACCCCTGTGACATGCCGTGCACATGTCCTTCATCCCAAAAATAATTAATAGATAAAAAAAAAAAAACCAGAGCTATGCCAGATGTGCAAAAGATCAAGCCAACCAGCATGGTGTGGAGAGAGGTTCACACGGCCCCATCTGTCCTTGAGTTATTTGAAACTGGTGAGTGCTGGAGAAGGGAGAGACAGTTCCCTCGGGGGTGGGGGGTGGGGGGTGGGGGGTGGGGGGGTGGGGGGTGGGTGGACTCTCGAGGTTGTCCATGCCCCAGTGGCCATCTTCCATGGATGCAAGATGGGCCGCACTAGTTGGACTCTGTGATGGTTTCTATGTGCTCAGCCCAGGGAGTGGCATGATTAGGAGGTATGGCCCTCTTGGAGTGGGTGTGGCCCTGTTGGAGTAAGTGTGGCACTGGGTGTGGGCTTTAAGACCCTTACCCTAGCTGCCTGGAAGTCAGTATTCTGCTAGCAGCCTTCAGATGAAGATGTAGAACTCTCAGCTCCTCCTGCACCATGCCTGCCTGGATGTTGCCATGTTCCTGGCTTGATGATAATGGACTGAACCTCTAGACCTGTAAGCCAGCCCCGATTAAATGCTGTCCTTGTAAGAGTTGCCTTGGTCACCGCGTCTACTCACAGCAGTAAACCCTAAAACCGACTCCCTCCCCTTTCCCCCTTCTCTCCCCTGTTCCTCCTCCGCTCTACCTCTTCCTTCTTCCTTCTCTTTTGTTCTTTTGTTTGTTTTTCAAGACAGGGTTTCTCTGTGTAGCCCTGGCTGTCCTGGAACTCACTCTGTAGATCAGGCTGGCCTCGAGCTCAGAGATCCCGCCTGCCTCTGCCTCCCAAGTGCTGGGAAGTGCTCCGAAGTGTGCCACCACCGCCCGGCTCTTTTGTTCTTTTTAAGGGAAGGGATTTTGTTGTGTTGCCAAGCTGTCCCCACCTCTCGGGCTGCAGCAATCCTGCCTCAGGATCGGGGGCTACAGGTGCGGCCCCTCCACCAGCTTCATTATTAAACAGGTTCCTCAACACAGCTGGAAGGTTGTTATGAGGAGCGCCTATGAGGATCTGGTTCCCTCCCTGGTGGACTGCTGATCTCTGCCTCCACTTGTCAAAGCCAGGGTGGGGTGGGGCTCGGTGGCCAGGCAGCCTAGCCTATGGTGTAGATTTCAGAACAGTGAGAGACCCCGTGTCCAAAACAAACAAACAAACAAATAAAAAAAGTGGACAGTGCTTGAGATACAGCATGTGAAGTTGTCCTCTGGTTTCCAAACATACATACATCTCACACACACACACTCACGCACACACACACTAGCACACACCCAGGGATAATAGAAAAGCAGCTGAGTTTGGGAGTGTGACCTCAGTTTGAATCCTGGCCCCACCACACAGCCATTCTGAGCCTCACTGGCTACTGGTCACTGGCAGGCTTTTCTGATGTAACTAGCACAGGCTCTTTCTGAGGCCCTGAGAAAGGCTCTGTTAGTCTCTTGCAGTAATTTAAAACAAAACAAAACAAAACAAAATAAAACAAAAAGGCTTCCTTGCTATAAAACATTCTCCCCCACCCCACCCTCCGGATGTGATATCAGCTCAGATCCCACTAGAACTTCTACACAACTGCTTTGGGAATTAAGCAGGTTCTTTTCATATACTTGGTATATAGTAAGTGCTCAATTAATGTCACTGTCCTCCAGAATAGCCCATAAAAACGATGGGAAGACAGACAGGTACTCAGGTAGGTGTGTTTGTTGCATGCCCCTTTAATGTCCTCTGTCTTGGTACTCACTAGCCCAGCCTTACTCTAAGAGCGACTTCTGGGGTCCAGAGATGAGCAGGGAAGGGGCGCTACAGGTTCTGACTCTTGAAGGAGGCGTCCTTTTCCCCGATGTAGCTGTGGATCCATTTGAGGTAGCTACCCACTTTGGTATAGACGCCATAGTTGTTGAGATGCCCACAGCCCTCACCCCAGCTCACCAAGCCCACCAGGAACCAGGTACCCTGAAAGGAGACCACCATGGGCCCCCCACTGTCACCGTCGCAGGCGTCCCTCGAGTCGCCAATGACGCCCGCGCACAGCATGTTCTCCGAGACCACGTTGCTCATGACCTGCACGCACTCGTTCCGAGCGACCAGCGGGATGCGGATGAAGTTGAGGATGAAGGTGCGGTTCCGCCTGCCGTCCTTGACCCTGTCGCTTTGGTAGCCCCAGCCCGTCACCACCGTCTCCTGGCCGGCCTGAGTGAGCTCCTGCGCCAGGCCGCTGTTGGGCAGGCAGATGGGCACTATGGTCTTGGAGAGAGTGGCTGGCTGGGCCAGGCGGAGCAGCGCGATGTCATTGTCACTGCTGCTCCGGCTGTAGTTAGGGTGGACGAGGGCCTCCTTGATGTCCAGGTCCAATTCCCAGTGGTCCCTGCGTCGCAGGTCATACTCACCTGCAAGGCAAAGGTGCCATTAGAGTGGCCCGGGGAAGGCTGTGCGGCCGTGGGGCTTCTGCTGTCCTGAGCCGGGGCCCTGGGCCTCAGGACCCCACCAGACCTGAGATTTCCTGCCAGAAGCGTGAGTAGGTACGCCCTACCCAGGGCATCAGTTGCTAAGGGGCAGGGGCCTGGCCTGCCCCCAGAATTCACAGAGTAGAACAGCAAAAGTAAGTTTGAAACAGCAGAGAAGCCAGAGACTCCTGTAGACCCGAGACCAAGCGGAGACAGGAAGAGAGCAAAGAGCAGCATTGCTGATGAGACTGTCTCCAGGGCAGCAAGGCCTAAAGGGGAGCACCGGCAAGGCCAAGGAGGAGCACCAGCAAGGCCCAAGGAGGAGCACCAGCAAGGCCCAAGGAGGACCACCAGCAAGGCCCAAGAAGGAGCACCAGCAAGGCCCAAGGAGGAGCACCAGGAGGCCCAAGGAGGAGCACCAGCAAGGCCCAAGGAGGAGCACAGCAAGGCCCAAAGAGGACCACCAGCCAGGCCCAAGGAGGAGAATCAGTAAGGCCCAAGGAGGAAGCCGGGCGTGGTGGCGCATGCCTGTAATCCCAGCACTTGGGAGGTAGAGGCAGGTGGATTTCTGAGTTTGAGGCCAGCCTGGTCTACAGAGTGAGTTCCAGGATAGCCAGGATTACACAGAAAAACCGTGTCTGGAAAAACCAAAATAAAAGGCCCAAAGAGGAACACCAGTAAGGCCTAAGGAGGAGCACCAACAAGGCAAAGGAAGAGCACCAGCAAGGCCAAGGAGGAGCACCAGGAGGCCCAAGGAGGAGCACCAGCAAGGCCAAGGAGGAGCACAGCAAGACCCAAGGAGGAGCACCAGCAAGGCCCAAGGAGGAGCACCAGCAAGGCCCAAGGAGGACCACCAGCAAGGCCCAAGGAGGACCACCAGCAAGGCCCAGGGAGGACCACCAGCAAGGCCCAAGGAGGAGAATCAGTAAGGCCCAAGGAGGAAGCCGGGCGTGGTGGCGCACGCCTGTAATCCCAGCATTTGGGAGGCAGAGGCAGGCGGATTTCTGAGTTTGAGGCCAGCCTGGTCTACAGAGTGAGTTCCAGGACAGCCAGGACTACACAGAAAAACCCTGTCTCGAGAAACCAAAAAAAAAAAAAAAAGGCCCAAGGAGGAACACCAACAAGGCAAAGGAAGAGCACCAGCAAGGCCAAGGAGGAGCACCAGCAAGGCCCAAGGAGGAGCACAGCAAGGCCCAAGGAGGACCACCAGCAAGGTCCAAGGAGGAGCACAGCAAGGCCCAAGGAGGAGCACAGCAAGGCCCAAGGAGGACCACCAGCAAGGTCCAAGGAGGAGCACAGCAAGGCCCAAGGAGGAGCACCAGCAGGGCCCAGGCACTGCTAGGGAGGATGATCTGGACCACAGAAGAGAGGCAGGTGACGGCTCTGGGAAGCGGGGCCACGGGCCGTTGCCCACACTGAATAGCTGTACCACATATCAATTCTGTCATCCTCGGGGCATCCTTTCTTTTGTTATGTATGTGCTTGTGTCGGTGTGGGGTGCTTGTGTGTGAGGGCGCATGTGCAGGTGTGACGGTGCATGCAGAGGCCGGTGGACGTCTGCTTTCTCTCCCCATTGCTCCTTGTGTTTGAGGCAGAACTTCCCGAAGCCCACGCTCACAGGTTCAGTTAGTCTGGCTGGCCAGCAGGCCCCGGGGTCACTCTCGTTTCTGCATCTCCAGCTCCGGGATTAGCCAGTCTGGAGATAAATACCACGTCTGGATTCTACAAGGGCACTTGGGATTAAACTGATAATCCACTTTAACAAGTGGGCTATTCCTTGACCCACCTTTCTTCTTTTTGGTATGAATGATGTCTGTTAAAAGCCCCTCCAGAGACTGTCACAGAGTAGGGCCTGGACTTGAGAACCCTCAGACTCTGAGGGGAGCAGCTAGCAAGGCTGGCCAATGTCACACAGGGCTCCACCCTGCCAGTCTATGTGAAACTCACACAGGGCCAGGGGCTGAGGCCCACACGGAGCTGAGGTCACCGGAGTGAGGGGGTCCTTGCTTGGTCACAAATGTGTGGGCTTAGGTCCGAGAGGAACACCAGACAATTCCAGCAGACTGGAGTCCTGGCGTGGGCAGGTGCTAGCACAGTTGCCTCTGTCCAGCATGCATCCTCTGTGGAGCCTCAGTCTGTAGCTGCCGGGATCACCCACCCTTGGACAGCAGGCTTGCCTCCTCCCACCCCCAGCCACCCCAGGTCTCCGGCTGTTCCTGCCTGGGCTGCGGCCCTCACCCAGCCTCACGGTGAGCTTCTTGGTGCCCTGCACGCAGTGGGCGGCCGTCAGCACCCAGGAGGTGTGGATCAGCACTCCTCCACAGGCCAGCTTCTTCTTGGAGTCCAGGAGGATTGCCTGTAAACGACATATTCGACTGCTTCGCACGATTCCCGGAATGGAACCTGAGTCCTAAGGGGCTTCCGGGGCTTCTCTCTCGAACACTCCTCCGGGTTCTCCATCCCCCCCACCCCTGGCACGCGGAGACCTAAGGTCTGTTTCCAATGTTTTCTATTTGAGACACTGTCTGGTACTGGGCTGTGTCAGCGAATCTCCCTGACATGGTCTATGCGGTTCCTACAACGATGTGTAAGCTGGGACTGGGTCAGGCCTCGCATCCTCTGGGGAGCCTTCGTGGTTCAGGCTGCTTGGGGTATCTCTCTCTCTCTTGGGCTTTCCTCTGCCCCTGTCCTGAGGGCCATCCTGGTTCTCATCTTACTGAGCTATTTCCAGAGTCTCTGAGCTCCACAAAGTTGTGAACTACTGGGATTCCCTTTGTCCCAGAGCCAGGGACTTACTGATAAACGTTTACTTTTACCGAGAAACAAGTTAATGTTTGCTTCTACGTTGGCGCTGGGAAGCTCGCTGTCACTCCCCTGTGGCTCCGCCCCTCTCTGTAGGCGTAGCCCCGCCTTAGTTCCCACCCGCGCAAACTCCGGCTCTCTCCTTCTCTTCCTTGACACTAGACCTCTTCCTCCTGCTTGCTCCCATCTGTGTAATGCCGACTAGTTTTTGTTCGGTTGGTTTAGTTTTGTTTTTTTCCAGACTGGGTTTCTCTGTGTAGCTCTGGCTGTCCTGGAACTTGCTTTATAAATCAGGCTGGCCTCTGCCTCCCGAATACTGAGGTTACAGGCGTGCGCCACAGTACCTAGCATGCTGGCTAATTTTAGGTCAACTCGACACAAGCTAGAGTCCTTGGAGAGGAGGAAGCCTCAGTTGAGAAAACGCCTTCACAGGATCCAGCTGGAGAGCATTTTCTTAATTTGTGGTGAATGGGGGAGGGCGGGGGAGGGCCCCGCCCACTGTGGGCGGTGCCACACGCGGGCTGGTGGTCCTGGGTTCTACAACAGAGCGGGCTGAGCGAGCATGGAGAGCGACCCCGTGAGCAGCACCTCTCCACCAGCTCCTGCCTCCGTGCTCCCGCCTTGCTTGAGTCCCTGTTCTTGGCTTCAACTGCGATGTGGAAGTGGAAACCGAGTAGTAAATACCCTTTCCTCCCCAAGTTCTTTCTTATCGGTGGTGTTTCGTCCCAGCGATGCCCTAAGATGCTTGCCTTTCCCTGAACACGCCCACTCCTATCCTCACCAGCCCTCACCCGCACCCCGCCAGCAGCAGGGGTCCCGGGAGACGGTCTCCGCTCACCTGCCAGGGGCTGTCACCCTGCTTCGTCAGCGTTCCATTGACTATCCTCGGATCCGCGTCCTGTTCCTCTTCTCGGTCGGCGTCCCGTTTGAGGACCTTGCGTTTCTTCTCTATCCGCCTCCCCAGTTTCCCACATGGGAAATTCACTAAAAGTCAAAGAGGGGTGGTACAGGCCCTCAATGCACGGCTTCCACGGCACCCTGTCCTCCTGTGGGTACCCTAGGCTGCCACCCCGGACGCTTCAAGAAGTGCAGCGTGGGACTCGAAATCAAATAGTGCCACCTACTGGCAGGAGTTGGCCAAGCAACGTTACTACCTGAGTGTCCCTAACTAAAGATATTCTGGATTCACCCCAGGGCTATGGGTGATCATCCTCAGGATATATAAGGAAAGGCTCCTTGTTTGGGTGCCACCAAGCTCCTAGAGATGAACTGTTCAGGAGGATGTAGCTCAGTTGTTAAAATGTTTACAAAGCACACGTAAGGCCCTGAGTTAGATCCCTAGTACTGCATAAACCAGGCACAGCGGCACATGTCTGTAATCATAGCACCGGAAATAGGGCAGAAAGTCTGAAGTTCAGGGTCATCCTAGGCTACATAGTGAGTTTTAGGTCAGCCTGGGCAAAATGAGACCCTATGTCAAAGTAGGGGGACAGAGAAGGAGTTCTCTCTCTCTCTCTTTCTCTCTCTCTCTCTCTCTCTCTCTCTCTCTCCCCTTTCTTTCTATGTACATGAGTGTTTTGCCTGTGTGTATTCAAGCATACTGTGTATCCCTTGTGTCCTTAGTGGCAAGATGATGTCACCAGACCCTCTGGAACTAGAATTAAGGACATTTGTGAGCTGACATATAGGTGTTGTTCAGAACCAGATTGGTCTCCTCTGCAAGAACAGCAAATACTCTAAACTCTGAGCCATCTTATTTACCAGTCCCGTGTGTGTGTGTGTGTGTGTGTGTGTGTGTGTGTGTGTGTGTATGCGAGTGCCACAGTAACACATTCATAGAGAAGCCAGAGGTCAATGTTGAGTGTCTTTCTTGTCTCTACACCTTATCTCTGAGCCAGCCTCTCCCTGTGCAGAGCTTGCTTAGCCAGTGGATCCCAGGGATCCTACTGTCTCTGCCCCCTGCCCCAGCACGCCGAGGTTACAGGCACATACAACCATGCAGGTTCGGCTTTTCGTGCAGATGCTGGGGGTCCAAACTCGGGTCCCTGGCCTTGCCTGTAAGCTCTTTACCAACCGAGCTGTCCCCAGCCCTGGCTGATTCTTGGAAAGCGTCATGTTGAAGCCCCTCTTCCTGTAGCAGAGGGCACATCATGGAAATCCAGGGTTTTGGTGGTCGGTAAGGCCTGCTCCCATAAATGTGGGATGCTAGTTGGGGATCTAAGGTAAGGAGGCCCGTCCCTACATCAGGGGAGCCAGAGGCTTTGAGGAAGGGATGACAGACAGCTCTACAGCAAGGCGTGGCACTGCGAGAGGCCCACGGGTCTGTGGGCAGCAGGGATGGCAGCTCCGCCTCCCATCCTGCTCCTGGGTACCAGAAGGGGACGGAGAGCATCCGCCAGCCTTGTAGGCTTGCCTCCCTTACCCCGCCTAGGTGGTGAGACCTGCGGATCTGAACCAAGCTTCTGTCAGTAACTCGGGGCTTCAGGAAGGCCTGTAGGCAGGCAGGTCCATGGGAACTTCTTGAAACTTGTTGTAGTTATACAATCAGTTTAAAATGCAAAGTTTAGGGCATGGAGGATTGGTTCAGCATTTGGGAGCACTGATTGCTGCTCCTCTAGAGGACCCAGGTTCAATTCCCAGCAAGCACGTGGCAGCTCACAACTGTCTGTAACTTCAGTCCCGGGGGACCCATGTCAAGGGGCATGCATGTGGGTAAAATACCAATACACATAAAACAAAATAAAAATCTTAAAAAAATAAAACCCAGGAAGTTTAAAAGTGTGTTTCTGTATAGGCATTAGAAGATACGGCTGTAAATAGCTCCCTGGAAGAATTCAAAGTCAGTGCTGGGGACACAGCTCAGTCGGCAGAGGCTTGCCTGGCATTCTTTGTTTGTTTGTTGTTTGTTGTTTGTTTTTTCGAGACAGGGTTTCTCTGTATAGTCCTAACTGTCCTGGAACTTACTCTGTAGACCAGGCTGGCCTTGAACTCAGAAATCTGCCTGCCTCTGCCTCCCAAGTGCTGGGATTACAGGCGTGTGCCACCCGGCTTTTGGCCTGGCATTCTTAAAGCGCCAAACAAAATCAGGTGTACATGCCCATAGTCCCAGCACTCTGAGAAAGAGGATAAGAAAATCAGTCATCTATAGCAACACAATAGGTTCAAGGCCCGCTTGGGGTATGTGAGACTGTTTAAAACAAACAAACAAACAAACAAACCAGACATAGAAAATAGAAGGGACTATCCATGTGAATATTATAAAGATCCAGAAAGAAACAGCAAAGGGGAACACAGGGTAGTGTCCACAGAATAATCTCAGGATGGAGAGAAGCAGGTAGGCGGTCTTCAGCTCTCCCATCTCCCTCCTCTGTTCCAAATCTAATTCCCCAGTCTCATCCACATATCTGTAGCAAACCACTGGCTATGGCTTCCCTCTGCTCCCAGCCTTACCTCCAGCAGATCACAGAATCTTCTCCCACAGGCTCCTCCACTCCTCCCCCATCCTGACCTCTCAGCCGCCAGCCTCCACAGCTACCCTCCCTGAACTCCCAGTGGCCACCCCTGGCAGGATCCCAGAAGTGTTCACCTCCAGGCAACCATAGCCACCACACTCTCTTAAGAACCAGAAAGGGCAACAGAAACCAAGGAGGGGACCACCATTCGCACCTGAAATTGTGATCATTCAGCCGATAACAGCCAGGGCAGTGTGTCTCCAGTGAAGCCCAGCCGCCCTACGGCAGCAGGCCCTGAGCACGGTGATAAAGCGCCAGACAAGGATTTCAAAATAGCCTTTTATGATTATATTACAGGTGCTTACAGAGGAAATGAACGAACCCCTTAAGGAAACCTATGAGACCAAAAAGTGGGATGAGAGGAGGAAAACACTTCAAGACTTACAAGTGCAAAAAGAATCAATAAAAAAGACAAAGAAAACCCAAGAAGGGAAAACTGAAAATGAAAAACTCCAACAGGAGCCTCAGAGGCAAGCCTCACCAACAGAGTACAAGAGATGGAAGAATCACAGCCGTTGAAGACAAAACAGAAGAAATGGGTACCTCAGTCAAAGGAAATATATAGCCAGGCACAAACATGTCCAGGAAATCTGGGACCCAATGAACAGACCAAATCTAAGAATAATAGGAATAAGCCGGGCATGGTGGCGCACGCCTGTAATCCCAGCACTTTTTTGGGAGGCAGAGGCAGGCGGATTTCTGAGTTCGAGGCCAGCCTGGTCTACAGAGTGAGTTCCAGGACAGCCAGGACTACACACAGAGAAACCCTGTCTCGAAAAACCAAAAAAAAAAAAAAAAAAAAAAAAAAAAGAATAATAGGAATAAGAGGAAGGAGAAGAAACTGGCCAAAGTCACAGAAAATAGTTTTAACAAAATCGTAGAAGAAATCATCCTAACACAAAGAAGGAGGTGCCTATCAAGGTACGAGAAGCACACGGAACACCAAATAGACCGGACCACCAAATGAATTCCCCTCAGCGCATAACAAACCAAACTAATAAGCATACAGAGCAACAACAACAACAAAAGGAATATTAGAAGTTGGGAAGGAAAAAGTGGTCTTTTTCACATACAAAGGGAAACCTATTACAATAACATCTAGCTTTTCCATGGAGACTCTAAAAGCAAGAAAGGCCTGAATGGGTGACCTACAAACTCTAAGAGACCACAGACGCCAGCCCAGACTATTATACCTAGCAAAACTTTCCATCACAATAGATGGAGAAAGAGAGACAAACGGTTGCTAGTTAGATTGGATGGCTGATTATAGAAGAATACAAACATACCCATATTCAATGATTTCTATACAACTCAGCTACGAAGGGACCCCAAAGACCAAATGAGGGAAACAGTTGGGTATTTCTTGTCACCAAATTAAGTTTCCAATACTGGGAATGGTTTACATCTAATTGAGTTCTTCACTAAAGGTGACCCATGGGAACCTCTGGACAACTGAGGCTATTGCCAGAGGTATTGGTGGTTCTCCCCAGACTGAGGGCAAAGGAAGGCCCTACTGCTGAAGATAACATCTACAGACTCATTGGACATGGAGAGTTCAAGCTGGTGCCCGTCTAGAGCACTCACCCCTGTGGGCTGGAAGGGACTCTGTAGGCTACCAGAGGAGAAGGTAAAAACCATCTCAGCTATAAACCCTTCCGTGTACAAGAGTACCCTGCCTGCAAGCTACGCTGGTGCTTAGCACAAAAATTGTGGGAGCAACCAACCAATATCTGATCTGAGTTAAGGCCCATCCCATGAGACAGAACCCTTGCCCAATGCTGCCTTGTGTAGCCAAAACCCTGAGACTAGATAGGCCAGGGGCCTAGGGGAAAACCGAATACTACTGTTCTGCTAAAGGGACAGAGCAATAAAATGACTGCCAATGACATTCTGTTATACTCATAGATCAGAGCCTCGCCTAGCCACCGTTTGAGAAGCTTCCTCCTGCGGCAGATGAGACGAATGGAGAAACCAACAGTCAGACAATATAGAGAATAAGAGACCTTGGAATACTCAGTCCTTAAACAGATGTCTCCATCAAATCTCTCCCCTCTGAGTTCAGGGAACTCTGCAGAAGAGGAGACAGAGTTTCGGAGTCACAGGGGATGAGGACACCAAGGACTGAAGGTCTTCTAGACTCGACATACGAGCTCACAGAAGCTGCCGTAGAAGGCACAGACCCTGCATGGATCTGTCCCAGCTGGGTAAAGAAGCAGACACATGCTAAGCCATTCCTAAGCCAGACGCTATCTCCAACTGACAGCCACTTATACATGAAAAATAAGTTCTCTCCAAGGGAGTCGTACTGGGAAGGCAGTCCACTCTTAAGGCTTGGCCACGTGCCCAGCAGTACATGGTCAACATAAATTGAAGTCAAAGTCATCTTTGGAGGATCTTTAATGATGGGCTTTTGTTGCTGGTCCTCTGCATATGCAGACTGCCTTCCAGTTTGGTGTTTTAGTGGAATTCCTGTGTGTACAGATGTGTCCATTCTTATGCATTTCCTATGTCTGTTTTCCTCTTTTTCTTATTTGTCTGTTTTGTCATATTTTGATTTTTAAAATTTATCTTATTTTATTTTAATATTCCTTAGACACCTGTTTTCTAAGGAGAGACATAAACTGTGTCGATCCAGATGGGAGGGCAGGTGGGGATGGACTGAGAGGGGGAGGGGGAGGGGAGACTATAATCAGAATTTCATATTGCATGAAAACAATCCATTTTCTTCTTTTTAACAGATTACATATTCACATACTTTATACATGTTATATGTGCAACATTTTAAATTTAAAACTTAATATTTACGTTCCAATCATTATAGCACTTTACTGAAGTTTTATAGAAAAAAAAAAAAACTACCTTTAGTAAATGAAAATCTTAAAATGTTCCAAGGACCAAGCCTGGTGATACAGGCCTGTTGTAATCCTTGGTAGTGAGTGGGGAGGCTGAGGCAGGAGGATGACAAATTCAAAGCCTGCTTGAACTACAGAGTTGGTTAAGACCAGTCTGGGTGACTTATTGAAACCTTGTCCCGAAACAAAAAAGAAGGACAAAGGAGAGCAGACAGATGGCAACAGCTGGAAGAAAACGCCTGCTTAGTAAGTGGCCAGAGGGTCAGGAGAGATGGCTCAGCGGTTAAGAGCACTGACTGCTCTTCCAGAGGTCCTGAGTTCAAATCCCAGCAGCCACGTGGTGGCTCACAACCATCTGTAATGAGATCTGATGCTCTCTTCTGGTGTGTCTGAAGACAGCTACAGTGTACTCAATACATAAAATAAATAAACATTAAAAAAAAAATGTGTGACCAGGCCCTAGGGTCAACCTCTAGTATAGAAGGAGGAGGAGGAGGAGGAGGAGGAGGAGGAGGAGGAGGAGGAGGAGGAGAGGAAGGGGGAGAGGGAGAGGGGAGGGAGAGGGGAGGGAGAGGGAGAGGGAGAGGGAGAGGGGGGGGGAAGGGGGAGGGAGAGGGGGAGAAGGAGAGGGAGAGGGAGGGGGAGGGAGAGGGAGAAGGAGAGGGGAAGGGGGAAGGGGAGGGGGAGAGGGGGAGGGGGAGGGAGGAGAGATCCATGCCCACGAAAGCACACTGAGTTCCATCCAAAGGCCTGTGAAACCCCGACTTCCTACAACACACATTAGTAAACTCATTTAAAACAAATACTCAGGGAAAATCTAACAGGCCAACGACAAAAATCGACGACAAAAATCGGGGCTCTTCGAGGAGCAACACATCCAGGAGGATAGATGGAGTACGACACTGATGATTTAGTTCCTAGGTTAGCTCGGTGTGTGTGTGTGTGTGTGTGTGTGTGTGTGTGTGTTAGAGGCAGAGAGACAGACAGACTCAGAGACAGATACACAGTTGTGCTCCGGGGTATGTCCATAGACAGGTGCCTGAAGACTGACAGTACCTATAGGGTCCAGGAAAGGAGTGGCGTGTCCACCTGTCTTGGGTCCCCAGGACATGCTTGACTCACCGGTGGGCTTGCACTGCATGTGGTCGTCCGACAGCTCATAGCCCGGGGCGCATGCGCAGCGCCGCCCGTTGCTCTCCTCCAGGCAGTAGTGCAAGCAGCCTCCATTTTTCACCCGGCAGTCCTGGAAGCGCAGCTCTGCGAGACAGGAGAGTGCAGACAGCTCGTGGTAGCCCTACCGTGGCAGATCCCACCCCAGCCCACCGTGCTGCCTCTCACCCTGCTGGCAGAACCTGCCCTCCCAGCCCTCATCGCAGCTGCAGCTGAAGCTGCCTATGCCGTCGATGCACGTGCCGTGCCCGCAGCACGGGCTGTCGCACTGGTGGTCCAAGGGCGGAGCCGTGCACTGGTCACCGTCTGCGAAAGACAGCGGGATGGGGCAGGAGGAGATGTGGATACCTTCGTTTTCCTCTCCAACCTCCACCGACCCCCGGAGTAAGAAGCATCAACTATCCATCCATCCGGGTGTTTAGAACTCACTCACCAAAGTACTTGATCCAGAAGGCCAGCTGTGGCGGGAGAGAAGGTAGAGTCAGGGTCCAGCCTGGCTACCTAGGGGAAGCTTACAAGGCATTGCCTCTTCTGGGATGAAGTGTCAGGGAGTGGAAAGGGCTTCCAGGCAAACATCTGCCAGAGCGCTCCTTGCTGGCCACCCGGCAACGCCCCGCCCCTCCCTTTCCACGCAGCTGGATCTGTCATCCACTTCCGCAGTAGCATCCTCTGCGGAAAGTACCTAAATCCCTTCCAGGCTATTCTACCTCCTTCAGCCCTTTCATTCCCCTCCTGGTTTCGGATCATCCAGACTTGAGACATGACTTGCTGGCCCAGAGCCTGTGTTTCTAACTAGCCCTCAACTGACTGAGGCCCGGAGTGCTTCGAGGGACAAAAATTCAAGAGTTTTGGCCGGGGACTGGAGAGGTGGCTCCTCAGCGCCTAAGAGTACTGACTGCTCTTCCAGAGGTCCTGAGTTCAAATCCCAGCAACCACATGGTGGCTGGCAACCATCTATAAATGTGGTCTGCTGCCCTCTTCTGGCGTGCAGGTGTACATGCAGAGAGAGGACTCACATAAAATATTTTTTAAAAAAGAATTAGGTGTAGGTCGGTGTGGAGGAGAGGAAGATCACCTGGTCAGAGGAAGGGAGGGACAGAGACCGGCAGTAGCGGCCACTGGAGGACTGCCCGGAGCCTCTTGCCTGGTTCAGTTCCTATAGTGCCCTGTGCCCTGACCAAGCCCTAAAATAAGATCATCATCCCCATGACAAGCCAGCTCCCATGACTCCAACAAGGACCTCAATGGCAGTAGTCGTGCCTCCTACTCCTCTGGGTCCCATCCGGCCACCAGCCCACCCTCTCCGCACCTAGCCTTGGGACCTTACTGTGTCGTCCACGTTTTGGAAAATCTCCTGGGCCTCCTCGAAGTCACAGGTCTCCTCCATGCATTCCCGCTCCAGGCTGCCCGGCCGCATCTCCTCCAGGAAGCTGTTGGCGCGGCGGACCCGAAGCACCTGGTGGGCGCGCTCACTGCTGGAGAACACTGGGTCTGGTTGGGGATGGGAGTCGGTGTGGTAGAGGGACCCTAGACGGGCCAAGAGGGACCGGAAGAACCCCGGCTGGGGAGCCTGGGAAGACCCCGCCCCATCCCTCTGGTCTTATCCTACTTCCCGGGAGGGAGGCTGTGCCCTGCTTTTATGCCCTTGTCCCAGACCACCCCCACCCCCACCCCACCCCACCCCCGGGAGAAGAGCAGTTTGGATCTTGCAGAGTATGAGCTCTGAGTAGAGACAGACAGACGTCCTTTCAGGACGTGCCTGGAATATTCAACACGGTATCGTGTGCAGAACAAAAAGCTTAGGGGCAAGGCCAGATCCTGCTGCTGCCATTAAAACTTCAGAGTTCAGCCGGGCGTGGTGGCGCACGCCTGTAATCCCAGCACTTGGGAGGCAGAGGCAGGCGGATTTCTGAGTTCGAGGCCAGCCTGGTCTACAGAGTGAGTTCCAGGACAGCCAGGGCTACACAGAGAAACCCTGTCTTGAAAAAACCAAAAAACCAAAAAACCAAAACAAAACAAAAAACAAACAAAAAACAAAAACAAACAAAAAAAAAACTTCAGAGTTGTAAGTATGTGCGTGAAAATAGCCTTATATAATGTTGTATAATAATAAATAAAGAGCAATAAAAGCATAAGACTGCCTGATGGAATCTGTCCGATGGTCTCCCAGCATAGCTGAGTGAAGCCTTCCTGTCTCTCACCTTCATTTCCCACGGCCTCTATCATACCGTCCCCATCTCTTCCCCTATCATACCGTCCCCATCTCTTCCCCTATCATACCGTCCCCATCTCTTCCCCCTGAGCAGGGATGGGGAGTTGGGGGGTGAGGGGCGGGGGTGGGGTGGGGTGGGTGTGGGTGGGAGGGAGAACAGAAAGCTATCACCGTGTCTCCTCAGCTCTCAGAGACACCTGTCAGGTAGGAGGACAGGGCGGAGAGGGACAGAGAGGGACGGGCCAACTCAGGAGCGTGCACGAGGGGCTTCAGCGGTGAGTGCAGAGGACGCTGGGCTCACCAGAGCCGAGTGAGCTGCCGGGCAGGGCAGACTAGAAAGGGGCTTGGTAGGTAGACAGGGCAATAAAGAACACAGTTCACGAGGTGGCTGGGGCAGCTCTCGAGAGGTCATGGCGCCTGTGCCCGGGAAAGCGCAGGCGAGGCTCTGAGGGTCTTGCAATGGGGCGGAGACGGTCTTACCAGGATGGGCTGGTGTGCTGGAAATTCCCCAGGTGGACATGAACAGCAGGAAGATTCTGAATTGCCACATCCTGGAGCTGCTGACACCTGTCTGAGGAGAACTTCTAAGCTCCAAGGATAAACACAGCTGAGCTGCTCCCCGCCTCACCCCCAGCTCCCCCAAAAGTAGAATGTAAAGGCCATCCCTGATCCGGGTGGTGGTGGTGGTCCACGCCTATAATCCCAGCACTCTGGGAGGCAGAGGCAGGCAGATTTCTGAGTTCGAGGCCAGCCTGGTCTACAGAGTGAGTTCCAGGACAGTCAGGGCTATACAGTGAAACCCTGTCTTGAAAAGAAAACAGCCGGGCGGTGGTGGCGCACGCCTTTAATCCCAGCACTTGGGAGGCGGAGGCAGGCGGATTTCTGAGTTCGAGGCCAGCCTGGTCTACCGAGTGAGTTCCAGGACAGCCAGAGCTACACAGAGAAACCCTGTCTCGAAAAACCAAAAAAAAAAAAAAAAAAAAAAAAAAAGAAAAGAAAACAAATCCAAAAACCAAAGGGAAAAAAAAAAGCCATCCCTGAGCAGGGGAGAAAGCTTAGTCAATGAAGCACTTTCCATGCATGCTTGAAGACGTACGTCTGCTCCCCAGAACCCACATAAAATTAAAACAAAAATCTAGGTGTCTGAGGCGTGTTCTTGTAATCCCAGGACCGGGGAGGCAGAGACAAGCAGATCCTCATGGATTGATGGCCGGCCACCCCAGCCTGCTTCGCCGCCTCCAGGTGACTAGCTCCGGGCCATCAGGAGGCCCTGTCTCCGAAAGCGAGGTAAATAGCTCTTGAAGAAAATGTCTGAGGTTGATCTCTTCACACACACACACACACACACACACACACACACACACACGGCAAGCGAGAGAGGAAGGGAGTAAAGGGCATGTTTGTGAGCTTGTCTGTGTGGAAGATGGGTCGGGGAGTGCGGTACACTGTTCACAGACAGTAAATGAGACAGTCTCGAGGCTGTTAGAGCTAGGCTTACTCTAGGTACCTGAAAGGAGAAAAGTCATTCCCCGGGGCAAATTCCATTTCCTTCCTACTGGGGAGAGAGAGAGAGAGACAGAGAGACAGAGACAGAAAGACAGAGACAGACACAGTCAGAGAGAGACAGAGAGAAAGAGAGAGAGAGAGAGACAGACAGAGACAGACAGGCAGAGACAGAGAGACAGAGACAGAGAGACAGAGACAGAGACAGACACACAGAGAGAGACAGAGAGGCATCTAACAAGATGTTTGGGTACCTGATCCATGCCTCAGTTCTGTCATTTGTAAAATGGATAGAATATGTTTCTTCCATAAAGAGTTATTAGAAAGCAAATAGTAACCCATATGAAGTTCTTTCTTGTGTCACAGACTTGTACCCATGTGGAGACCAGGGGTAACCTGACTGTCCTTTGTCCTTCCCAGGCGTTGTCTGGCTTTCCCTGCCCCCCCCCAAGGTTTATTTCAAGGTTTATTTATTTTTTTTCTTTTTTTTAGATGGCCCAGGCTATTTTGGCTGTCCTGGAACTTCTATGCTTCTGCCTCTTGAGTACTAGATCTAAAGGAGTGTGCCATCATGCCTGGCTTCCACCTGAACTTTTTGAGCTCACCAAGCAGGCTGGCCGGCCACCAGGCCCAAGGGGTCCACTGGTCCCTGCTCTCTAGCCCTAGGACTGTAAGTGCATGCCACCACATGTGCTTTAAAACAAACAACAAACAAACAAACCATGTGTTCTGGGAATCAGACTCGGGTCCTTACACTTACACGGCAAGCACTTTTTCAGCTTAGCCGTCTTCCCAGCCTCCCCAAGCCCTCTCCCAAGCGGTCAAACAAATACAGGGTACCGGAGGGTGGCGGTTCAGGAGGGGAGAGCGTCCTTAGTGTGTTTAAGATTCTGGGTCCAATCCCAAACACCAGAAAACACACACACACACACACACACACACACACCACACCACATCACATCACAAACACACATCTCACACAAACACACACACATACACACAGACACACATACACACACATCACACACATACACACACATCACACACATCTCACACACACACATCACACACACAATCTCACACAAACACACACACATCTCACACACACATCACACACACATCACATCACACACATATCTCACACAAACACACACATCTCACGCAAACACACACACATCACACACATCTCACACACACACACATCTCACACACACACATCACACACACATCACATCACACACACATCTCACACAAACACACACACATCACACACATCTCACGCAAACACACACACATCACACACATCTCACACAAACACACATACACACACACACACCCTCTTTGGTCGCCATTCACTGTTACAAGAGGTAGGCATTAATGTCCTCACGGCCATTTCTTGGGAAGGGTGCCCAAGCTTATCTTGGGGGAGACAAACTGCTTGTCGTAAGCCCACAGCTAAGAGGAGGCAGCGTTTGGCGTCAAGGCCAAGCCTATGTGGCCCTAACTCTGAACCTTAACCCTGCTCCCAACCAGTGGTCAACCTGCAAGACCTCTTGTGTCTCCCCAGACCAGGTGGGCAGGCCTGGCCACCCCAGCCTCACGGCCCCTCCTGGCCTCACTCTCCTGCTTGACTGGCTCCCGGAACTGTATATTCCACCTCAGAGAACAGGGAAGAGGGGAGTCGTGGGGTTCTGGGTCTCAAGATGGCTCTGAGGATGGCTCTAGATCATGGGGAGCCCCTTGGCTGACGTCCACTTGATCCACATAATCTCACGTGTCGCGAGGGCCGCCTGGACTCTAGGGAGCCCACGCCTTGGTCTAGCGATACTTTGGGCCCTTGTTTTCCTTGGTCCCCAAGCTTCAGTCAGCCTGGGGAACCTGAGCTCAAGGACGTCACCTTCCTCCCAGCTGGACCCTCCTCCCCACCCCTTTCCTCCACAGCCCTTCACAGTCTTGCCTTGAGGGTGACTTACAGGGGTGGGCCAAGGAGAAACTGCGATTTCGTCCAGGTACCGCCATGTCAGTCTGGGAGTCGGGTTAATCCATAACCACAAATATTTGCTTACCCCTGGGCTGCTGAACCTCCCTCTCCCCACACAAACAAACAAGAGGTCTTCTGATCCCAGCTCTGGATGGCTCCGTGTGCCCAGTGCTCTCCTCTGCCTACAGAAGAAGCTGTCTGTTAGAAGAGAGGGTTGAGCATGTTCAAACTGATCGGCAAATGTGGTCTCAGTTTAGCCTGCGGTGACCGAGTGGGAACCTTAAAAGAAAACAAAAGCCAAGCAACAGCAACCACAAACAGATAGTATACCTTGCTCCGTGGGTAGCACACTTGAATATAATTACATACATCACCAGTCTAGGGTGCCATTAGCGATAAGACGCTCTTACTGTCCCCTCTACTTTACAGGAGGGAACTCTCAGAAGTCTTCGTTACTTGACCAATTGATGGAGTTGGTGGGGGTGGGGGGGGCAGGCCTGTACTAGAACGAGGCTCCCTGCTCAGCTGGGCACTTTGTGAGCTAGTAGAGAGAAAGGAGTGACTTTTTCGGGGAAACCGCCTGAACGTCCCAGCTGAGAAGTCTGGAAAAGAGCAAGGCAGACAGTGTAGTGGCCCTCGCAAGCTGCCAGGGTTCCCAAAGCACCTTCCTTCCGCGAGACTAGCTGTATCAGGGGAAACTATCATTTTTTTTCCCTGCCCTAATGCTCTTGGTTTCCTAGCTCCTCCACCAAGCCCTAGCTCTGAATCGGGAGCTCGGCTCTGTCTTGGGCCCAGGAGGAAAGTCTTTGGCCCAGGGAGCCAATCAGATTTTCCATCTCGGTACCGAGGAGGAATAAGATCTTAGGAAACTGATCAGGTGTGTGGCTGTATTCGGGAAAACTGAAGGTGGAAGGAGAGGTGACACAGACACCCGAGTGTCCCCTCACTGGAGGTGAGGTGGGGAGGCTCCCAAGACAGGAAGTAGGAGAGCGCTGGGATGGGAGGCGAGATGGAAATAAACCTGTGGGAAGCAGAGGGCCAGTCGCTGTTTGTGAGCGCCTGTGGCAGCTGGCCTAGAAGAGGGGCACTGAGTTCCTGGTCACTCAGGCATTGAAGGCCAAATGCCACACAAGCGTCTGCTTGTGCACCCTGGAGAACTTTTTTTGTTTGCTTCTAGGCAATGGCTCTACCCAGCTTTCCAGGAACCTGTAAAATAAACGCTCGCTGCGGGCGGGCGGGCGTTCTTGCTCCTACCAAACCGCGGCGTTGAGGATGTCCAGTGGACACGCCGCTGCTCTCTGCTTCCATGACTTCCGACTTCGTTCAAAAGGTCAGTTCTCTGGCAAGCCTGGCAGGGTGTACAGGCTGACTTCAACCTGCATGTTGGACTCTGCCCCGAGGTGGCGACGTCCGAACCCTGAATGACGCTTGGGAATTTGCAGTGCCGATTGTGTTCATTGCCGGGAGTCATGCAGCCCTGGCAGGCTGCCTGGTGGAGATCCTTACGCTTCCTTAGCAGAGCCCGGGGCTTAGACCTCCCGGGGACTCTGCATGGTGATCTGTGCTTGCAGCTCGTCAAGGGCAAGGGTTTCTGGCAGGGACCGGGGCACCACCCTACCGCAGCTCTACTGCACCAGGTTGAGGTCCTGGGTGGAGTCAGCCTCTGATCTCCCTTGCAGAGAGTGTCTCTCTCAGGCACTCCCCGATTCATCCAGATCTACTGCAAATGTAGAGCAGGACTTTGCGGGGTAGCGAAGGGGGCGGGGCGGGGGAAGGCAGGCAGGGGAGGGCAAGCCACTTGTGATTCCCAGAGCAGCGCCTTGAACTCTTGTTATGGGAAGAAAGGCATACTAAGAATAAAAGGGAAAGGGAAAAATTGAAAGGCCGTGAGAGATGCTGTGGTCTGAAAGCTCTCAGCTCAGGATCCCTGCCCTTGACTACCGCGATCTGATTTCTACCCCTGTGGTGTAGATGTATGGCCTAAGTGGCTTCTTAAGAAACACCGTTTTCACTCGCCTCCTGGTCCCGTTTTCTTACTGCTGAGCATGAACGGCATGAACACAGCTCAACTCCACAGCCATTTACTAGTTTTGGGCTCCTATTAAATACAGACGCTTTAACTACGGGTGCTAGAACACCAGTGTGTAGGGTTTGGGGTAGGCACGCATTTTCATTTCCTTTAGGTAAATATCTAGGAAAGGGCTTGATGAATCACGCAGTGACTTCATGTTTACGTTCACACCATATTTTAAAGATCAAAATGTTTTCCAGATGGTTACACACACACACACACACACACACACACAAAGATGTATGCCCACCGTGACTCACAGCTGGTCTACTTAGCTTGTATTTTCATTGGATGTTGTCATTTGTTTTTATTTTTTATTCCATTATTTTTGTTGAGTGCATGTGAGCACAAAATGCATGTCTGTAGAAGCCAGAGGACAGTCTGGGCCAACAGAAGACAATATGGGTACAGTTCTTTCTTTCTTTCTTTCTTTCTTTCTTTCTTTCTTTTTTTTTTTTTTAAACAGGATTTCTCGGTGTAGCCCTGGCTATCCTGGAATTCACTCTGTAGACCAGGCTGGCCTCGAACTCAGAAATGCGCCTGCCTCTGCCTCCCAAGTGCTGGGATTAAAGGTGTGTGCCACTGGGATTAAAGGTGTGTGCCACCACCGCCCGGCACACACACATATACATACATATATGTACATATATATACACATATATACATATATGTATATATACATATATATATGTATCTATATATATACATACATATATATATTTGTGTGTGTGTGTGTGTGTGTGTGTGAGAGAGAGAGAGAGAGAGAGAGAGAGAGAGACAGTCTCTCACTGGTTTGGAACTTTGACTAGGCTGACTGGCTGGCGAACCCTGTGAATCTGCTCGTCTCCACATCGGCAGCTCATGGATAACAGGTGCAGGCAACCCCGTAATCCACTTTTATAGTGTGGGTTCCAGAGATTGAACCTAGGCCATCATACTTGCAAAGCAAGCCCTTTACTCACTGAGTCATCTCCCCAGCCCCAATATGCAATGAAATATTGTCTCAAAAAATCCTCCCAAACCGGGCTGGAGAGATGGCTCATCTGTTAAGAACACAGGTTTAATTCCCAGCACCCACAAGGTGGTTCACAGCCATCTGCAACTCCACTTATATGGGAATCCAAGGCCCCCTTCTGGTCGTCACCGGTACTGCATCCATGTGACGCAAAGACATGCATGCACGCTAAATATCTATACACTTAATATTAAAATAAACATTAATTTATTTTATGCCCCAAACAAACAAACAAACAACAATAACAAAAAGCTCTAACTGAAATAGCCTGAAGGAAGGAAGGGGGGCACACTGCGGCTACTCCAGCCCTGTATGCTGCACAGATCATTCTGTTAGATCCTCCCAAAGTTGTGCCGATAAGGAAATATCTCCTATCTCAAGACTTTTGATTGAATGCATTAAGTTTCTATCATGGCTTTAATGAAGCTGCAGGCCAAAGTAATAAAGATGGAAGCCTGTCCAGATGCCAACAAGAGACAGCTAGTCCGTCTGTGTGCTCATGTGGCAAGAGAGAAAGTTGGCAAATTCCATCCTACCTATGATCTTAAGCCGTGAGCCAGTGTGTGTGTGTGTGTGTGTGTGTGTGTGTGTGTGTGTGTGTCACCTTAGACACAGCTCTGCTGACAGGAATCAAGGACAGGGGTGGACTTGGACTCCTGCGGACACAGAGGCATTCAGAAATGGAAGGGTTAAGTTGTTTTTCAGTTGCTTCAGGACATGAAGAAGTATTTAATGTGATTTTCAACAGCCCCCTTTAAACAAATCCTTCAAGGTGGACTTCATTTGCACGTTTTTTTTTTTTTTTGTTTGTTTGTTTTGAGACAGGATTTCTCTGTGTAGACCTGGCTGTCCTGGAACTCACTCTGTAGACCAGGCTGGCCTCGAACTCAGAAATCCTTCTACCTCTGCCTCCCAAGCGCTGGGATTAAAGGTGTGCACCACCACTGCTGACCTGAAGTGGACTTCATTATTGCCACACCAAGAAGTCTCCTTCTCCATCTTTCCCTCTCTTCTCTCCTTTCCTTCCAGTCTTTGTCTCTCTCATAATCTCTCTTTCCTTTCTGTCAGCCGTGCTAGAGGTAGGATCGCTGAGGCTGGGCCATCAGGGCTCTGCTTCCCAGGACTAACAGATGAAGATGGTCCCCGAGTGACCAGCTTTGCCATTACAGTGAGCCTTTCCCAGCACGCTTGCGCTGTCTGGCCGTGTTGCAGTGCAGGGCGGGCCTCCGGTCAAATGTCAGCACTGTACTCCGAGACTCACCAGCTGCCAGAACCCTGCATCGGATGGTGATGGTTAATATTGGATTTCAGTGCAACAGGGCCTGCAATCAGCTATAAAACAAACTCTAGGCATGTCTATGAAGCAGTTTCTAGAGGAGGTTAACTGGGGTGTGAGACCCATCCTAAGAGTGTGCCACTGTTCTGTGGCCTGTGACCAGGACTGACTAGGAAGAGGAAGTAAGCTGAAGGCCAGCACTCAGCTGTCTTGGCTTCCTAACTGTGCGACCTGCAGTGTGACCACAGCCTCCGGCTCTTGCCACCATGCCTTCCCTACTGTGGTGGACTGTACGCTCCACACTGAGCTAAGGAGGACTGGAGAGCTATAGCTCAGTGGTGGGGAGCACTGGCCGCTCCTCCAGAAGACGGGGGGGGGGGTTGTTGATTCCCAGCACCCACATGGCGGCTCACAGCCATCTGTAATTCCAGCTCTAAGGAATCTGAAGATGTCTTCAGGATCCAGGGACTCAAGAGGTGCACAGTCACACACACGTGCAAGCAAAACACACATACACATAAAATAAAACAAACTTTAAAAAAAAACAAAGTTGAGCCAAAATGAATCTTGTCTTCTTTCAGTTGTGTCTTAGGATTTTATTGCTGTGAAGAGACATCATGACCAGGGCAACTCTTACAAAGGAAAACATTTACCTGGGGCTGGCTTACAGCTTCAGCGGTTTCAGTCCATTATCATTACGGTGTGTAGTGAAAACTTTGGTTTATTTAAAACCCCAGTTACATGATTGTGTTTTTGATTTAATCTCAGATGTGGGATGTGAGGCTGCTTCAGATTGCACACAGCCATTAACTATGATTTGGCCCATGCCCTAGGACGGGTGTGATTTTTGCCAGCAGCAGATAGTTTAAATTTGGAATTCTGGGGACTCTTGAGACCGGATAAATGCCAAGAACCCCCAGGGGGCCTGAGGCAGCAGCTGCTGCTCCTGCTGCTGCTGGTTTCTGTTGCTGAGTGTGCTGCCTTTGCTACTGCTGGATTGCTGGATTGCTGCTGGTAGATTGCTGGATTGTTGGATTTCTAGATTTCTGGATTGCTGGCTGGACATACCCTGATGATGAATATTAAACTTCCTCCTAGGAACTCAATGCCTCTAATCAATAAGAGGTAGTCTAAATAGATCTATGCCCCCTTTCCTTCTAACCCCCTTTCTCTCTTATGTAGTATTGGGGGATGGACAGGATTAAGGTGGAGTAAGGGTGGAGAAAGGGTGGAGAAGGGTGTTAAATACTAGAACCCAATAAAGTGTCCCAACGGTCTGGTTCCAACGGCAGGAAGCACGGCAGCGTTCAGGGGGGTGTGATGCTGGGGGAGCCGAGAGTTCTACATCTCGATCCCGGGGAAGCAGAAGGGGAGCTGTTGCCACGCTGGGCGTAGTTTGAGCATAGGACACTTCAAAGCCCGCCCCCACAGTGACACACTTCCTCCGACATGGCCACACCCCTTAATAGTGCGGCTCCCTGTGTGCCAAGCATCCAAACACATGAGTCTATGGGTGCCATCCTTATTCAGACCACGAGTTGCTTTTGTCAGATACGTTGTCATAGCAGTGAAACAAGTAACTAATACACAGTCTGCCTCTACAATTTGTAAATTGACCAGCTTTGGGTATTTTGTTATAGTAACCAAAAACGGACTCAGGTACAGTTAAGTTCAAGTATGTTAAGTTAGTCTTCCAAACCACCAGAGGATCTTGGAAGAGCATTAAAGGATACAGTGACATGTGACGGGCAGCCCAGGGTGTTTACCTGCCTGGAATGGATACATGGTTCAAAAGGCCCGGAGACAAGTGCCACAGACCTAAGACCATTGCTACTCAGTAGCATTCTAAATGCGGCCATGCCCAAACCCTCTTCTCCAGGACGCCCTCCTTGGGGGAAGGTGTCAATACACTGGAGTGGGGTCAGGCATCATCAGTCCGTGAGCTTACAAGGAGCAGGTAACTTCATCCCCGAGGATGTCTGCAGTCACTACATTCAGTCTGATGGCTTCTGTATTCGTTTTGTTTTCCGTGACTACTAAGGTTCTAGTCTACCATGTTCAGACAGCTTTCCTGAGCTGGGCACAAAATGGAGAACTCCCTTTTCTTAGTGGTCTTTCTCTTCTTTGCCTGATCTGGGGGTCCCAACCCACACTCTACCTGAGGGAAGTTACATAATACCTGGGGAAATTACAGGTTCCAATTCCTGGCATGCCTCTCCATGCAAATGAGGTATCCCAAGTACCTTCAGCCTCAGCCAATGGAACTTCACCCTAAGAAGTCCTTCCCACTCTTTAATATATATCTTCCTGGTTCACCCTAAATAAAGTGTATGCATACAAGCCCACTCTGAATAAAGGTATGCGCACAAACTAAGATCATCTCAGGGGGTTGGAGAGATGGCTCAGTGGTTAAGAGCACTGACTGCTCTTCCGAAGGTCCTGAGTTCAAATCCCAGCAACCACATGGTGGCTCACAACCATCCATAACGAGATCTGATGTCCTCTTCTGGAGTGTCTTAAGACAGCTATGGTGTACTTATATATAATAAATAAATAAATCTTTAAAAAATCTGACAAGAAGAAAGGAGTGGACACTGGTGCTGGAAAGGATCAAAGCATCAGTGTAGGGGAATACAAGAACAGGGAAGTGGGAAGGGGTGGATGAGGGAGCAGGGGGAGGGAAAAGGGCATGTGGGACCTTTGGGGGGTGGGGAACCAGAAAAAGGGAAATGAATTGTAAATATAGAATATATCCAAGAATAAATAAAAAAAATAAAAAAAGAGGAGATAAATTAAAAAAAAAAAAAAAACTAAGATCATCTCAGAGAACTGTTTCATTGAAGATCACCGGAGAAGGCCTTCATCTAAAAGAGCTGTAACACTAAGATCCACTCACACAAGTGCACACGCGCGCGCGCACACACACACACACACACACACGCACACTCACTCCCAGCTGGACCTGGATCCTGCAGACCCCACCCATCTCGACTCCTCTTCATCCTCCCCGCCCGGCGTGCAGCAGTGTCTGGACACCCCAAGAGGGAGGAAACAGAGCACAAGGAGGCACAGCTGGACCCCAACACGCACACCACATGTGGCTGTGATAAAAACACCCTGACGGCCGGGCGTGGTGGCACACGCCTGTAATCCCAGCACTTGGGAGGCAGAGGCAGGCGGATTTCTGAGTTCAAGGCCAGCCTGGTCTACAGAGTGAGTTCCAGGACAGCCAGGGCTACACAGAGAAACCCTGTTTCGAAAAAACAAAAAACAAACAAACAAAAACAAAAAAACAACAAAAAAAAACACCCTGACGAAAGCAACTTGAGGAAGAAAGGGTGTTCCGCTCACGGCCCCAGATTATAATCCGTTGTTGTGGGGAAGTCGAGGCAGCAGGAGCCTGAAGCAGCTGGGCAGATCACATCCAGCGTTAGGACGCTGATCTGGGAATGACCGAGACCGCCTGTGATCCGCTTACTTTCTCTTCCGTTATACAGTCCAGGACCTGACCCCACGTGAGTCGACAGGATGATGCTCTCCACCTGTAGACTGGGCCTTCCACACATTAACGTAATCAAGATAATCCCCTACCGACATGGCTAGAGGCCAGCCTAATCCGGACAGTCTCTCACTAAGACTCCCTTCCCAGATGACTCTAGACTATGTCAGGTTAACAACTAAAACCATCCATCACAGCGACACTGAAGAGCTTCCTAAGGGTCACAGGCAAAGAAACAGATGAAGGTGTCCCAGTGTCTCTTGGGACAGAGTGACAGTTGTGTGTGTGTGTGTGTGTGTGTGTGTGTGGTGATATCAGTGTATTTGTTACTTTTCTACTTTCTGTGACAAGAGTGGCCCGTGGAGGGGTGCGTGACACAGCTCACGTGTGTCTTGGCTCACGTGTGCAGTGCACGGGTCATCATGGCAGCAGGATCCTGAGGCAGCTGGTCACGCCAGGTCCAGTCAGGAAGCAGAGAGAGGTGGACGCTGGCGCACAGCTCACTGCCTCCTTTTCAGTCGGTCCAGGACCCCAGTACAGGGAACAGCCTTCCACACTCATCTCGTCTCAAGGGACGCCATCTGGAAAGTCCGTCACAGACACAGGCCTGGAGGCTCCTGGTTGATTGTAGATCCTGTTGATGTCAGAATTCACCATCACAGGTGTCAGGGAAGCCTTTCTGTATTTTCTTTCACTTCTTTAATATTCTTTCTCTCCTTCTTTTCCCTCTCCCAACATTCCTTTCCTTCTCTTCAACTCACCTGTCTGTGGTGTGTGTGTGTGTGTGCGCGCGTGTGTGTGTATTTTAGAGTAGATCTCACTGTTATAGTTTTGGCTGTCCTGGAACTGACTGTGTAAACCAGGCTGACTCTGAACTCTTAGAGATCCTCTCTGCCTGCTGAGTGCTGGGATTAAAGGTGTGCGTCACCACACCTGGCTGTCTTCATTTTAATGGAAAGCTTAAATAGCCAATAATGAGTTAAATAAACTGCTCTATCAGAGGACAGGGAGAAAGACAAAACTGGGGCGGGTGTGTGTGTGTGTGTGTGTGTGTGTGTGTCTCAGCTCACAGCTGCCCTCAAACTCATCATCCTCCTGCCTCAGCCTGACCAGTGCTGGAATTACAGGCATGGGCCACCATGCTCTGCTTATACATAATTTTAAATACGTATACATACAATATTATATATAAAATATGTGAACACACACACACACACACACACACACACACACACACACGGGTGGGTGGGTGGTCTATGGTGGCCACCCAAACACATATCCCATGGCGTCTGATACAGAGCTTCTGTTACAGGGCAAGCTGTTGTTTCTCTTACTGGGCTTTGTTTGGTGAAGAGGCCAGAGACAAATCAGGCTCCATCCAAGGTGGCCCATCATCCTTCAAGGGGACCTGGAGAGGCGCTGTGGACTGAAAAGTGGGCGTGGCTGCTCTCCAGGCGTCGTGCTAGCGGAGGAGGAGAGCGGAACGGGCGCTTTAGCCTCCCAAGGCTAGTGACTGTCCCACCGCAGTGTGCTTAGGCTGTGCCTCGGTGCCAGCTGCGATCTGAGCTCCCCTTCACGGGCCTTGGAACCACAGCCTTCCGTGCCTGTGCGCTGCTAGGTCCCTCCAAGCAGCGGGTAAAGCGGGCTCCGCCAGGCGCCCCCTGGCCGCGCGCCGCACGCTGAGTCAGCTGTGAGTCAGTGTCCCCAGACCGCGTCACGTCCTGCTCCGGGGAGGGCGGAGGGGGGGACACAGAGGGCTGGAAAGAAGCAGGGTTACCCATTAACCAACTAGTCGCCCCAGCCACTTTCTCGGAAGCCAGGCCTGCACATTTATTGCAGGAACGAGCCGAGTCCTTTCATCTGCAGCGCGGGGCAGCCAGCTTTGGTGACCCAGGTTTTCTCTGTGCTGAGAGTCCTTCAAATTTTCCTTTTAAACCTGAGCCCGCAGTAAGAAATGTTTTACACCGCAACAAAGTTTCACACTCACGCGCGCGCGCGCACACACACACACACACACACACACACAACCCTCTTTAGTTCTATTTCTTCTTTTTAATTATCATGAACTATAAATTATGTCTTTATACCTTGTTAATAGGTTGCAGCCTGCAGACTAGAATCTACAAGCTCAATTCCCTGCTTCCTCGTCACGCTCTCAGCCCAGGCTAGCCTAACTTCCTAGGTTCCCAAGGGATGACCTTGAAGGTACCTCCTGGCTCCTCTGTGGAAGTCTTCGCACCGCAGGCATTCATAACCACGCCCGGCTTTTTGCAGCTCTGGGGTTGAACCCAGTTGGGGCTTTATGCATTCTGTTAATTCAGCGACATCCCTAACTCTGTGCTTATGTGCAGCAGTGGAAAAGATCTCAGTGCTGGCCAGCCTTCGGAGGCTGTCTGGATTCAATTGCTGGGATTTATATTGACTTATTTGACCATGAGATGGACCTCAGACCTGCAGAAGCAATAAGTACTTGTTTGTGTTGGTTTGATGCACAGGGCATCCTGGTGAGTGGGGCTATAAAGAGGACTTTAACATTTTTTAAAAAATTATTTTATGTGTATGAGTATGCTGTCTTCAGACACACCAGAAGAGGGCATCTATCTGATCCCATTACAGATGGTTGTGAGCCACCATGTGGTGTCTGGGAATTGAACTTGGGGACCTCTGGAAAAACAGCCATCTCTCCAGCCTGAGAACTTCCTGGTTCAGTTGCGGGTTTTTGTCTTGTTTTTTATTTATTTTTTTTTAATTTTAATTTTATTTTTTATTTGAAACAGGGTCACTTTGAGTAGCTCCGGCTGTCCTGGATCCACTTGCTTTTGCAAGGATTGCTGGGATTAAATGCGTAAAGGTGGGTTCCACTGCCACCAGGCAAGGACTATTTTCTTTTACACTTCGTCGATGTTTGAACGTTAGTTAATCATGCATTGCCCAGCCATTTAAGCTAAAAAGCATTTCAAACCTACAAAGGGAGGCAGAAACAATGCGCCCTGCAGACATTAACCATTAACTCTTCCAGGGGTAACCTCCTGGGGTGGGTGCTCCCACCCTCATTTCAGAATGGAATTCCCATTTGGGTCATGCTCCATGGTCCTCAAGAACTCTGTGCCCTTGAACCTACAATCTGAAGTGCTGGCCGGCTGGGCCTGGGGGCACCCGCCTGGCCTAGCTGAAGAAAACAACCTGTCCTAAGATCCTCTCATTGGCTACGCACTGTTACATTATCTCCTAAACAAAGGTTTCAACCCCATCTTTGGCTGTTAGCCACAGCCCCGGAGTTAAGATTCTGCCTAAGTTCCACCCCACAGTTACCTGGCAACAGCCAGGTAGGCCTGGCCCACTATAAAAGGGGCTGCTTGCCCGCTCCTCTCTCTCTTACTCTCTCTCTGACTCCCCCTCTCTCCCCATTCCCTCCCCACCCCTCCACGCGGTCATGGCCGGCCTCTACTTCTCTACTCTCTCCTTCTCTCTGCCTTTCTCTGTCTCTACTACTCTTCCCTCTTCCCCATGCCCTAAATAAACTCTATTCTATGCTATACCGTTATGTGGTGGTCCCTGGGGGGGGGGAGGAATGCCTTGGCATGGGCCCGCCGAGATATCCCCTTTCCCCATACCTCACCACAGCCCCATAGACCACATCTGAATAGCTCTTTTTATAATCACAACACCTGGGCCATGTGATCATCTATGGGACTTTTGGAGACGATGAACAACTACGGCATGGACAGTCTTCTATGTTTGGACTCTGTCTGTGAACCCTCCATATGTGCTGCTGAGCGGGACTGCCTCAATTCAAGAGAGTGGGGGACACTTGTTTAGAATCATTTGTCCAAATCGTATCTTCTCTAGCGTTGCAATCCCCTTCTCGGCTCACGGAGGCCCTCTCCTGCTCGGCAGACTTCCTTCGTTGTGGTTGCTTCGCAGCTTTATGAGACACGATACAGTGATTTTGGACCGCAGGTTCACCTTTGAACTGCATCAGATACTTACTAGAAAGCAGGGGAGTTTTCGTTTGTTTTGTGTGCTTGTTTTGTTGTTTTTAGGTCTGATTTTTAACTAGTATCTTTGCAATAGTCACTGTGATAGCTTCGACACCTGCTTTGGTTAATACCGCTGGACAAGAATAAGAGATTACTACCACAATTTCTGAGCCAAATTTGAAGCAAGTTTTATAAAATACTGGCCAGGAGGATAGACGCTGGCCAGGTCCATACCCAAGGTGACATACTTCCTACCTTCATCCAATCAGAGCCAAGCATACATACATCATTGACATACTTCCTGTCTTCATCCAATCAGAGCCAATCATACATCATGACATACTTCCTGCCTTCATCCAATCAGAGCCAAGCATACATCATGACATACTTCCTGCTTACATACCTTGATCAAGTACATCCTGTGCAACAGGGACAACCAAGCTTGCTTATAGAAGTGAAAACACATGTCTCTTATGTGAACAACAGCCCCCAGCATTTCAGGAAGTTATCTGTCTGTCTTTGGGCAAGTGGAGCTTACAGGCTAGAGGCATTTTTGTCTTATGCACCTTAATTTAAACTTAAAATATAACATTAGTTTTCACACTTCCACAATGTCCCTTATCCAATTATCCAATTATCCTGATTAGCAAATTGCTCATTTTGCTAATCAGCTTTTTTTTTTTTTTTTTTTTTTTTTTTTTTTTTTTGGGCAACACAAGAATGTATAGATAAAAACTAGCAGCTAAGTTAATACCACTTAGGAAATGTGGTATTGCATTTCGGAGATGCAGTATGAGCTTTACAACATCAATTAATTCTAAAATACCATGCTGGCCTTAGATATGTCTGTGTCACTCCGTTAAAGAATAGCGAATCTAAGTAAAAGTCACTTACAAAGCCAAGGGTGGTGGCTCATGGCTTTAATCCCGGGACTCAGGAGGCAGAGGCAGAAGGATCTCTGTAAATTTGAAGTCAGGTTAGTTTACATAGTGATCTCTAAGACAGCCAGCACTAACCTGACATTTCCCTCTTGAAGAGACTGGAGTTTTCAGTCCCAAGGCCACTGTGTGCTTAGTTTGTAGTACACAGGAGGTGTCCTGTGACCCCTTTGTGTGACATTACTTGATGAGTTTCCTGCTGACTTCGTCCCATTTTATTTTATTTTATTTTATTTTATTTTATTTTATTTTATTTTGGATTTTTTTTTCCGAGACAGGGTTTCTCTGTATATCCCTGGCTGTCATGGCACTCACTCTGTAGACCAGGCTGGCCTCGAACTCAGAAATCCGCCTGCCTCTGCCTCCCAGAGTGCTGGGATTACAGGCGTGCACCACCACTGCCCACCTTTCATCCCATTTTATGATAGCTTCATGCTGACTCTGTCCTGTTCTCTCACTGCAAGCTCTATATAAGATGCTGTGCTTCTTCTTTTTTTTTTTTTAATTATTTATTTAATGTATGTGAGTACATCATTGCTCTCTTCAGACACACCAGAAGAGGGCATCAGATCCCAGATGGTTGTGAGCCACCATGTGGTTGCTGGAAATTGAACTCAGGATCTTTGGGAGAGCAGTTGATGCTCTTAACCGCTGAGCCATCTCTCCGGCCCCAAGATGCTGTGCTTCTTAATAAACTCGCCCAGCAAACGCTGTCAACATTTGCAAGATCTCCTGACCCCCAACTTTCATATCTTTTTATTTTCTTATCCCTGGTCCTCTCCCTCAGGACCCTGTCACTGAAGAATGGCCCGCTGGCTCGTTTCTAAAGACCTTGAGAATAGTGCAGTATTTTTAGGGCTATTGGGGGTAGATTAGGCTTGAGTAATTATGCATGTGTTACTGGAGGTAGAACCTGGGCACATTAGGCAAGCATCCGCCACTCCGCCATGTTCACAGCCTGTTGTCTTGCTATGTGGCCCTGAGATGGCCTCAAACGTATCCTCTTGTCTGCGCCTCTCAAGAGTTATGATTTCAGGAGTGCACCACCCATCTTGAGCTGAGGTAATTTTTCTAAGCTTTTATAACATTTGTTATAATTATACTTGTGTGTCTCCGTATGCGTGCACAAGAGTGCCATGGTATGTGAATGGGAGTCAGGGGACAATTTGGGGGAGTTGTTTCTCTCCTTCCACCTCTTTGGGTTCTCTGCACATTGAACTCAGGTCATCTAGGTTAGTGACTAGTGCCTTCACTGACTGCGCCATCTTGCTAGATCAGTTTTGTTGTTGTTGTTGTTGTTTTGGGTTTGGCTTTTTTGCTTTGTTTTTGTTTTTGGAGACAGGGTCTCATGTATTCCCGAGCTGGCCTTGAACTTATTATCATGTCTATGAGCGTGGTCTTGAACTTTGGATCCTTCTGCTTCTACTTCTAGAACGTTGAAATCACAGGTATGTGCACCACTCCCAGCTAGCATGCTGCCGTGTGCAGATTCCTGGACTTTATCCATGCTAAGCGAGCGTATCAGCTGAGCCACATCCTCGGTGCCCAGGTTTGTTTTTTTTTTTTTTTTTTTAAGAGCTAAGGGCCAAGTGAAATCAGAGTAAGAGATCTTAAACCAGAGTATTCCTGCTTTTCCTTATTCAGTAGCCCCAACTTTCTCATACCAAACGTCCACACTCTTTAAAATAGAACTAGTCTGCTCTCCCTGTGTTTTCGTGCATGTGTTCAGCAAACACCCTCAGTTATGGCAGAGGCAGGGGAGCAGAATGGAGACGGGAGAGCCAGTCCGGGGGGGTGCTATTCAAGCACCAACACCCCAGTGCTGGAGCCGTGCGTGGAGTGGGTGCTTAGGTTCTTAGTGGAGCTAGACAGCCAGGATACGACTCGAGTATCCCTTAAGGATTCACAGGCCAGAATTTAATCACTGTGTGAAATAGTGTGTGTGTGTGTGTGTGTGTGTGTGTGTGTGTGTGTGTGTGTAGCGGGGAATGGAGTCTCGTTATGGTGTTCAGAGGTGGCTTTTGGGAGGTGATTAGGGTTGGGCAGGGTCATCAGGAGACCCATCCGTGATGGGCTCTTAAAGGCTTGCTAAGAAGACGCTACACACAGCCCTACAGTCCTCTCCTTACTTCTCACCGTGTGATATCCTATGTCAGCATCACAGGCAATTTGAGATGTAGCTCTTAGACTTTGACTCAGGCTCATATGCCAAGATAACCATTTTTTTTTTTTAAATAAAGTTACTCTGACGGGCTGAGACACTCTGAGACAGCTCGGTTGGTAAAGGGCTTGCCTTAGGAGCATGAGGACCTAAGTTTGATTCTCAGAACCCACATTGGAAAAAAAAAAGAAAGAAAGAAAAGGAAAAGAAAAAGAAAAGGTGTGACAGTCTGCTGGAGAGGCAGAGAAGGGCAAATCCCTGCAGCTGGGTATTCAGCCAGCTTCGTAGCTTAGCTTAGCTCCAGGCCAGAGAGAGACCCTGTCTCAAAAACAAAACAAAACAGCCGGGCGTGGTGGTGCACGCTTGTAATCCCAGCACTTGGGAGGCAGAGGCAGGCGGATTTCTGAGTTCGAGGCCAGCCTGGTCTACAGAGTGAGTTCCAGGACAGCCACGACTACACAGAAAAACCCTGTCTCGAAAAAAAAAAAAAAAACCAAACCAAACCAAACAAAACAAGAAAACAAAACAAACAAACAAACAAAACCCCAAACAACCAAACAACCAACCAAACAAAAAAACACACAAAACAACAACAACACAAACAAGAAACAAACAAATAAAAGAACCCTAAAGATCCAGGTGTGGGTGCTTACATCCTATTCCTATCTCTTGGGAAGCAGAGTCATGTAAATTCAAAGCCAGCCTGGTCTACCTAGTAAGTACCAGGCTGGTCAGGGATACACAGTGAGACCCTGAGCTCCACCTGCACCTACACAAAGTATGTGATATTGCACACACACACATTATAAACACATTCATTCACTCACACACACACACACACACACACACACATGCATGCACACACACACACACACACACACACTCACTCACACATATTGTTATAGTAGTACAAACCAGATTGATTTGGCGGCCTTAGTAAAGACAGCTTCTGTTTCCTCCCCGTGAAACAGAGACAGAGACATGCCTCTTTGGGCTGTAGTTTGTGCCTCAGGAAGCCTCCATGGAGGAGCTCAGCCACTACCAGTTAAAGTCCCAGGTCTTCGGAAAGCTTGTCCCAGAAGCTTGCAGGATGAGATGCAGGTTTAACTGTCCGAATCGGGCCAGCAGGCCCGAGAGTACCTGGGTTCTGAAGGGCTTGGATCTGGAAACCAGGAGCTGTTGGTAAGAAGGACGAGGAGCTGGGCTGGAGAGATGGCTCAGTGGTTAAGAACACTGGCTGCTCTCCCACAGGACCTGGATTCCACACCCAGTCAGCTCACTCCAGTTCTGGGAAAATCTGGTACCCTCTTCTGGCCTCCAAAGAACAAAAGCATGGGGGTGCACAGACATACATTCAGGCAAAACACCATTACACATGACATAAAAATAAAGGTTAAAAATAAAAAGATTTTTTTAAAAAATGAACAAGAAGGCTGGTGATTGCCTTCTACCTCGTTCAGAGTTTAAATTCGGCTCATACGGTGTGTGTGGCTCGGTGGCTCTTGGTTGTAACACCCCCCCCGGCCCCCCAACACTAGGTACCACTGGAAATGTTTCCAGGATGGAAGAGGGATGACAGCCAGTCTTGGAACCCCCACTGACCTAAACACACTTTGTATAGCCAATAGTAGACAAAATCGGACGCCGTGAAGTTCTTGCGAGACAGTTGGATGACTCGCGCATCCAGCAGGGGGCTGGCATTTCTTGCCCGTGGCCCACAGTGGGTAGGCAGGTTGATGTTGGAGGGCAGCTACACCCACTTGTGCTGGGATCTTTCTAGCCTGTGTCAGGGAGAATTCTACAGATTTCTATCCTCCCCTCTGTGAGAGCGTGCCTGGGGGGAACATCAGCCGCAGAGCTCAAGCCGGGCTGGGCAGTACAAGTGAGGCAGCCAATCTGCCCCGGTAAAGGTATACATACTGGGCTCTGCGTCATGGAGCTAGAGCCCGGAGTCCTGCCTCATGGAAAACTTTGCATCACAGAGGAAGTTAACCTGGCTTGCGACTTTGATTTCCCCGATTGTCAAAGGGAGAAAATGGCACCTGTGTGAATCAACCAGGATACTAAAGTACACTGTGAGACTCTGAAATGCCATCTCACGTGTTTTGTTTTGTTTTGCTTTTTCCTTCCCGGGAGTTAGAGGTGTTAAATGGCCTGCCCAAGTTCAGCCAGAGCCAGGCGCCTGGTTATGAGCGCTTCCTTTGACTCTCAGCAAGCAGGTGAGAAGCTGGGAACTGGCTCGTTTCCATCTGGGAATTCCACAGTCAGGTGGGTCTGGTCTCCAAGTCTGACTTGAATGCCTGCACCAGGCCAGAAGAACTAACAACACAGGGGTGAGTCACCCTGGCTCGCTGCAGCAGGAGACCCCTCCTCCCCGCTGCTTGGGCCAAAGCCTGGTTGCCCGGCAACGAGACATAATATATATAAATAAAATACAGCTTCTTGCTTCAGGAGGGAGGCCCGATGTCTTCTTGCCTCTCCTTGTCCATTTCACCCCTGTTCTAGTTTGCCCAGGATCAGGAATTCGATGCTCAAAGCCCCCACTACAGCAATCGGTGGCGGATACCTAATGGTGGGTGCTGGGTTCTGCCCGCACCCCAGTTAGATAAAGTTGCCTCGGGGTGGTGCCCGACGGGATAGGCTTGCCAGGTACACTGGACTTTACCGCCTCGGCGACTGGGCGAGGGCGGGTTGGATGGACGTGTGAGCCTGCTCCTGAATCAAAAGGGCAGGAGGTGCCCCGGGCTCCTGCAGGGAAATGGCGTTCCTTTCCCAGGCATGGGTGGGACTTACGCTGCCGCGGAAGTACCTGTAAGCAGGATCAGCCTCAACTGCAACCTGCAAGTTTCGCCATTCACCTGTCAACGGTGAGCCATTTTATTTAGCTGCAGAACACCTGGTAGTGTGGATCCCTGGGTGGGTTCTAGCTAGTGCCCCAGTCAGGTAAGCATAGGGTCACAGCCATTAGTGTATGGGCTTCTCTGGGACAGGCTTCTCTCTGTGTGTGTGTGTACACGCACACGCTCGTGCACGTGCTCGTATGAGTGCATGTGTACCATGTAAGTGCACAAGCCAATCCAGGAGATGGTGTTGCATACTGTGGAACTGGAATTTACTCTAGTTAGAACTGGAGTGGTTATGAGCCACCCTATGGGTGCTGGGGACCAAACCCAGGACCTCTGGAAGAGCGAGTCTACGTCCTACTTTTTTGTTTTGTTTTGTTTTTTGGTCAAGGTCTCATGTAGCCCAGGTTGGCCTCAAAGTCAATGTTTCGCCAGGGCTGATGTTGAAAGTCTCATTTTCCTGCCTTCACCTCTTAAGTGCTGGGATTATAGGGGATTATAGGCACAAGCCACCACAGCTATTTTGTGTGGTGCTGGGAACCGGATCCAGGATTTTGCGTGTGCTAGGAAGCAAGCGGCCAGGTGAGCTGCACTCTCCAGCCGCTGTCACTGTTTAATGTTTAACATGTTCCAGACGTGACCAAAAGCAGGTCCGTCAGGCTGATTTCCTATCCCTTTCCCTAAGCCCCTGACTTTTGAGTATTTCCTGTCTCTTGAGTATATATAAAAGGTTTCAAGGTCATATACTTTCTTGCCAGTGTTGGTCCTTTTTAGGGACAGCATTCAGAAAACCAGGTAAGGTGCTGAATGAACTTGAGGCTGAACTATCATAGCCAGAGGGTTTAGAGAAAACCACACACAGGCTCTTGCGGGCAGTGGCATGATCAGCTACTGGAAGTTTCTGCCCTGGCTTCTTTACAGCGATGGATTACAAACTGGAACTGTGAGCTGAAACAGACGCTTGCATCGTCTCGCTCTTCTCTTGCCTCTGCCCGCGTGGCTTCCCGTGGTGGGACGAGGAGAGGGCCGAGGGTCCTGCGGGTCAGACGAGGCTGGAGTGCTTGATGTTGGTGGGGCTCGTGGTTTTCAGATGGCAAAGATGATCTCGGAAATGAATCCTTAGTGCTGGGAGGAGCCCCTGGGGATGGCAAGACAGAGGGACACGCCAGGACATTAGACAAAGAATGTGCACCCTGAGATGAGGGCATCTCCCAGGTGGCTTCTAGGGTCCTGAGCCCCTCCGGATGATCCATGTCTCTGGGACCTAGTATGGCCACCGACCTTTCTCTGGCACTTTCGTTTATGGGAATAACTCTGGTGACCCTCTTCTTAGGTGGTCAGGATACTTGTGAAAAGTTCCTAGTAGACTGTGGTCAACGAAAGAGGGTTTGGAAGAATCAGAGGAGAAAGAACAGGCAGTGGACTGGCTGGTTTTACGTCAGCCTGACACAACCTAGACTCGTCGGAGAGGAAGGAGCCTCAATTGAGAAAATGCCTCCGTAAGATCTGACTGTAAGGCATTTTTAAAATCAGTGATGGAGGCTGGAGAGATGGCTCAACTGTTAGGAACATCTAGCTGATCTTCCGGAGGACCTGGGTTCAGTTCCCAGCACCCGCACGGCAGCTCACAACGGTCTGTAACTCCAGTTTCAGGGGATCTGACGTCCTCACGCAGAGATACATGCAAGCAAAATGCCAGTGTGCATAAAATAAAAAGAAACCTTAAAAAAATACTAAAATTAGTGATCAGTGGGGGGAGGGCCCAACAGTGGGTGGGGCGGTCCCTGGGCTGGTAGTCCTGGGTGCTATAAGAAGGCAGGCCGAGTAAGCCGTGCGGAGCAAGCCAGTAAGCAGCATCCCTCCATGACCTCTGCATCAGCGCCTGCCTCCAGGGTCCTGCCCTGCCTGAGTTCCTGCCTTGACTTCCTCCAGTACTGAACAGAATTGGATGCATAAGTCAAATTAACCCTTCCTCCCCTGTTTACTTTTGGTGTGCGTTGTACCGTGAGTGAGAGGTGTATGTACCTGTCAGAGCTGGTGTATGTGTGTGTACCTTGGGTGCACAAATGTGCGTGTGTGTATTCCAGGCCAGAGGCTGACGTTGGATATTGTTAGATCGGTGGAGGGGGATATAGAAGACAGCTATCTCCCAAGGCAGCATGGTTCTTTCGGTCAGAACTGAAGGGCCAATGTCTTTTTGAGGAAATGGAGGCTGTGCCCTGTGGTACTAGGGCTTGACCTTTTGTAGGCCTAGAAGGGAGGCGGGGTGGGCCGGGGTGGACTAGGGGGTAATTTTCTGCCCTTAGACCCGCCTCTGGAGTTTCCAACAGGAACTTCCGGTGTGGTGTGTGCAGGTTCCACGCAAGCTTTGCCAGACTGAGGTATTTTCACCCTCTAGGTACATTTCCTCAGTTTCCCTCTTGTTATTTATTTATTTATTTATTTATTTGAGCTTTGAGTAACTTTATTTTCCTTTCACCTTTTTTCCTTTGCTCAGCTGTCCGCAGAGCAGCTCAGGACCACTCAGTGGTGGCTCCAACCCACTCGGTGGCCTGCGCTGTGGGAGCCGCTGACCAGTCCTCAGTGGCTGGCTGCGCACTCCAGTCTTCCGTGGGGAACTGCTGGATGGGCACCGAGGGCACCTGCACGCCCTCAGACCAGTCGGCCACCTCAGGCTGGGCGGCGGTGAACTCAGGAGCTGGTGCGGTCCATTCTCCCTGGAATTCCTCCTTGGTCACAGCCTTCTCGGCAGCAGCCTGCTCCTCCTTCTCAATCTCCTCTGGGTCTCGGTAGAAGTAAAGATCAGGCATCACCTCCCATGGGTGCTCACGGGAGATAGTACCTCGCATGCGGAGTACTTCCCGGGCCAGCATCCACCACATCAGCCCCACCGAGTGAGCTCCCTTGTTGTTGCAGGGGATGGCAATGTCCACATAGCGCAGGGGGGAATCCGTGTTACACAGAGCAATGGTGGGCAGGTTGACGTAAGAGGCCTCTGTGAGTGGCTGGTGGTCAGCCCTGGGATCTGTCACCACTAGAAGCCGTGGCTCCCTGAAGGCTGCTTGGATCTGGTTAGTGAAGGTCCCGGGTGTGAAACAGCCAGCGATTGGAGTGGCTCCTGTGGCAGCAGCAAACTTCAACACAGCTCGCTGGCCAGTGTTCCTGGAGGAGATGACGCTCACGTCAGCAGGGTTCTCAATGGCAACAATAGCTCGAGCCGCCAGTAACAGCTTCTCCCAGGTCCTCTTCAGGTTTATGATGTAGATACCGTCACTTTTCCTTTTGTAGATGTACTGCTCCATCTGGAAGTCGAGGTTGGTGCCACCTAAGTGGGTTCCTGCAGCAAGGAATTTGAGGACATCCTCCTCCTTCATTTGCAGGACGTCGAGGGCTCCGGACATTGTGTAAGCTTCCCTTTAAGTTACAATGGGAATCAAGAACAACGCCGTATGGACCCGTCCCCAGGTAGCGCGGAAAGGCTATTTATTTATTTTTTGAGACAGCGTCTTTCACTGAGCCTGACGCTCACTGACTGGTCTAGGCCGGATTGCCTATGAATTCTCGGATGTACTTGTCTCCTTCACACCTCGCCCCCAAATGCTGGGATTGGGGGTGTGCACAAGTCCATTCAAGTGTGTGAATGCACACACATACATACACACAGACAGGCACACAAATTAAAAATATAATAAAATGCCTTTTCGGGGGGGGTGGAACTGTGAGGTGCAGTAGAGAAGTACTTGACCTCTGACCTCCGACCTCCGTGTGTTTGTGCACATCCACCTGAACATACATGAAGACATATATACCCATCATACACACACACACACCCCACACTCACACATACACACCCATCACACACACATACACACACACAGACAACAACAACAACAAAACCCAAATTACCTCAAGTCTTTCACTGAGCCCGAAGTTCACGGACTGGTCTAGGCTGGATGGCTTATGGGCTCCCCGGAGGCACTTGTCTCCTGCACACCTTACCCTCAAGTAGTGACCTGCGCCTCTTAAACACATAGGCACCCCAAACAGTATGGTTACATGGTGTCATGGTTACTATTCTATTGCTGTAAGAGACACCATGACCAAGGAAACTTGTAAAAGAAGGCATTTAATTGGAAGCCTGATTACAGTTTCAATTAAGCAGGTGTAATAAAACTGTAGTGAAAACATTTTAATTTTCTCCACTTGGTAAAAGTCCTGTGTAAGGAAGGCCCAGGCAGCAGTGTTTGGGGAACTTGAGTGGCCAACCCCTTTCCTTCATTTCCTTTGCCCCAGTTAGAAAGTGAAACAACGAGCCAGTGGGAGACGTCGGAGCTACAGCCAATGGGGAAAAGACAGAGTCACGATGGGAGTTAGAGTAGAATCTAAATGAACTCCTACCCTGGTGCCCTTGCTAGCTTGCTTCCGGTCCTGGCATACCCTTTGTCTGCTCAGTGACTTTCCCTTTATTCATGTGTATCTTTGCGTGATACCTACAATATCTGTTTCCAGCACTGCTCCCAAAACTCCTAAGAGAACCTTCTCTCAAGAGCTTCGCGTGGTGACTCCCACCCCTGTGCTCCCATCTGAAATCTAGATGGAGGCCACCACCCCCTCTGAGCGCTTGCATTTGCACCCTGCAGAATTCCAACACCATGAGGTTGTAGACACTGTCGAAAAATCTGCCCCCTCCCACACCAGGGCTCCCTGAGCCATGATTGCAGCAGCTGGTCCCCCATGCTGGAATTTGATGAACTGAGTCTCAAGGTAGCTTGGTGAGCACTTCTGCTCCTACGGCGCCACCATTCTGAACTTGGTACGGGAAGAGAAGCCTTGATGCCTGAAGAGCTTTGAGGGTCTCTTCTCCCGGTGCAGAAGAAAAGCGACTTTTGAATTGATACTTATCTCTTAAATAAAGGGTAACCTGGCTGTTCTCCCAGCATTCTCCATTGAACATGCCTTCTCACTCCTTGCAGGCCAGTCTGCAAAGTTTCCTTTTACTTATAAATGACATCTTTGGGTCTTTAGGTCATTCCTTTGTTCTTATCATCTCAGCTTAAGTGGTTAAAAGCAACTGCAAACATGACAGCCTGATCCCCAGAACCCACATCAACATGCAATTAAAAAGGGAAGGAAGGAAGGAAGAAGGAAGAAAGGAAGGAAGGAAGGAAGGAAGGAAGGAAGAGAAGGAAGGAAGGAAGGAAGGAAGGAAAGGAAGGAAGGAAAGGAAGGAAGGAAAGGAAGGAAGGAAGGAAGGAAAGGAAGGAAGGAAGGAAGGAAGGAAGGACAAGGAAGGAAGGATGGAAGGGATGGAATGGAGAGAGGGAGAGGAGGAGAGAGAGAAGATTGGGTTTTGTAACTCTGGCTCTAGGAAGGAGGACTTGGGCACATTCCTGGGGCTCACTGGCCAGCCACTCTAGCCTACTTGGGGAGCTCCAATGAGAGATCTTGTCCGACCCCATAAAAACAAACAAACAAACAAACACACAAACAAAAAAACCATACCAAAACTAAGTGGATGGTACCTAAAACATGAAGCTTAAGATTGTCTTCTGGTCTTCATGGGCACCACCACACAGGTGCCAACCACACGTACGAATATGTATGTACACAACCCATGCATATGGTTTTGCATGTACACAACCCACACATACAAATATGCAATTACACAACTACTACCCTAACCAAAATAACTGTATAGCGCTCCCACATTTTGCCCACAAATTTATTCCACCAGAAATCCTATTTCAGCTTCAATAAAGACACAAGGCACAAGATGAACACCATTCTTGCTCCCATTTAACAAGGAAAATTAGAATGCCTACTTCTGACCGGTTATTCCTTATTTCCACTTGCTACATCATCAGAACGTTTACCACCTTCCATACTCCTCTTGGCATTCTGGTTATAACCATTGAAATAGTTGCTAAGGAGCATCAAACTTTCCTAGCCACACCTTGTTCATTTCTTTGTGCCTCAACATTTCAGGTACTTTCGTAACTATAGCAACTATTCCACTCTCTGTGTTAGAAACAAAGAATAGTCTTATTGTACAAGGGAAAACAGACCAAACAAAAGTTGTTTGGCAAGGCAATTTGTGTGTGTGTGTGTGTGTGTGTGTGTGTGTGTGTGTGTAAGTACATTAGAACCCATATGACCTACTTTTATACACCAGTGATAAACCACCATAACCGAGGCAACTTATAAATGAAAGCTTTTAACTGGACTTTTGGTTTCAGAGGGCTATACTCCATGATGGCAGAGCAAAGGCAGAAACAGCTGAGGGCTTACATCTCACACAGCAAGCAGGAGACAGAGAGAACATGGAAATGGCACGAGCGTTTTGAAACCTTAAAGCCTGCTCCAAACGAAACACCTCTTCCAACAAGGCCACGCCTCCCGATCCTTCCCAAACAGTTCCACCAACCGGGAACCAAATAGTCAAATATATGAGCTCAGGGCGTCATTCCTGTTCAAACCACTACATTTCACTCTCTGGTACCCTTAAGCTCCCCCATATCATAATGCAAAATGCATTTAGTCCAACTCCAAAAGTCACCATGGTCTTTTACAGTCTCAGCATAGTTTAAAAGTTCAAAGTCTCTTCTGAGACTCAAGACTGTCTCTTAATTGTAACCCTCTGTAAAAATCTCAAAGCAAATTACATACTTCTAACACACAAGGGCATAGAATATACATTACCACTCTGAAAGGGAGGAGGAATAAGGGCATATGGAGAAATACTGGATCAAAGAAAAACTAAAGTCCAGCAGGGCATATCCAATCCTTTAGCTTCATGACTGATGTCAAAGCGGGTAAATGGCTCTGCCTCTGCTTTTCTGACTTTGCCACCTGTAACATTCTTCTCTCTCTCAGGCTGGTTCCACTCCTTATGTGCAGCTCTCATTGGTAGATATCCTGTGGCTATGGCAGCTTTAACTGAAGGGGCAAAGGCAGCCTGCCTCTGCGCTTTTTCACCATTCACAGAGCTCCGCCCCCCCCATCTCTTTTCTCACCTCTCTCGAAGAGCTCCCCTCCCCTCCCCGGCCATTCAGAGAGGATCCGGTCTGGCACCTAATGACACGCCCCGCCCCCCCCCCCCAGGAACGACAGATACTGGCTTGAGAGTAGACAAATAGCAACATCTCTCAGTCGCCCTGTCTCTCACTGATAGATGGATTAGCGCTTCCCAGTGCAGCCGGCGCCTGTCCTTGGGAAGAGCGACGACCAAACATGTTTGAAGAGATAAATGTCCCACGTTTGGGCCACGAGAGGAGGACAATCTAGCGTCCGCAGACAGCTGTGGCTAGTTGTGAAAACTCACTAGTTCCTGAAAGCACCATAAAGTTTCTTCCCAGGTCATAAGCGTCCCCCCCCCTCCCAGTTGCGCAATTCCACCCTGCTGCCTGAACAAGTGATACCATGTTTGAAAGATGACTTCCCTTGTCACCTCCCCCTGTCACCCTAAAATCCAAAGAATCCCTGATTATGTTTGTATAAACACACTAAGCCCCCGGACGCGGGGTCGCACTCCTGTCCTGCGCAGTGGGACGGTTTGCGATCTCAGTCTGACGCAAATAACTAAAGGTCAGCGGTTCCTTGAGTTCTCCTGGGGATCCCGTCGTGACCTGGACACAACATAACATTTGGGGGCTCCAATGGGATCCAGGAGTAACTTTTACAGCTTTACAAAATGGCTTCTCAAGGCCTTCGTGCAGAGGCTAGCCTGCTGCTAGGGGCTTCCCACCTTAGCCTTGGTGGGCCCTTAGGGTCCTTCATGACTCTGAAGCCAGAGCCTTGTGAACAACATTGCCTGGTTTGGCTGCCTGCCTGAATCCCTTGAATCACAGAGGAAATGAGAACTCCGTAGACTTTTTCCTTTCACAAGTTGGAAGCTTGCTGGGTAGAGTCTTGCCCTGAGAGCAATCCCCCACCTCCCATTTCAGACCTGGTCTCTCCTTAGTCTCCTTATCTCTTGCAGACAAGCCTTGGCTCCAACATTACATTTTCTTTTCTTTTCTTTCTTTCTTTTTTTTCTTTTCTTTTCTTTTCTTTTTTTTTTTTTTTTTTTGGTTTTTCGAGACAGGGTTTCTCTGTGTAGTCCTGGCTGTCCTGGAACTCACTCTGTAGACCAGGCTGGCCTCGAACTCAGAAATCTACCTGCCTCTGCCTCCCAAGTGCTGGGATTACAGGCGTGCACCACCACGCCCGGCTAACATTACATTTTCTGATGATCTTTTTTCTCTTCAAATTGTACATGTGTTTCATGTTTTTTTTTTTTTTTTTCCTTGCTTCCTCTTTTTTCTTTGTAGAGATGCATACAACTGACGGCGAAGAACTGTGAGATAGGGTTAATGTTAGGGTATCTTGAAATCTCCTTTGCCAAATTTGTCTATTATTTTCCAACTTAGTCTCAGGGAAAGTCTTAGGACAAATGTACAAACCAGCTACAATTTTTGCCAAAATATCCCAAGAACAGTCTCCACCCCAATTGCGAATACTGTTCTCTTCTGAAACCTCTTGAGCGGGACTTCCAGAGCTCACACTGTTCAGTCCAACCTCCTTCGAGCTCTTACTAGGATGACCCATCAAGCCCCACCTACGGAATTCAGCCACCTTTCTACTCCAAAGCCCCCAAAGTCTTCCACGTGCCTCCGAACCTGGTCAGACCTGCCACAGCAATACCCCCTCATAGTACACACTCAACGTGTTGGTTTCTTTTCTGTTGCTGTGATAAAACACCATGACCAAAGCAGCTTATAAAAGAAGGGTTTCATTGGGCTTATGTTGTCAGAGGGTTGGAGTCCATGGTGGCAGAGTGAAGGCACAGCGGCAGAAGCTGAGAGCTCACATCTCAGATAATAAGCAGGAGGCAGAGGGCACACTGGGAACCGTCAACAGTCTTCTAAAACCTCACAGCCACCCTCCGTGACACAAGGCCTGCTTCAACAAGGCCGCATGTTCTGGTCTTTGCCAGACAAACGTTTCCACCAGTTGGGGATCAAGTATTCAAACATATGAGTTTCTTGGGGCCGCTCTCATCCAAACCACAGGGAGAACCCCGACACAGCTACCGAGCACCCTTGGCCAAGATGGTTTCTGTGTTTCCTTCCTGACACAGGTGATGACTCAGCCCATTGGTGGGAGCTTGACTTCAAGAAGAAGAAGAAGGGAAGGTCCAGGACATACGAGTCATTTTCAGGTTACCGTTGATACAACAACAACAACCACCACTATAACTTTGATAGAAAGAGATTTTCTCCAAAATTTCCCTCTTTTTTTTTTGTTTTGTTTTTTTTTTTCGAGACAGGGTTTCTCTGTGTAGCTCCGGCTGTCCTGGAACTCACTCTGTAGACCAGGCTGGCCTCGAACTCAGAAATCCGCCTGCCTCTGCCTCCCAAGTGCTGGGATTAAAGGCGTGTGCCACCACGCCCGGCATTTCCCTCTTTTTTAAAAAAAGATTCATTTATTTATTTTATGTATTTGAGCACACTGTAGCTGTACAGTTGGCTGTGAGCCATCATGTGGTTGCTGGGGATTGAACTCAGGACCTCTGATCCCTCCAGCCCCACTCGCTCCAACCCCAAAAATTCACTTAGTGTTATATGTAAGTACACTGGAGCTGTCTTCAGACATATCAGAAGAGGGTGTCAGATCTCATTACGGATGGTTGTGAGCCACCATGTGGTTGCTGGGATTTGAACTCAGGACCTTTGGAAGAGCAGTCAGTGCTCTTAACTGCTGAGCTATCTCTGCAGCCCAAATTTCCCTCGTCTTTATAGTTTTTTTTTTCTTTCAAATTTAGCTAGCATATGTTGATTATTTGAAGTCTCTAGAAAGGGTAAATTGTTATTTTAAAAAAATATTAAATTTTTTTTGTTTTTTTTTTTTTTTTGTTTTTTTTTTTTTTTGAGACAGGGTTTCTCTGTGTAGTCCTGGCTGTCCTGGAACTCACTCTGTAGACCAGGCTGGCCTCGAACTCAGAAATCCGCCTGCCTCTGCCTCCCAAGTGCTGGGACTACAGGCATGCGCCACCACGCCCGGCGGTAAATTGTTATTTTAAAAAAATATTAAATTTTACGTGTACAGGGTTTTCCCTGAGTGTATGTTGGTGCATCGCCGTGTGCTTGGTGATGTCGGAAGCCAGAAGGAGGCGGCAGGTTCCCTGGATCTGGAGCTGCACCTGGTTGTGAGCTGCCATGTGGATGCTGGGAACTGAACCCTCTGGAAAAGTGGCCAGTACTCTTAACCTGAGTCACCTTTTCAGCCCAAATAAATTGTTGTTGTGGTAAGTGATGGCTTTCACATGAGTTAAGGTGAACTCCTTAACCTTGGAGTCATTTAGGAACCGGATCGGGAGATCAGGATCCGGAGAACACTTATCTGGCATATCTGGTCTCTGTCAGGGATGAGACTGCCAAGAGTCCCAGGGACATTTCTTGGCTTTGGCTAACAAAGAAACCGGCTGCTTTTCTTGAACTGCCTAAACTGTCTACCCAGTGTCTACCTCTTGTTCTTACTATGCCTTGCAAGAGCCACTGTAGAACTGGAGCAATGACTGATGTCTCTTCCAGACTAATTTGGCGTGTTTAGTGTGACAGTTTTTGGGGTGCATCTAAACTGTCAGATGTTAAGAGAAAAGGAAGTCCTTGCTTGGTGTCTAGAAAGAGATGTGCGATGGAAGTAAAGGCAAATGATAAATGCTATGCGGAGAACAGGCAAATGATAGGAGGCTTCACCTCGTGTGTTGAACTCTGACATTAGAAATGTTAATGTACTGACTCCTCGTCTTACATTGTATATGCTTTAACCCCATAACCTGCTTAGGTCTCTCATTTTCTTTTTTATTGCGATGGCTGGTTTTATGCCAACTTCACACAAGCCAGAGCTACTGGAGAGAGAGGAGCCTCAACTGAGAAAATGCCTCCATAAGATCTATCAAGTCTGTAAGGCGTTTCCTTAACTCAAGATTGATGTGGGAGGGCCCAGCCTATTGTGGGTGGAGCCACCATCACTGAGCTGGTAGTTCTGGGTCTTTTAAGAAAGCGGGCTGAGCAAGCCTCGTGGAGCAAGCCAGTGAGCAGCACCCCTCCGTGGTCTCCACACCAGCTCCTGCCCAGCTCCTGCTCTGAGTGAGTTCCTGCCCCGACTTCCTTCAGTGATGAACTGCAAGGTGGAAGTGTCAGCCAAATAAATCCTTTCTTCCCCAGCTTGTTTTTGGTCATGGTGTTTCATCACGTTACAACTGAGACATTCATTCTAGAAACATCCATCATCTTTTTCTTTTTCTTTTTCTCTTTTTTTTTTTTTTTTTTTTTTTTTTTTGGTTTTTCGAGACAGGGTTTCTCTGTATAGCTCTGGCTGTCCTGGAACTCACTCGGTAGACCAGACTGGCCTCGAACTCAGAAATCCGCCTGCCTCTGCCTCCCAAGTGCTGGGATTACAGGCATGTGCCACCACGCCCGGCAACATCCATCATCTTAATCTTCCAATTTTGTTCTTACATCCTTCTAACATTTTTTTTTACTCGTTTTCATTTTTTAATACTATGGAATACCACATTAGCAAGTGAACTTGCCATCTCTTTTGATAATTTTCACACAGGGAAAAGTGGGTAGAAGAGAGGACTAAGTAATGTTTATTCTCTCCTCATTAGGTCCCAATGACAAACTGATGTTTGATTTCACCAAACTTTAACTTGGGAGACCAATTTGTCTGGCAGCTGTGGCTGTATGCAAGCAAGGATTGACTAATCCTCTCATCTTCTCCTAAGGATTGCCAATAATCAAGATCAGTCATGATCTATTAATAAGCAGACATGGCCGACCTTAGGATGACGGCAGCTCTCTGACTTACAGAAGTGCTGTATAACACCATCTCAATAAAAGAAGCCTGAATCAAAACTCCATACATAATATAATAAGTGAATATTTCCCTTGTACATACTGTTAAACGACATGGCTTTTTAAATTCTCACGTTAATCTTATAGAAAACATAAGATCATTCTTTGTGCAAAAAGACTGTACCAGAACCCAAACCAGGCTGGCAAACACACTTGGCCAGGATAGTTTCTGTCCTTTATCTCTGAAGTTTGTGGTGACATCAGTAGGTGGCATCTCATCCTGCTGGTGGGGGCTGGGCTTCACAATCTGAGGCTATTGTGTAATTGTCACAAATAGGACAGTTCTGGAAATAGGGAGTTCTTGGTGTGCTAACTACACATTAGAACAAAGCTTTCTTTGATAGGAAAAAAAAGCCCCTCTCTTTTTCCAAATTGGTACCAGTTTTCAGTCTTCAGTCTTAGCCTACTTTCTGTCATAACAGAATACAGAATAAAGAGGTTTACGTCGGCTCATGGTCTTAAGGATCTGTGGAATCCAAAAGGGGAGTACCTGCATTTGCAGAAGTGAGGAGAGGCCAAGGGGCCAGATTTAACATCTAAGAGGAAAAGTCACCAATATATATATATAAAAAAAATTCCTTCATGGATTTTGGGATAGAATTATAGTTGTCAGGATGGCATGGTCTTTACTGGCCACACCCTCTCTCTGATCCACAAACAGACTTCCTTGGTTTCATGCATATGTAAGTTGATAAGTCTTACTTTTTTAAACGCTTAGAAGTAGTTCCCACTTAGTGCTACATATTTGGGGTAAGCCTCCTTGTTCTTCTGCGCTTCATATCTCTGTCAGTGGGTCTATAATGAAAATTCCTGAGAAGAGATGCAGACGTTTTTGATAGAATTAAACTGAATTCACCCCCTTGAGCCTGTTGTCAGGCCAGCTACCTTGATAGTATGGGTCTCTTACGACTTTTGTGTGTCAGCTACCATCTCTCTCATGTCTAATGTTGGAGTGGGAACGTGGTCTGCCTCAAGCAGGAAAAGGACCAGACTGTTCTGATAACCCAGGAGGAATGGCACAGGGAATTGTAAAGGGTATTGGAGACGAGATGGGGCAGGAAGGGTGTTTTGTGGGTTTGAGTCAAGTAAACATCTCAGGATGTGGTCTCGTCACAGAGATTCTCCAGGGCTAGCTAGCCCACTGATTAATCTTATTTTATCTCTTGGGCCAAGGGGATCAAGAGAAGGCATTGGTGAAAGAGATTTCACTATCTTTTGTTCTGGGGGTGTGAGGTTAAGCCATCTATGGCAAATTGGATAAGTAATAATGTACTCGACCATCCAGAAAACACTTAAAACTTAGCTTGCAATCAAGGTGGTGGTTTAAAGTCAGTACAGTGATTTCTAAAGCCACCGCCTCTCAGCGACGTCGCTTCTTGCTTTCCGTGTGAGTGGGGGTTGGTGCCGGGAAACCCTTTCCGCGTTATCTCTGACAGGTCACATTATGCGCATGCGCAAAGCCTCAGGCGCCCCGCTGCGCGCGCCGTCCGAAAGAAGACCTAGGTGGGCGGAGCCGGGTGTGTTGCGCCTAGCCGAGACTGCGCAGGCGCCTGCTCACTCCCCTTAGCCGGGCGCGCGGATGCGGCGGGTTCCGCTCTCGGCCGGCGGAGGGGTTGCGCGCACACGAGCGAGCCGCCGTGACGTGCGCCGCCGTGCTACGCCAGACATCACGGGTCTGTGTGTAGTGGCGGCCCGGCTGTCCTCAGCTGCATCGCCTGGCGAGGGTGGCGCGGCGTTCCCCGGTCGCGCGACCGGCGACAAAGACGACCCACAGTGGACGATCCGGCGGCAGAGTCGCCGCTTCCGCTTCGCTGCTTCTCCGGTCACCGGCGACGCGGGCCCGGGGCTTCCTCCTCATCGGCCCAGCTTATTCCTCGGGCCCCGGGGCTGCAGCGACCCAGAAGGGGCGAAGAGGCCCGGGGCTGCGCGCCCGCTGTCCCATGTGAAGCAGGTTGGGCCTGGTCCCCGGCCCGTGCCCGGTTTCTGCTGCGGCCCTTCAGGCCTCGGGGACCCCGCGAGGCGCTGCTCCTGGGGGGGCGCGGTGACAGGCCGTGCGGGGGCGGAGGGGCCAGCTCGGTGGCCTCCTCTCGGCCCTCGGCTCCGCGATCCCCGCCCAGCGGCCGGTAAGTGCTTCTGGTTCTGCGTGCGACTGGGCCCAGGGACGGGAATTCCGCTGCAGGGGGTGGGGGTAGCCCTGCTAGGCTAGGGTTGACCCCAGAACCCCCAGGTCAGCGCGACGTGGGCTGGGGAACTGTTAGACTCGTACTCCGCGGGAATTCTGTTCTAACCAGGAGGTTGCAACCAGCTGGTCGAAGGGGAGCTGAGACCGATGTGCGTTAAACCAAAAAAAAAAAAAAAGTGCTTGTCTTTGGGTTGTCGGAGTGGCAGGCTATTGATGGAGGTTGTTTCCCCTTACCTTGGAGCGGTTGACCAGCTCTCCGTGTGCGAATACTCTGCTCTCTATATTTGTATATCAACTCGACTCACCGTCCCAGCCCTGCAAGACGAGTAATATACACATTCGACCAGCTTTCAAAATGAAAAAAACAAAACAAAAACAAACAAACCAAAAAAAAAAAAAAACCCCAAGGCTCAGTGAGATAAAGGTATAACTTCCCAAGGTCATACAAGTGGTTATTGAGGAGGCAGATGTGTTTCTGTAGGGTTTTCGTTTCTCCGTCCTGCAGAAGTTACGAAGAGTTTGTCCCTGGTTGTAAGTTTGAAACACCCAGTGACATAGCGTTTACACCTTTTTGACTTAAGTTGCTGGATATATATATTTTGATGCAGCTTGTCCCCAGTCATTTTAGTTTTCAAAGACATTACTTGTGGAAAAAAGTGGCTCCGTGCATCCTTTTATGTGGACAGTAGGACTGTACAGAAAAGAATTTACCGTCTTAATGAAAAGAAATATATTTGATAAAACTGCACATTTTTTGAGGTTATGTTTTATTTTTGCACTTCGTTGTTGACACGTATAGGAAACTCACAGTTAGGTTATTTTCTTTGCTCGAGAATTCCTTATTGCAAACTTTGCTGGATTATGTGTCGATGTCAGTATTCATAGTGACTTTGCATTGTCTTATATGTAGTAGTATCTCAGGGTTTAATGTCAAAAGTCAATGTGTAAAATATCACAGAAAGTGATCATTTGTTGGTATGACTTATGCATCTATGCAAAATGCTACTAATTAGTTAGCAGGCTGACAGAAAATTCGAATTTTAGTTTGTACTGTTTGACCTCTTTACAGAAGAAAATGCTGATAAATGCCTTTGGAGTAGCAGTAGCTTCATGTAGCTACAAATGCTCAATTATAATACTCAGCTTTCACTAGGTCTATTACACCTTGAAGGAAACTTGTAGTTGACTGTCTCTGTAATAATTTGTAGGGAAGAGGTCACATTTACAGAGTTAACAGGTGAATGGCTTACAGACTGGTGTGTTTGGTTAGAATACAGACATCTGTGGAAGTAGGTTGAATTTGGTAGAATGCTTGTGTAGCTATGTTCTCAGTATGTCTGGTTGGAAACGCTAGCTGTCAGGAGCTTATCTTAAATAATGAGGTATTAAGATGGACTCCTACCTGGTGTTTCAGGTGGAGCGGTGCTCCTTAGCTGATGGCTGCCAAAGGGAGAACTTAGAGTAGCGGATGCTGCATTGCGTCTAGTGTGCTCCTGCTTTTGCCTGTCTCTCTAGGTCTGTCCACTGCAACTTTTTATAATGAAAGCAGTTGGAGCATACAGAAAATCTGTCAGTGGTCACCAGCCATATGGTGACCCTCCCCACTCAGCGTTTGTTGATAGCTTGCTGTATTTAATGTATATTAGTTTTGGTTGAACCATTTGAAGCTAAGCTGTTGACATTGTGACACTTTACCCCTGTTGTGTCAGCTTGCTTTGCCTAAAGATGGGGGAACTGTTATTGTTTATCTTCTTCAACATGACAAATCCTTAGTTTAATTAAAACAAAACAACACAAACCCCTTATGTGTATGTGCGCATGACTAGTGCCTGCGGAGGTCGCAAGAGGGCATCAGATCTAGAAATAACGTTGCAGGTAGTTGTGAGCCACAGATGGGTGCCGAGAACCAAATCTGAGTCCTCTGTAAGGCACTGCTGGTGCCCCTTCTTAACTGACGAGCCGTCTCTCCAGTCCTCCCTCAGCGCAGTCTAACAGCACAGCACTCACATCCCTCCAACTGTCCTGGAAGGGTTTTGAGAGCATTATACACAGCCAAACCCGATCTCATCAGAGTCTGTTCCTTTCATTTGTTTAACTCTTTTTGAATCTCTTCTAACTTGTAAAATAATCCTCCTTGTAAAATAACAGAGACTAAGAATTCAGTTATCTTTGAAAATGAGTCATATTTTGCATTTGTCAGAAATGTCCCTTCCTGTGAAGGCTGCTAGCAGGCCTTTTCTCTGCCTGCTTAAACTAACTTATGATTGTAAACTAGTTTTGAAGAGTTCAGGAACAAGAGCACCCGGTAAGTCATACTCAGTATTGCTTCTGTCATGAAGTTCACACTGTCTAGTCCCTTTACTTCTTGATGCTGTTGGTCATGTGGCTGAGGGAATTAAAGTAGGACCTGTTGCCTGCTACAGTTAGGAGACATCTGTTGGGGGACGGTGGTGCATTCCTTTCACCCCAGCACTTGGGAGAGGGGCAGGTGAATCTCTGAGTTTGAGGCTAGCTTGGTCTCCATAGAAGTTCCAGGACAGTCAAGGCTAGATGGAGAAGCCCTTTCTCCTTAAAAAGAAAAAAAAGAAAGAAGATGCCTGTGTGTTTGGGTATTTTACCTGCCTGTATATTTCAGCACCACATGCTTGGTGCCTGCAGAAGCCAGAAGAGAGCGTTGGAATCCTTGAGATTGAAGCCCCAGATTGCAGTATGCTACTGTAGGGCACAGGGACGCGAGGCCCGTCCTCTGTAGAGCAGCCAGTGAGCTTAACCGCTGAGGCATCTCATCAGCTCCTCTATAGTCATCTTTTCACTTACAGATTGTTAAAGTTTGATAATCCTTGTCAGCCTGACTTCAAGTATTACTAGCTGAGAGAGAAGGTCTATTAAGAGGCCCCTGAGATTCATTGTTGGTCAACAGATGGAAACAAGATCATGAAAACTGTAAAATATCCTGGGTAGCTGCTATTTTAATTAAAATCTGATTTTGTGGGTTTTTAAGATTTTTGGTGATGGATTCAAATTACTAGCTGTTATGAATTGTTAAAGAAACTTGGCTTGAGAAGAACTGGAGGAATTCAATGATAACCTTTTCTTTGCTTTTTTCTTTTTCTTTTTCTTTTTTTTTTTTTCTTTTTTCTTTTTTTTTTCCCGAGACAGGGTTTCTCTGTGTAGCCCTGGCTGTCCTGGAACTCACTCTGTAGACCAGGCTGGCCTCACAAATCCGCCTGCTTCTGCCTCCTAAGTGCTAGGATTAAAGGCATGCATCACTAGGACTCAGCCAGCCTTTTCTTGTAATAAATTCTTAGTAAAGAAGTTTGTTTAAACTTTATACAGTCAATGTTAGCTGCACAGGAGGATCCAGAAATAATGGAGCTCTGGGTTGAAGATTTGTAACTTGTATGTTGGGAGGAGTGACATATGTAGTTCACTGGTTGAAAATGCTTTGAGTGCACAGGGCCCTGGGTTTGAGCCTTACCACCCAAAACAAAACAAAACAAATTATGGTTTTGACTTTACTCCAGTCTCATTTCATAATGATTGTATAAATAAGCATTTGTGAATAAAGAATGAACTGATATTGAGGCATATTAATTACATTTAGAACTGGATCTCATTTTTACTAAGCCAGATATAAATACATATATAATAGAGAATCAAATTTATTTTTCAACAAATTTAGTAGATGAATATTTAAAGGTTTTATAATAAGATTTCCAAGTAGCACATTCTTTCATTAAAAATATTATTTAACTCATGAAACAGTTTTGAAGACATTTTACCTATAGATGATCTATATATACAGAAATAAAAAGCTTTCCTATTATTCTTAAAAATGCTTTTGTAGTGTGTATACTATGCACCTATACACATATGCTTTGAAGAAATGCTAATATGATTTTGGCTTGGCTCCTTTGGATTTATCTTGAACGTTGGTTGACAGTGTTCCTCATTGTGGCTAATCATATTTGCATTGTAATATCTATTAAATTGTTGCCTTTGTTGTTATTTAACTTAGACTGTTGTTTTATTATTATTTTAATTACACACACACACACACACACACACACACACACACACACAATGTAGGACAGATCCTCCTGAAGCTGGAGTAACAGGCAGTTCTGTACTACCTGATGTGGGTGCTAAAACCAACTCAGATTCTCTGCAAGAGTGGGGCTTACTCTTATCCATCTTCTTTTTTTTTTTTTTTTTTAAAGGAATTAATTCATTACTTATACAATGTTCTCCCTGCATGTATTCCTGCAGGCCAGAAGAGGGCACCAGATCCCATTACATTTAGTTCTGAGCATCATGTGGTTGTTAGGAATTGAACTCATGACCTGTGTAAGAACAGAGCTCTTAACCTCTGAGCCATCTCTCCAGCCAGGGGCTTACTCTTAATAGCTGAGCTGTGTGTAGATGCTCTACAGCCATGTCAGTATAGAATTAACAATTGAAAATACAGAGACACCGTCACATGACTTGAAAGGTTACACCAACATATATGCATGTATGAAATTTTCAAAAAATGGTGTGTTACTTAAGAGTCCGGTGGTTTGGATAAGAAATGCTCCCATAGCTGTGGGCATTTTAACATCTGGTCACCCCACTTGGTAACACTGTAAAGCTTTATCCTGCTTCTAGTGTTTTCTTTGTTTCTTGCTTTCACGTTGAGGATGTGGGTGTTCCTTTTCCTGATCTGGATTCCTTGCCTGCTGCTTGCTGCCATGCTTTCTTGTTATGATGGACTCTTACTGTCTGGAAACTTAAGCCAAATAAACTCTTCCTTCTGTAACTTGCCTTGGTCGTGGTGTTTTATCACAGCAACAGAAGTTGATGCTACAGAGTGGGCTGTTGCTGTGAGGAACCTGGCCATGGTTTGTTTGTTTGTTTGTTTGTTTGTTTTTTGGGAGGATATCAAAGACTTTGGGATTTTGGAATAGAAAAGCAATTGAATGCTAAAATCAGATCTTAAAGGATTATCCTACTAGAAACTTGGAGGATAGTAGTTCTGAGAGCTTTTGAACTGTGGAAATCTGCTAGCTCAAGGGGGTTTCAGAGAGGAAAAATATTAGCACCCAGGTTAGAGACCATCCCTACAATATTGTGGCAAAGAATCTGGCAGTCTTCTACCCTTAACCTAAGAACTTGCCCAAGGCTAAAGGAAAAGTAGTGGGCTGATTTCTTTCTTTGGCAGAGGGAATTTGAAGGCAGTGTGATATTGAATCTGGCAGGGTTGTTATTAGTGACTTTATGCAGATCTTCAGTGAAAAAGAGCAGCTGGGGCAGAAAGTAGCACAAAATGTTCAGTTTAAAGAGAAGAAGTACCACTGAACTTTTTTGCTGAGGGAGATGAGATTAAGATCAGGGTTGAGAAGATTCCCGTGCTTTGGAAGGTCCCCTCGGGGTGATCCTCTGTGTGCTCTGGCCCATTCCCACCTCCCCACATTTTAAACTTGTGAGAGAGAAGGCTGCTGCTAATGTGGTTAAAGGGGCCAGGCTCCACCCCAAGCTGGCAGCAGAACCCGGCAGTGTTGTCCCTGTCCTGCTGGCTTTGGAGACATGAAGGATGCAAGGACAGAAGGGTTGTGGAGTCGCCCTTCGTGGTTCCAGAGAGCAGCTGAGGTTAGGTAGTGTATAGTGAAAGCCCCTGCATGAAGTCCACAGGAAGCGCAAGAGGCCGAGAGGCCATTGTTTTTAAGCAGTGAAAGAGAGGTCTGGCTTGGAAGAACCCAAGGTCTTGAGATCAAAGTCCTGAGATTTCTGCCAAGAAGAGCTGTATATGGAAAGTGGGAGCAGCCAAAGGGGACATGGAACCATGTTAGTTTTTTGACCAAGAACGTAGAATTACAGGATTTGGTATTTGTCCTACTACTGGATTCTAGTTGCTTTGGTCCAGTATTTCCTCATTATTCTCCATTCTTTCCTTTTGGAATGGTAATGTATATTCTGTGCTATAGTATATTGGAAGTATATAATTTGCTTTTTGATTTATTGAGTGTTACAATTAAGAGACTGCTGTGAGCAGTGGTTCTCACCCTTCCTAACAATGCAACTCAATATAGTTCCATGAGGTGTGGTGACCCCAACTATAAAACTATACGTTGCTACTTCATAAGTCTAGTTTTGCTACTGTTAGGAGTCGTAATGTAAATATGTGATGTGTGGCAGCCCCTGTGAAAGGGTTCCTTGGCCCCACCCCAGCTCCAAAGGGGTTGCCACCCTCAGATTGGAAACCTCTGTCCTTGACTCTCAGAAGAGACTTTAGACTTTGGACTTTTAAACATTGTTAAGACTGTGTTAGTCAGGGTTCTCTAAAGGAACAGAACTGATAGAATGAAAAAATGAATATATGTATATATACATATAAAGGAGATTTGTTAGAGTGGCTTACAGGCTGTGGACTGGCTAGTTCATGAATGGGGCAGTATCTTGGTGGAAAGACACAAGAATTTAGTCCAGAAGATTGTATGTCTTAGTACATGTGCAAGGGCCTTGGGGAGTTCCTAGGGAGTTGCTGGATTTTATTCTGTGGTGGAATCTCCAAGAAATGGGTTCTAAATCAGCAAAGGAATGCCTCAGACCGTGAAAGATGAATTTGTCAGGTAGAGTAAGTGCAAGCAGGCAAAAAGCAAAAGCTTCTTTTTGTCATATACTTGTATGTAGTCCAGATTTAGAGTGGCTCTAGTAAAGAAAACCCCTTCCCTCATAGGCATGCCCAGCTGCCTGGGGTTTAGCTGATTCCACACGTAGTCAAGTTGAAAACCAACATTAAGAGTCACAGACTGCGAAAGATTATAAAGGTTTTTTGAAGTTGGACTAAATGCATTTTGGGTTATGATTTGGCCATGGGACTGTGGGAGCCGTGGGGGCGGGGGGGGGGGAGGGAATGTGGGGATTGAAGTGAGAAATGTCCCTCCTAGTCTTCAGCGGGAACAGTCAGGGTCAGGTATGGTGCTGCTTGGGGCGCCCCCTGCTGGAGGACTTGTGTGATCGGATGTGGGCTTGAGAGCTTAAGGCCTCGGCCTGCTTTTCCTTTGTTTCTCTCTAGTGCTTGGGGCTGATGAGCCGCTCGCTCCCGGTTTCTTTCTCTGGCTGCCATGCATGCTACCTCTGCTGCGCTTTCACCTCAGGAACTGGAAGCCCAAGTAAGCTCCTCCTTCTGGAAACTGCCTTGGTCATGGTGTTTATCCTGGCAATAGAAAAATAATAATACCAAGTTTTTCAGGGATATGCCTAGAAGTGATGTAGCTGGGTTCTTCAGTGGTGCTAGTTTTAGCTTCTTGAGAGACCTATCAATTCCCACAGTGGCTACACAAGTTTCCATTCCCATTAGCAGTGTGTAAGGGGCCTCTCAGCCCACACATCCTTGCTCTATTTGGTTCTTAGTTCCCACCTTCTCTTTTTTTTTGGAAGATAGTTTTTCTGACTAGGGTAAAATGGAATCTCCAAGTAGTTTTAATTTGGCTAAGGATATTGAACACTTTCAAATGTTTATAGGTTGTTTGTGTTTCTTCTCTAGAGAGCTATCTGTTCATTTGATTAGCTCATTTATTGATTGGAAAATCTGGAATTTTTAGTATTTGTTACCGTTCTTTATATATTCTAGATAGTAGATCCCTGTCCAGTGGGTAGTTGGCAAAGACCTTGCTCACACTGCAGACCCATGCCTGGCAGAAGTTTTTTATGACTCGTAACTGCACTTGACAACTCTTTGGTGTACTTTCGGTGCTATTGGAGATCTTTTCAGGAAGCCCTCACATGTAGCAATGTCTTGAAGTATTTTATCTGTGTCATTAAGGTTTTAGGTCTATTGGAATTATTTTTTGTGCAGGTGAGAGATATATAGACCTACCTTCTCTCTTGCTCATTCATGAGTGCTTTAATTCTGCATTTAACTCTATTTTCCTGGCTTTACTCCATCTTGCCTACCCACCCACCCCCTCCTTTTTTTTTTAAATCTTATTCTTGGTTTGCATCTTAGCCATGTCTCTTCTTTGGCTTTCTGTTCTTGCTTCTTGAGGCTTGTCTTCTGGAGTTGAGGACATCGTATGATTTTCTGTAAGTTTTAGAGTGTAGAAGAAGGAGAAGTAACATTTGAATGTGTCCTGTGTTCCAGAAACTTCATTCAACTGTTGATGTTATAAATTTTTATTATTATTATTTTTGCGATGCCTGAGGTTAATCAAGCCTCCTGAATAATAGGAAGACATTCTACTACTTAATTCCCCAAGCCACCTCTGCACAGTCGTTAAAATGTACTTATTTGCTTATTATTTTGAGATAGCATTTCACAGTGTTGCCCTGGCTAGTGCTAGTCTACAATTAGCCATGTGGACAGAGATGGCCTACAACTCAGAGATCTGCCTGCCTCTACCTCCTGAATGCTGGGATTAAAGGTGTGTGCTACCATGCCCAGCAGTACTCCACAGTTTTCAACCTGTGAATAACCATAGTAGAAACTGGGGCTTAGAGGAGCTTGTCCTGAGTTGTCAACATTGTAGAGTTGAGTTTTTCATGGTTCTTCCAGTTGGAGCAAAGGTTTCTAACTATGTTGCTACTTCCATGTTGGTTACAGGCTCTTGACATAGCTATGTTCTCTGTGGGAATGTGTGCACTAGAAACTTTCTGACATAAGGCAGTGTTTCCTATTTGTGTAAAAGTCCCTCAGATGGGTTGTTCCTCATCACCCAACATCTTTTATACTTGCCGAGTCATGGAATTCTGACCAGTGCTAGAGTAAGCGTGAATGGGGCATCTCCTTGTGTACACATGCACACACACACTAAAAACGTCTAGCAAGTGTACTCGCTTTAACACTGGGATACTGGGAGAACCTGACACATGGTCACAAAACTGATGGTATAGTTTTTCCCTAGAATGAATGGGTAGAGTTTTCAACATAATTGTATTAAAGTTGCAAATCTCTGTGGTTGAAAACAGCAAAAACATTTATATTTTAATCATGCTGCATTTTGTTTGTGGAAGCTACTCCCTTCAGAAATTCTCTTGGCCAGGAATTCCTTAGGCATGTTTCTAAGTAAACCTTCCGACCTGAGGAAATACTCCAAAGCCAGTTTCTAAGGCATAAAATTTTGCAGTGCTGATACGTATTACATGATCTTAGAACGACCAGTGCATTTTTTTCTCATATCCCAGGATATAATGTCTTAGAAGTAAAGTCTTTAGAATGTGACTATATACAAAATCTCTGTTGAGTATATGCCACATCATTAAAAGCAGAGTTTTAGTTGGGTTGCTAGTGCATGTCTTCACGCTCAGCGCTCTGCAGGTAGAGGCAGGTGGAACTCTATAACTTCAGGGCCAGCCTAGTCTACTTAGAGTGTTCCAGTCTACCAGGACAGCCAGGACAACAAACAGTAAGATCCTCTTCCCAAAAAATAAAGAAACAAAACAAAAAGAGAAACAGAAACAGAAAAAAAAAAAAAAAGAAAAAGAAAAAAAAGAAAAGAGAACACATTTATCTGCATTACCTCTACTTTAAAAAGAAAGTTCATAAGCACTACTTAAGAGTAATTATTATACTTTGTGTGCTGTGTAATGCAACAAGATATTACTATGCCAGCAAAATGGCAGGATGGTATATTACTCTTATCATGTAAATCACAGCTTCTTTAACTGTGAGTCACAGCCTCATGAGCTTGCAGTGGAAGTGGTGTGTGTAATATTTTGGTATCTGAATTCAATGACAAAATAAACCGAAAATCCGGCACATGGCACGTCTAGAGTGTTTCGGAGACCTTGTTGCAGCTGTGTTTCTGAACATACAACATGTGCTGCCATCTCACCGTCCAGTGCCAGTGAACACTGCCTGCTTTTAGATTCTAGATCATTGTGAATTAAGAATTGTGGTAGTTTTAACTTACATACAAAATTTTCTCTTAAAGAAGCATAATGATTTAATTATGGAAAACAAAGACTTTTTTTTGCTGCAATGTTTCAGGATCTAAATAATAAATTAATATATTAATTTAGTTTTAGATTGTGTTAGAATGCTTTCTTTTGTCTGTTTTTTGTTTATGCTGTTTGAGGGCTGTGGGGATAGCTCTGGCAGTAAAGTGAGCACGCGCTGTGCAAACGTGAAGACCTGAGACAGTCCGGGACCTGAGGTGAAGGCTGGGGGCGGCGGCCCTGGGACGTACGGGCAGATACGGACACTTGGGCCTCTAGGCCCTTGGCCAGCTGGCCCAGACCACCTGACAAGTTCTAAGCCACGAGAGCTCCTGCCTTAGGACACACGGTGGAAGGCTCCCGAAGAATCACTGCACACGTGCTGTTTGATTTGCTGACTTGAGATTCATAAGGAAAAAAATTCTTGAATGAATTTTGGGTCGAGATTAAGGCAACATTTCTAGCAATTTTTGAAAGGGCCCATCATTCCTGCTGCCATTTTGTACTATGAGCACTCTGAACACTGATGACCACAATGTTGAATGATGGTCAACGCTGAGTAACTTAAGATATTCCTTACCCTGTAGCACGGTCAGTAAAGGGTTAATTCTTAAAAGTATTTTATAAATATAAATGAAAAATGAGCAGTACATCCACTTCACCAAATGCAAATTTTCTTCCATCTCTATTAAATGTTAAAATTACATCTCCTCCAAAAAAGTATTTTAAAGTAAAAATCTAGGAGGCAGGATGCTTCATCAAGTAAAGGCACTTTTGCTCTGTGTGAGCCTGGTGATCTGTGGAGCCTGGTGATCTGTGGAGCCTGGTGATCTGTGTGATTTCTGGAGTCCTGTACAAGTGGGAGGAGAGAACAGACCTCTATAAGCATGCCACAGTATATGTGTGCCTACATATATACATACAATAATACACATATACATACGATAATGATAATGAAAATAATTGAAAATCTATTTAAAATAAAATTCTTTATAGTTACCAGTAACTATTTGATTTATTTATCTATTTTGTATTCCTTGCTGTTTAAAATTCTCAAGGGCTGAGTAGAAAAGGTTTAATGAGCTCTGATATAAATTATGTTTTTGTTTAGATTGAAACAGGAGACACTAGTCTCATTTTCTTATTAGATTAAAACAGAAGAATAAAATGTTGGTTTTTTATCTTAATGGTCACAGGCTAGGCAGGTGTTGTGTGATAGGACTTTTCATGGGGAGATGCAACACACATGTACTCTCCAAGTCCATGACAGGAGTCCATGACAGGAGTCCATGACAGGAGTTCATGGCAGGCCAAGGTATGGATATCCCCAGAGTCCAGCTTGGTGAATCAGGCAGTTTTATTGGGTTACTTAAGGAGCAGAAATGACTCAAAGACCTAAAGCCCACCCCAGGATGGGTGATAGCTCACACGGGCTGGAAACGTGGAGCACACTGCACACACAGCCTTCAGGCAGCACAGCAGGTGGGGGAGTGTTCTTTCTAAGTGGCTCAGTTGGTCTAAACTTCTTGTAGGGCTGGTCTCAAAGTCTTTTCTGTAGCGTAGCTTTGGCTAAGAGTAACTCTTCAGCAGTCTGGTGCTTACTAGGGAAGAGAGGGGCCTAGTGAATCCAGTATGATTCAGGGACTTCCTATAGCTATTTTGAGTTGTTTACATTCTGTCTTAAGGAGCTTCCTTGGGAGGTGACATGTTTCAGTTTATTAGAAAACTGCAACACAACTGCAGGTGGTCAACCTGCTTGCAGCCTTCAATGTGCTGTTTATTAGAAACAGACCGAGGCAGAATGCTTTTTAACACAAGGGAACCAGACCCACGCCTTGCTCTGCTTACTGACCTTTCCTCTGGGCCTCTGAGAAAGTCTTGGGTCAGTCTCAATCCCAATAGCTATCCAATACCAAATAGCCATTCAGGTTGTTTTTAGGAAACACACACACACACACACACACACACACCACGCACACACACATACACACACACACTATTTTAGAAGGCCATTAATTTGAAAAGGTGTGTAGTTGTGGGTATGCAGGAAGGTTTGGAGAGAGGAAAGGGAAGAGATAAATGATGTAATTATAATTTTAAAAATTAAAATAAATTATTTAGTTGCATTTCATTTATACCTTTAAACTATTTGCTAAGCTGAATATATTCTATATGATATGTACTTCTGTAACAAAATAGAGTTTCTGAATAGAGGTGTCACATAACAGCACAGAATAAGGCATAGAAAACCATTAAATAATCAGCATAGGACTTGGTAAAAAAAATTATCAATGGCTGAACAAACCTGACTTGTATGTGTCTGAGTGTAGGAGATGTAAACACAGAGTGATAATGAGGAAAGGCTCTGCAGTGTTAGAAATGACTGTGGATACACCACAGAGGCTCTAGGATGGTCTCAGTTCCTGGAACTTGGTTCTGTATTATACTAAAAATATACAAGCACTGTGCTGAGAATTTTGGTACCTAATCTTTCTAAATTTTGTGTGTATTGTTGATGTTCTGGCACAATAGTACACTTGAAGACATAACTCACTACAGTATGGCTTCAGGAAAGGCCAGCTGATAAAGTTAGTAATAAGTGCCTTTTAAATGTTGAACAGCAGGTATCTTTTTGCTAAGTGTCCAGATAGGGGGATAACATAGCGGTTGCAGTTCTGTCAAGCGTGTGGCTAGTAAAGCTGGATTTCAGCATTCTCGTGAAAGCTTCAACAGACTTACACACTGGTTAGTTATGTATAGCAAATTAGGCACTATCTGAAGTTCTGCTTGAGGACAGTGACACCTGACAGCCCAGGTTTATTGAAATAATAGTTGCTATGACCACTGGAATCTTTGAAGCAGAACCACATTTTAGGACAGTGCTTCTCCAGATACAAAATGTTGCTTGCTATCAAAAGCTTCACACAGCTTTCATTATGAATTGTACTTATGAATTATACATGTACTTTTTTTAAAGATTTATTTTTATTTATATGAATACACTGTAGCACTGTAGCTGTCCAGAAGAATGTATGATCCCATTACAGATGGTTGTGAGCCACTGTGTGGTTGCTGGGAATTGAACTCAGGACCTCAGGAAGGGCGGTCAGTGCTCTTAACCACTGAGCCATCTCTCCAGCTCTATACTTGTAATTTCATTCCACCAGGCCAAAAAGCAGTGGCGCTCTCCCCAGGCCTGTAACGTAATGGGCAGCACCACAGCGTCCAGCCTTTCCATCAGCAAGCTGGTTGGATGGAGTGTGCAGTCATCAGAGGCCACGCAAGGACACAGTTGCTCCTTCTCTGCAAGAGTAGTGTCACCAGACTGCTCTACATACTCTTTTGTTTTGTTTTGTTTGTTTGTTTGTTTGGTTTTTTTTTTTTTTTTTTTTTGAGACAGGGTTTCTCTGTGTAGCCCTGGCTGTCCTGAACTCACTCTGTAGACCAGGCTGGCCTGGAACCCAGAAATCCACCTGCCTCTGCCTCCCAAGCACTGGGATTAAAGGCGTGTGCCACCACTGCCCGACTGCTCTACATACTCTTAATATTGTGGTGTGTGTGTGTGTGTGTGTGTGTGTGTGTGTGTGCGCGCGCGTGCACATGCACATGCATAGCTATATATGTAAAATTGTTGTTGCTTGTTTTTTGAAACAGGGTCTTAATATGTAGCCCTGGCAGTCCTGGTACTTGCTGTGTAGACTAGGCTAACTCAAGCTCATAGAATTCTGCCTTTTTCTGGGACCAGACCAGGCCAACACCATACTTAAATTCCCCTCTAAGTTTGTTTAAAGTCATACTGATTGGAATGTGTGTTAGGACTCTTAGTTAACAAAACTTAAAAAAAAAAAAAAAAACCCAACAACAACAACAAAAAAACACCCAATAGGATTATGAAGAAAGAAATTTAAATCGAATGCAGAAATGATGCAGAAAAACCTAAACCCACTCCTGAGATCTACTTCATTATTCAGTGCATACTGAGTGGCAGTACTCTACTTCACTGCCTTTTAGAAACTGTGTGTGATCAAGACCTCCACAGAAAGGAGTGTGCTTACTCTCTGAAGGTTGTAGCCTCATCATAGAGCCTGTCCTGAGGAGTGAAGGGGGTGGCGATGCAGCTGGCAGGTTATCAGACGCTAAACAGCCTTCTTTTTTTAAGTGAGTGATTATATATTATACAATGCTAATCTTGGTGGTGGTGGTAGTAGTAGTGCTTCAGTAGTAATAGTGCTTTTTTAAACTTTTATTTATTTTTATAACAACCTTTGTTGTAAGAAAAGAGTCAAGACTTAAAGATATGACTATATAGTTTCAGGAGAGCCTGTCTAGGACTTTTGAGTTTATTCAAATTGTGATGAGAAACCACTAATAGCTTCTAAGCAGAGAAAGAACATTAACATTTTGACTTAGTTTTGTATTAATTATTTTAATTTTCAAAGGCAGGCTTTCACTGGCCTGCAACTTGCCATGTAGACCTTGAATGTAAACTCAGAGATCTTCCTGCTTTACCCTCCATGTTGGGATTAATGGTGTGGGTTGCCATACCTGGCTTTTTTAATTTTGAAAAAGATGCTTTAATTGCTGTTTAGATAGTGAATCCTTAACTAAGACAGTATGATAATTTTTTTCTTAGTGTTACTTTCTTTGTTATTTCTGTACTTTCATATGCTGTATTTCCATTTATGTCTTTATATTTTAATTTTTGACAGTTTTAGGTGTGCATTACTTATAAATCTAAACTGTCCCATTTAACATGCATTTTTTATTATTTGCTTTTCTGTTTGTTTATATAGGTTGTTTTTGTTTTTATTGTTTTTGATTGTTAGTTTTTTTTCTGGAGGTAGGATTTGTGTGTGTGTGTGTGTGTGTGTGTGTGTGTGTTGCTTTGGCTGTCCTAGAACTCCATCTGTAGACTAGGCTGGTCTTGAACTCAACAGAGATCCACCTGCCTTTGCTTCCCAGGCACTAAAAGTGTGCATCACTGTTCAGCCTGTTTCTTTTTCTGTTGTTTCATTTTTTTTAATGCTTAGAAAAATTTCCTGCTTATTATTTATTTCCAGATTGAGCCAATTATAGTCAGAACATCCTTTCTGTGGTCTTGGTTCCTTTACATATATTGAGTTTTATTAAGGCCCACATCTATCTTGGTGCATGTTATTCTGTAGGTGTAGTATATGTTGGATAGAATGTCTTTTGTGTGTTGTGTCGGTTAACTGGATACAATCAAATGTGTGTGTGTGCATTTGTACTTCCTTTTTTCTATTTTGAGGTGAGCTCTCTTGCTGGTTTAGAGCTTGTCCGTTAGGGTAGACTAACTGGCCAGTGAGTTGCCAGAGCTGCTTTATCTGCCTCCCCAGTGCTGGGATTACAAGTGCTTGCCACCACACCTAGCTTTTTATATAGGTGCTGCGAATCTGAACTCCAGACCTCATGCTTACAAAGCACTTTACCCCACCCTACAATTGTATGTTTTAAAAAATAATTTATGAATAAAACTGTTCTTCATCTTAGTGATTGGATTTATTGTTTAATCTCATGTTTTTCCTCAGCTGGAAGAACATCTTTTCTATATGTTTTCTTTCTTTTTATTAAGGGCTTATTCTTTATGTGTATGTTTCTGTGCATAGACATCTACTTACAGTTACCTACAGAATCCAGAAGAGACTGGAGTTGTATCTTTTGGAACTGGAGTTACAGATAGTTCTGAGCTACCATGTGGGTGTTGGGGATTGAACCCAGGTCCTTGGGTACACTGTAGCTATATCTTCAGACACACCAGAAGAGGACATCAGATCCCATTACAGATGGTTGTAAGCTACCATGTGGTTGCTGGGAATTGAACTCAGGACCTCTGGAAGAGCAGTCAGTGCTCTTAACCACTGAGCCATCTCTCCAGCGCCCCCCTAACTGAGATTCTTGGAAAGAGCAGCCGTGAGCTTTTAACCTGAGCTCTCTGTCTATCCTGTGACTGTTTCTTTTCTTACAACACATGCTTGCAGTGAGTTCTCTTGTTCTTTATGTATCTTGAAATGTCATAATTTTACTTGCATTTTGAAGGATAGTCTTGCTAACTGTCTAATTCTTGCTGGGCCCTTCGATGTTTGCTTTATTTTTGCCAAATACTATGTCATCTCATTGCCTATTTGTGTTATTGTGTTTTTCCCTGCAAGGTCTACTTTCAAGTTTTGTTTCTTTGCAGAGGCGTGCGTGCGTGCGTGCGTGCGTGCGTGCGTGTGTATGTCTCTCTTGAGATCTCTCTGTGTGTTTTGACACTAGGCGTCTTTATGGCTCTTCCTCTTACTCTCTCACTGAGACAAATGCTATCACTGAGTTTGACTCTCAACTGATTGTCTAGAGTGGCTGACTGGCCAGGAAGCCCCCAAGATCTGCCTGTTTTGTCTTCCTAATAATGCTATTACAGATGCTGTAGTGCAGCAGTTCTCAACTTTTCTAATGCTTTGACCATTTAATACAGTTCCTCATGTTGTCATATTCCCTTACCATAAGATTATTTTCATTGCTGTAATTATTTCATTGCTGTAATTTTGCTGCTGTTATCAATTATAATGTAAATATCCGATCAGCAGGATATCTGATATGCAACTCCTGTGAAAGAATCATTCAGCCCCCAAGGAGTTCCGACCTACAGGTTGAGACTCTGCTGTAGTGATGTAGTCACTGTGGGTGATGGGGTCTGAGCTTAGGTCCTTCGTGCTTGTGTGACAAGCGTCTTCCCTAGTCTCATAAAGTATTTTAAAACATTCTTTGTGTATGTGCTAAAGTGAGTATATGTGTTTGTGTGCACATGTGTGAAGAATAGAGATCAACCTTGGGTGTTCTCCTCTGTCTACTTTGATTTTATTTCTTTTCCTTTCACCATCCCCCTCTGCTTCCCCTCTCCCCTACCCCCTTTTCTTTCTTTGGAGATAGTTTCTCACTTGGACCTGGGCTCTTAAATTAGGCTAGGCTGGCCAGCCAGCAAATCCCAGCTATCTGGCTTTCTGAGCCTCCTTAGCCCCTGGCTTACAAGTGCACGCCTCCATGTCTAGCTTCTCACGTGAGTCGTTGGGATTGAACTCAGGTTTTCCTGTTCGTGTGGCAAGTAAGTGCTTCATTGATTGCACTGTCTCCCCATCTGAGTGTACAGGCTGCTGTGTGGTTCTGTTTTCAAGTCTTTGTAAGTATGTGTAAAAATGGAGATGGTAGTTTTCTATTGTCCACATTTCCAGACCACTTGCCCTGTCTTTGCTTATGATTGTCCTCCTGAAGTGAAGTGGTGCTGGTCTACAGTCCCTGGCTTAACGTGACATAGAGCATTATCCTAAATGGTTCTGCCCTTGTGTATCCTCTTTGGAAAAAATTTCTACTGAAATCATTTGCCTATCCTATAATTGGATTGTTTTATTGTTGAGTTATAATAATTTTTTATATATTCTAGTCAGTAGACCTTTATCAGATATGTAATTTGTATTTTCTCCCATTTTTGGAGTTATATTTCATGTCTTTCACTGTACAACTTTAAAAATTTTTGATGAAGTGTAATTTATCTTTCTTTTATTGCTTATCATTATGATATTATGTGATATATGATATTAATGATTTGTGATTATGGTATGGTATGAAACTTAAACTGGCTTAATCTAAGGCTATAAAGAAACACATATGCTCACTTGTAAGATTATATTAAATCAGCTCGCACATTGAGTTGTATGACATCTCTGCCCAAATTCAGCCAGCCCTGGGTTTTGGTTTATTTTTGGACTCAGTCCTGCTCTGTTATTCTGTGCCAGTTCTCCATCCATCTTGACTATAGTAATAGGTTTTAAAGACAGCAAGTGTAAGTCCCCCAACTTTTCTTCTTCATTAAATTGTTTAGTTCTTTTGGCCCATTGGGAGTGCCTTATACATTTAAGAATCAACTTTTCCATTTTTGGAAAAAGGTTATTAGAATTTTGATGGAGATTGCATTGAATTTTTTTGTTTGTTTGCTTGCTTGTTTGCTTTAGTTTTTCAAGACAGAGTTTCTCTGTGTAGCCCTGTCTGTATTGGAACTTAGTCAGTAGACCAGGCTGGACGTGAACTCAGAGATCTGCTCACCTTTGCCTCCCAGTGCTGGAATTAGAGACATGAACCACCACTCCCGGCTTTAATTCATTCAGCAGTGTTTTGTAGTTTTTACTATACAAGCTTTGAGTTTATTAAGTATATCCCTAAACACTTTTCTTTTTATGTTATTGTGACAGTAGAATTGATTTCTTTTCCATAATATTATTTGTTAATGTATACAGATAGAACTGATTAGAAATGAGTTAAAACAATCGAAACAAAACAAAGCAGCGGCCAGTGTTGGCATTGTGAGCTGGGGGATGAATTCGAGACCTTCATGTGATGTGGATGCTATCCTTTACTCCATTAATGGACTTTGTTGTGTCGATTCTTGTGTGTTGAGCCTACTTGTTTTTATTGAATATATCTCAGATATTCGTGGTATGAAATCCTTTAAACATTTTAAAAAAGATTTATTTCATGTACAAGAGATCTTTTCTTCATGTATGTATCATGTATGTATGTGTGTATGTATTATGTGTACTGTATGTATGCCTTGGCCCTGGGGGATCAGAAGAATGTTTTAATCCTCTGGATCTGGAGTTGTGGATGGTTATGAGCCACCATATAGCTGTTGGGAATTGAACCTGGGCCCTTTGCAAGAAAAGGAAATATTCTTCACCACTAAGCCATCTCTATAGCCCTTGTAGTAGTACTACTACTACAATAAACACTTACTGTTATGAGTTAGGTTTGCTAGTATTTTATTGAAATTAGTTTTTACTTTGTAGCCCTGGTTGGCCTACCTTTGATTTTAATATTTGTCTGTTTACAAGTTAGAGCATGTTTTTAGTTTGTCCTGGTAATCTTTGCCTTTAACTGGTTTTCATTCCATTTATATTTAATATAATTTACATAGGCCTATCTACTATTTTCTGCTTTGTGTGTCACATATTTTTCCATTTTTCTCCATTATTACCTTTTGTGTGCGTTTTGTAGTGCACTGTTGTTAAGTTTTTGTCTCCTTTGCTCTATTTTAGATTGACTTTTTAGTGGTTCATCTGGGGATTACAGTGATTATGATCTTTATAACTCAAAACACTGTAGTTGCGTTGATACCAACGTAATTACAGGAGTGTACACACTTACATACTTGTGCCTTCCTCCCTCCCTCCCTTCCTCCCTTTCTCCCTCCCTCCCTTCCTTCTTCCCTTCCTCCCTCCCTCCCTCCCTCCCTCCCTCCCTCCCTTCCTTCCTTCCTTCCTTCCTCTCTCCCTCCTTCCTTTTGATGCCCCCCCTCTCCCCCCCCAGTGATGGCCGCCTCAGCCTGGGGCTGCGCTTACTCTTTATGTAGTATTTTTAAACACTGTACTCTTTTCCTCTTGTTGTTTTCATAGAAAAATTGTATATGGCAAGAAGACTGCATATTGTTAGAAAGGCCTGATCACAAATGGCATGCAGGAGCTGAGTTTTAAGGAGGGTTGTGGTAAGGGCTCATTGTGTCTAAGCTTTTTACAGAAAGAGTGTTTGTTGCTGATCACCTGCTTTTCTTCTTGAATATTGAGAGTGTAGTGTGTTAGGGAAGGGTACCTACATGCTCAGCTTCTAATATTAAGTATTCTGAAAAACTTATAAATTATTTCTAGTGTACACACATATACGCATATCCCTCATTAGTGTTATTTATACCATTATTATTATTATTATTATTATTATTATTATTATTTTGTGGTTGCCTCTTCTCTTGTAGTTCTTACTAATTAATGTGTTTGTCTTCTTACCTTTTAGGGCAATAAAGAATGTTGATGAGAGAACCATTTTCCTAATTTTCAAATTATTGAGCTGGTCGCCACAATGGGTAAGTTTAAGCTAAAAGCATTTTTTTAAAAAAAATTATAACTAAAGAATAGGAATGAAGAATAAAATATTTATCTTACAATAAACTTTATATATAAAATTTATGATACAGTAGATTTATGTCATGTGTGATAAAGATTTAGCTAACACTTTACTTAATGGACTTTCAATGTTAGGGAGTAGTAGAATGCGTGGATAGGTAAGCATCTGTGTGGCTGGCCCTGGGTTCAGTAACAGGTACCATCACAACAACACTGCAAGTAGTTTGAGTTGAAGTACTTTTTACATTGTCACAGTTTTGGAATGAGCATTTGCTTTAGGGCCCAGTAGAGAAGTTCAAAGTAAGTGCTCAGGTTTGTGATTTCTTTATAAAGTGAGGTGGTAAGGAAAAATAAAAGAGTCATCAGATTTTATAATTGAGTAAACCAGCAAGCTGTCAGTGTGCAGAGACAATTTCTTTCACAATATTCTGTGGCATTGTAAGTTTAATGTAGAAGCAGTCTGCCCTGTAGGGATGGATTTGGGGCATTCAGTTTATATGTCCATCACATTTTCTTCTACCCTCCTTTTCTCCTTAATAGTGAGGGTTCTGTCTTGAGGCTCAAGTAGACAAGACACTGGAAAGAAGCAGAGCACACGGTCAGCCTGACCCTAAATTGAGAAAAGTGGACAGAGTAATTAATTGTATGCTGAGATTGTAACTGAGATTGATCCTAACTCTGACATTTACTTGCCAAAATTTGTCTGACTTTTTAACCAATTAAGAGAACGAACACACACACACACACACATACACACACACACACACACACACACACACACACACACGCACGCACAATGTAGGTGGTAGAGTTAAAAAGACACTTAGATGAGTAATTTTTTTGGAAGGCTCCGTGTACTCCCCATTCCTACTGTGACACTTTCTCTCCGTCTCTTGGCAGCCTCGCACATGGTGCCCTGGCGCCGTCTGGAGCCCCGCCTCTGCACTCTAAGCGGGCTTCTAGTAGCTCCAGACCACGCACACTCTTGCCGACTCCTCTTTGCCTCTCACCTTTCTTTTTCACTTGTACTTCAACTTATATAGTAAGTTGATTTTTAACCATTGTAGATAGTTGGGAGTCACCATTTGCTTTTGAAATGGGATTTGAACTTAGGACCTCTGGAAGAGCAGTCAGGGAGATGGCTTAACCCCTGAGCCATCTCTCCAGCCCCAAGGACCCTAACATTTTTAAAGAGTGTCATATCAAGTGATTTTACTGTATTTGAGATCAGTCTGAGTTTACTCAGGTTGAGATAATTTTTATCAACAATGGACAGTCTAGTGTGGACATTTTTTTTCTTTTTTTCTTCTCTCTCTCTCTCTCTCTCTCTCTCTCTCTCTCTTTCTTTCGAGACAGGGTTTCTCTGTGTAGTCCTGGCTGTCCTGGAACTCACTCTGTAGACCAGGCTGGCCTCGAACTCAGAAATCCGCCAGCCTCTGCCTCCCAAATGCTGGGATTACAGGCGTGCACCACCACGCCCAGCTTAGGTGTGGACATTTTTATGGCATACTTTTTGTGATTACATTGTAAATGAGTCAGTTACTGTTTGGCAAACACCATGAAAAAATATCATTTTATAAAGGATGCTTTTAAGAAGCTTATAAATATTTTCTCTAAGGGCTGCAAAGGTAGTTTAGGAGTTAACTGTGCTTATTGCTCCTGAAGAGGACCCAGGTTCAGTTGTCAGCATCACACCAGGCAGTTCATAGCCATCTGAATCTTCAGTTTGAGGTGATCCAAAACCTCTGGCTTCCATGGTCACCTGCATGCAAGTAGCACACACAGACTCAGGCAGGTACACACATAATACACATACATTTTTAAAAAATCTTAAATTGTTTTTCTCTTGGGGCTTGTGAGATAGCTTTGCAAGTAAAGGTATTTTTGTCTGACAAACCTGAGTTTGATTCTCTGGACTCTTATGGGGAAAGGAAAGAACCAACTCCTGTAAGCACATAAGCACTGTGGTGCACACACCCCCACACAGATAAGTAATAAATGTAATAACCTAACTTGGAAATTATTAATAAAAGCATTACAATTTTTACCCTAATTATTAGTATACAAATATTTTAACTTAATAGACTATGTTGAATATTAAAAACCAGTGAAGGATATATTTTAGCTATTTATATAGTTGAATGACTTTTGGGACAATCGAATTGCCAGATTCTTTTTTTTTTTTTTTTTTTTTTTGTTGTTGTTGTTGTTGTTGTTGTTTTTTCGAGACAGGGTTTCTCTGTGTAGTCCTGGCTGTCCTGGAACTCACTCTGTAGACCAGGCTGGCCTCGAACTCAGAAATCCACCTGCCTCTGCCTCCCAAGTGCTGGGATTACAGGCGTGCGCCACCACCGCCCGGCGCCAGATTCTTTTTAATGAGTTCCTTTATAGAGCATTTTTGTTATTATTACTCCAGGAAAATAAATTATTGCCCAACATAATGGCTATATTTAAAAATGTTAATTGTAAAGACCTTTGATTCTTTTATTTATCTGTTGTTAATAGTCATTAATAGATTGATTTACTAGCAAAAATCTGTTCTTTCATAATCTTCCAGATAGTTTGTGATTGGTTTTTCCAGACATGTTTATGAGTTTAAAGGAAATGATTTAGAAGATACTAAAAGTTTATGCTTTATAGTCCTCCTTTCAGTTTTCTGGGTTCTGTTTCCTAAGGAATGAATTTTTCTTGTATTTTTACTTTTCATTAAGTTTGTGTGTGTGTAAATGGGTGTTTTGCCTGCCTGTGTGTCTGTGCACTTCATCTGTGTCTATTGCCTGTAGTGCCGAATAGAGAGTATGGGCTTGTCTAGAACTGGAGTCACCGCGCGGGTGCTGGGAGCTGAACCCTGGTCCTCCGCGAGAAGAGCCAGTGCTTGTCACTGCCGAGCCGTCCCTCCAGCTCCACACTGTGACTTTTAAATGGCTATTGGCTTTTTTGATAAATACTTTTATTTGTTTTTTTTTTTTTGTTTTTGTTTGTTTGTTTGTTTTTTGGTTTTTTTGAGACAGGGTTTCTCTGTGTAGCCCTGGCTGTCCTGGAACTCACTCTGTAGACCAGGCTGGCCTCGAACTCAGAAATCCACCTGCCTCTGCCTCCTAAGTGCTGGGATTAAAGGCGTGCGCCACCACCGCCCGGCTTTTATTTGTTTTTTAATGATTTATTTATTTTATGAGCATTGGTGTTTTGCCTGCATGTATATACATCTGTAGAGGTGTCAGATGCCTAGAACTGGAGTCACAGACAGTTGTAAGCTGCTGTGTGGTTGCTGGCATTGAAGCCAGCGTCCTTTGGAAGATCAGCCTGTGTTCTCCTGAAGAACAGCCAGAGCTCTCAACTGCTGAGCCATCTCTTCAGCCCGATAAACACTTTTTTATGTTTGTAGTCTTGGGAAAGAAGTTTGAGAGAAACCTTCAGAATATTAGTAGGCCATGGTCCACAGATGGAACTTTTCTGTTTTTTTCTGTAAGCATCAATAAGAGGAATACATCTCTAAAATGAAGTCTGTGGTTTGGGTATAATTAATAAAGGAAGATCATGTTTACGCAAAAAGTTTATTTTTTTCCCTCACTTTTTTTTTTTTTTTTTTTGTTTTTTTTTTACTTATTAGTAAGGTCTTTGATATCTGGTTTGTGTTTTGTTTAGGAGCCATAGAAAAGAATTTGTTTTAGCAGGGTTGTTTTGACTCAGGGTGTTAAGTCACTGAACAAATTAGAATGAATTTACCTCCCTTATAAATGGGGTTGGAGGAAGAGCTTAGCTGTGAGGAGCGCGTACTGCTCCTTCAGAGGACCTATGTTCTGTTCACACACACACACACACACACACACACACACACCACACACACACACACTCTTATCCTCACAAAACACACTCCTACACACACACACACACACACACACACACACACTCTTATCCTCACAAGACACACTCCTACACACACACACACACACACACACACACACACTTATCCTCACAAGACACACTCCTACACACACACACACACACACACACACTCTTATCCTCACAAGACACACCCCTACACACACACACACACACACACACACACACTTATCCTCACAAGACACACTCCTACACACACACACACACACACACACACACTTATCCTCACAAGACACACTCCTACACACACACACACACACACACACACACACTTATCCTCACAAGACACACCCCTACACATACACACACAGACGCACAGACACACAGCTACACGCATACACACACAGTTAAAAATAATATAGAAAATAAGTAAAATAAAAAAATATTTAAAACAAAAATGTCCCATGTGTAGATGCCTAGTTTATGTAGAGCTTGAGTCTTAAGCAGTTTTGATGTTATTCTCAGAGGTAGAGTGTGTGTGTGTGTGTGTGTGTGTGTATGTATGTTTCTTGTAACACAATTAACATTTTGTTTGATGAAAAGAGGCAAGTGGATCTCTAAAAGTTCAAAGTCAGCTTGATGTACATAATTCCAGGACTATATGGAAAGACCATGTGTTTAAGAACAAAAGATGCATTTTATCTATGAATGTGTGTATCACATGTGTGAGGTGCCCAGGGAAGCTAGAGGAGGGTACAGGGTGCCCGGGATGGGGTTACGGATGGGTGTGCGTTGCTCAGCGAGAGTGCTGGGAACCAGATTGAGTCTTCTGAAAGAGCAGCAGGCACCCTTAACTTGTGCGCTCTCTCCAGTCCAACTAATTCATTTACTTACTGAATTCCACTGTAAATTCTGCTTGATGACTATGATAAATATATGTTGACATTAGAGTTCTTTTTAAAATGTATATGTATTTACTTCTGTTTTAAAAAAATACCCAGATGATCAGCAAGCTTTGAATTCAATCATGCAAGATCTGGCTGTCCTCCATAAGGCCAGCCGGCCAGCATTATCTTTACAAGAAACCAGAAAAGCAAAACCTGTGTCACCAAAAAAACAGGTACTTATTTTAGTAATACTTAAAAGATTTCATTTTTATTATTTTTAAACTACGGGTCTGTGAGTTTGTGTGTGAGTTTGTCGGTGCCCGTGGAAACCAGCAGTACCAGAGCCCGCTGGCACTAGAGGTGCTTGGGGGCCACCTGACATGGCCGCTGGGAACTGAACTTTGGTGCCCTGTAAAAGCAGTATGTGTTCTTTTTTTTTTTTTTTCTATATTCTTTGTTTACATTCCGAAGGCTTTCCCCTTTCCCAGTTTCCCCTTCACCCTATGTCCCATAAGTCCTCTCCCCCCCAGCAGTATGTGTTCTTAACCACTGAGCACTCTTTCTAGTCCCAGCATCAGTAGTATTTAAGTGTATTTTTGTTGTTCTATGAATTACTTTGATTTCATAGACTTCTTTTATACTTTGAGTCAAATGTTGTATTTATTAGTATATTATCTGATAAGTGCATTTTAAGTTTTGTATTTATATTTAATATGTAATATAAATGCTATGTGTAATATAGCATTGAAGAAATAGTGACAAGAAAAAAATGAATATATATATTTGTAAAAGCTATATAGTAACTGCTTGCTAGAGTTACTATTTCATCCATTCTTTACGCACCCAAGACAAACAGTTTCTTTTGTTTGTTTTCCCTAGAAGTCTCTTCTGGATACTCACAACTGGGTGATTTGATTCCTATTAAGAAGACTAGCATGGGCCAGGGCGCATGGGAAGTAGACGTACTAGAGTTCCCTCTTCCCACAGTTCCCGTTGTTCATGGTCACCTTAGGTCAGAAAGTAACAGGTTGGGGGCTGTGGACATAAGCAGGCCTGCGTTTAAGTTTCATGCCACATGAAGTGGTGTCATGAGGCCTCACGTTGTCCTGCTCTGCTCTAGACGTGAGTTATATCCTGGGCTTCATATCCAGGCTGTAGATGGAGAAGCTAGTGAAGTTATGGGACTGACTACTGAATATGAGAGTAAAGTACAATTGGAATGTGCAGAAAGGAAGCTTTAAAGCACTTCGTGTGAGAGAAGAGGTGAAAGTTTAAAACTTACCAAGGAAGACAAGCAAACCAACATGCATGTGTGCAGAGGCCTCGAGACACGCAGGAGGGGAGGACTGCAGGGGGCGTTCCCCACGTCCTTAGAGACACACAGGAGGGGAGGACTGCAGGGGGCGTTCTCCATGTCCTTAGAGACACACAGGAGAGGAGGGCTGCAGGGGGCGTTCTCCATGTCCTTAGAGACAGACATACAGGAGGGGAGGACTGCAGGGGGCGTTCTCCAAGTCCTTAGAGACAGACATACAGGAGGGGAGGACTGCAGGGGGCGTTCTCCATGTCCTTAGAGACAGACATACAGGAGGGGAGGACTGCAGGGGGCGTTCTCCATGTCCTTAGAGACACGCAGGAGGGAAGGGCTGCAGGGGGCGTTCTCCATGTCCTTAGAGACACACAGGAGGGGAGGGCTGCAGGGCGTGTTCTCCATGTCCTTAGAGACACACAGGAGGGGAGGGCTGCAGGGGGCGTTCTCCATGTCCTTAGAGACACACAGGAGGGGAGGGCTGCAGGGGGCGTTCTCCATGTCCTTAGAGACATGCAAGAGGGGAGGGCTGCAGGGGGCGTTCTCCTTGTCGTTAGAGACACGCAGGAGGGGAGGACTGCAGGGGGCGTTCTCCATGTCCTTAGAGACACGCAGGAGGGGAGGGCTGCAGGGGGCGTTCTCCACATCCTTAGCTCACCCCTGTGGTCAGATGTGACAGTGTCATTCTCAACTCAGCAGAAAGCAGATGTTAGGTGACTGGAATTGCACCTTGAAAATGAAAGCCCTTCTGTTCTGCTCTCTGTTAAATGAGTAGGCTAAGGAAACAGTGACTTAGAAATGTATCTGGTCTCTGTATGATTATGACTGATATCTTTATTTTATTATAGAATGATGTCCGAGTCAAATTTGAACATAGAGGAGAAAAAAGGTAAGCAAGGAAATACTACATATTAATTAAATCATATAATAAAGTATATATTTCAGTTAAGCTTTGAGGCTTCTTTCAGGTTTGAATGAAGTTTTATGGTTTTGAAATTGAAAATGAAATAGTCTTTGATAATGGGTAGTGCGCACCTAGACTGGCGAGAGCTAAGAGTTCGTCATAATGCATGCTAACCATTGGAAACACCCAGTGCGTTGGCTTTGTGAGATTGGGAAGTAAATAAGATCACTTCATAATACACAGTTTAACATTTTACTATTTACTAAATTTACTAAATACAAATTTTGACTATCCTCCAAAGACTTCAGTGCTGTGGTGTTTATTTTGTTCATAGTGTTGTAGAGTGGCTTTAGGTTCTTACACAGCAGGGATGAAGCTTAGCCTTGTTCCTGGTGTCTCCGGCCACCTCTGCCTCAGGGTGACAGTGCAGCCGGGGAGGGCTGATGGCGGGACCTCATCGGAGCACAGAGGATAGTGCTTTGTTATTGGTGTCTCTCTGTATTAATCAAAGACCTGTTGATCATAAGGAATTTAAAATTTCTCACAAGTCCTATAACTTGAAGATGTGAATATATTTCACTAGATGCACTGAAAAAAAAAGAAAGGAAAAGAGTATACCTTACATATCCATAAATTGTTGTCTGACCTATTCCTTATTTGGGTATTTTCTGGGTGTTTGACAGCTATTCCATTCCTTCAGCTCTGTACCTACCTAGTATGTGATATATAAAGTTAGCGTGGAAGTGCCTTCATCCCTGTGAAGCTCATAATCAGATGTGGTATCTGTAGACTTGGGGCATGCTCGCTGGGCTGGCCAGGCCTTAGGGAGAGAGGAAGCAAATACCATGGTCCTCTCTCCCTTTAGTCCTTTATGGTGTCTTAGAGGTGCGTACATAGCACATGTGCTGAGTTTGAATTGATAAGGATCCAAACATCAAAAGTTGATTTCCACAGGATGAGGAACTTACTATTCTTAACAGCCTCATTGCTTTTACACACATGCCACATGGTTAATTAAACTTAAACACTTTCCTAAGTAGCACTTTATATTGAGCTTTAATATCTATGTGATTGTGAATTTAAAACTTGGAGAATTTTTTTTAATTATAATTAGAATAAAACAAATTATAATTGTAAATTTTGTATTTGATCAAGTGTTACAATTTTTACTTAAAATTTTATCTAATAAAATGGAACTGTTGTAAGTATGTTGTTTCTGACAAACAAAATAAAGTATTTAAAAATTATTTTTGTGTAGAATCCTGCAGGTTACTAGACCAGTTAAACTAGAAGATCTGAGGTCTAAGTCTAAAATTGCCTTTGGGCAGTCTATGGATCTGCACTATACCAACAACGAGGTAAACATACTCCATTTTTAATAGTCCATATTTTAGAAAATTAATGTGTTCATGTAAGAGATTGAGTTTTTATTTGTTGATTAGTAAAAGGTGGTACGTTAGAGGAGGGAGATGCATATTTAGATTTTACTGTTAAGTGGGCGTGCTGCTGTGCACACAGCTAAGACTACAGAGGGAGGAAGTGGACACCACCTGGCCATTTCCTGCTGCCAATCTCCTTTTACTCTGTGTTCAGTGGACTTTCTCTCCCTGGGAGACTTAGAATCCTTGTGATATCAGTGAGCATGCTTTGGACCCTTGTATTGATGTTTGGGGTCAGGACGTATGGCCTTGAGGACTCACTGTATTTCCAGGGAACCTGTTTTAATCTTGAGAGTAGAATTGGATTGGATGGTAACTGAGGTTTCTTACTGTTAGTGGGATTTTAAAAATCTTTTAGTTAATTTTTTAATTTAATCTTTACAAAGTACTTTTTTACTGGCCTAATGTTAGGATTTATGAATTGCAGCCTTTTATGGCATAGGTGCCACAGGTTTGTAGACGAAACAGATAGCAGAGGAGCTGAAGACCTTTGAAGGAAGTGCATAAAGTCTTGGGATAAAGAATAAAAGTCAAAGCTGGGCATGGTTGTACATGCTGTAATCCACCCGAGGGCACAGGCACGCACAATGAGTCAAGACAGCCAGGGCTGCATTGAGAGACCTTGTCTTAAAGATAAAAAGTCAGAGAGTGCCCTCTTTATCTTACTAAGGAGAAGCTAGCAACTGAAGCAGTATTCAGAGACTTGGGTGTGAAAAGCCAGCCCGACACAGAGCTTCAAGGGGAGAATGGAAGATGGAAGAGCTTGAGAACAGTATTAACAGAAAGGGCACCAGAGGGGCTGGAGTGATAGCGGAAGTCGGTAAAACTGGATCTAAGAAATACATGAACCCCCTGCGTAAATAAAATAGTTGAAAATAACAAAATAACACAGAGGTGCAAATATTCTTTTGAACATGGAAGACATTTTTAATTCATCACCATAAGCAGCACAGCCTGATTGCATACACACAACATAAAGTACTTCTGCTGAGTGAAAAGACAGTTGAGTGCTCTGGGAGGGAGCTCCGGGGGCTCCTGCAGCAGCAGCAGCACTGGTGTCAGCCCCTTCTGCTGCACCAGCTTACAAACACAGCCACAGCGGGACCTGGGTAGGAATCCCAAGAAGGCAGAGGGACTTGTTTTCATAAGTATCTTTTTTTTTTTTTTTTTTTTTTTGAGACAGGGTTTCTCTGTGTAGTCCTGGCTGTCCTGGCACTCACTCTGTAGACCAGGCTGGCCTCGAACTCAGAAATCCGCCTGCCTCTGCCTCCCGAGTGCTGGGATTACAGGCGTGCGCCACCACCGCCCGGCCTTTTTTTTTTTTTTATTTTTTATTTTTTATTTTTTTATTTTATTTTATTTTATTTTTTTTTTTTAAACTTTTTATTTAATTTGAGACAAGGTTTCATGAATCCTAGACTGGCCTTGGCCTCATTATGTATCTGAATATTGCCTTGAACTTCTGGTCTCTGTCTTGTTTTGTTTTTGGTTTGTTTGTTTGTTTGTTTGTTTGTTTTTGGTTATAGAACAGGCTGGCCTCGAACTCTGAAATCTGCCTGCCTCTGCCTCCCAAGTGCTGGGATTACAGGCATGCGCCACCACGCCCGGCTATAAGTATCTTAAATAGGATCTTGAGCAGAGTTAGTGTATACTGTACTACAGCAGTATCTTGAAATTTTACTTTTCGAGAAATTTGGGGGTTGAATTCTTCATAAGCATGTTTCTTACCCAGTCTTTTCTTGGGACTTTATCCTGTGTACTCACTGGCCAGGTGTTGAGCTGCCAGCCTGGGGTTCTCGGGGTTTTCTAGCGGTATAGACACAGGTGAAGTACAGATAGTAGATGACTAACTGTCCTGACGGAGCAGCTCTGGGTGACGGATTGTCGTGGCCATCTTCCCTTCTTTCTTCATTTTCCTATTCCCCTACCTAAGAGCTTTTAACTTGACCTTGGATCATTATCTCCTAACATAACTTTCAAAGAAACTTTCAAGGTAGCTACTACCTTCCAACTCCTTCATCTACCCCCTTTCCCCTTCCTCCTTCCTCCCAGGGTCTTTATCAGCCATAGGAAATGGGACAAAGATGATGTGCACCAGCACAAAAACTAGCTGCAAATAGAAACTGGAAATAACCTTCTAAGTACAGAGAAGACACGGTAGCAGAGTATAAGACAGGATTCAAATAATCCTGGTTTGTATGTATAGTTAGCAGCTTTTCAGCTTTCTGTTTTTATAACTTTATTATAGTTTTGGAGATAGAATCTTGCCATGTAACCTGGGCTGGCCCAGCACTCACTGCATGGCCTAGGATGGATTTGAACTTTTGTCAGTCTTTAGAAAAAAAAGACATGGCTTTCATACATCATACATCATCCACAGTAGGTCCTGGGTCGGGCACACCTCTCCGCTCACTGTGCTGTGTGCTGAGCAGCACTGGCCAAGAGCTGCTCTCCACTGTGCCTGCGGGAGCAGAGCCTCATCCCCCGGGCTCTGTGCTGCAGAGGACTCCCAGCAAGGGGTCCACACGGAAATGGTTCCCATGCTTAGAGGGATCAGCAACAGGGCTTATGCTCGCTTGCTTCTCCTCTCTTCCTGTTCCAGTGAAATGATGCCTACTTTTATATCATTGGCAGTCTCCTTAAGCTGCAAGAATTTTTTTATTTAAAAAATAAAAAAGGTTTTGATTTTTGTAAATTCATGTGAATCATAGTTTTTCATAGACCTCTTGGGTTGCTGTTGTCGTTTATAACTTCTTAGCCATGAGAAAGGACTAAGGAAAGTAGCTTTCACATTGAGGGTTTCCCGAGATGTTACTCAGCTAGTGCTTGTTCTAGAGAGTCGTGCTCTAGGCTCCCAGGCCCCGGGATGAGTACAGGTGTACTGTAGGGTGCAGCCTTGCAGATGACACCTTCCCGGGGCAGCTGTCCCTTACCCTCAAGGTTTGTCACATTGTAACAGGCTAAGCAGAGTGTAAACCTGTGCTTACTACTCAAAGAAAGAATTCAGAATTGTATTGTGCAGATGAAAAGTAGTGGTTTATTTTACATAATTTGTATGTGTGCCCTTTAATGTTTTTAGGCGTGAATATTCTTACTTTAATAATACTTACTATACCTTAATTTACCAATGTTATAAAATCATAGAAAATTAATTTTTAGATATATTTACTAGAAGAATATAATGATTAATAAAGCAAAAGTGGTAATTCTTTATTCTGAGATTTTAGTGGTGCTGAAAGAGAGCTGAATGCTGGAGTAGAGAATAGAGATGTGTAAGTGCCTTAGACTCTCACTGTAGTAATAAAATATGAGGTGAGATTTATAGTTCCCTAGTAATGGAGTGGCTCACAGAAGAATCTGACCCGCTGTGATGGCTGCATGATTCTTTCTCTTTTTGTTCAGTTGGTAATTCCGTTAACTACCCAAGATGACTTGGACAAAGCTGTGGAACTGCTGGATCGCAGTATTCACATGAAGAGTCTCAAGATACTACTTGTAGTAAATGGGAGCACACAGGTATGAATTGGGGTTGCGTGATTATAAGACTGTAATCAGGGTCGTATTTATATTTTAATTTATAAAATGTAAATTTATTTATTTTTATTGGTATATCTTAATATCTTTGTTCCTCAAAACTATATAGTTAGCATTACAAATAATATACATGTGAAACTAATAGAAACTGGCAATTTGAGAAGAATTATGTTAGGATTAAAATGTCCATTTTCTAAGATCAGTGTTTTCTCATTCTCACATGTTGGATTTAGGGTTTGTCCTTGGGTCATCAGGGCTGACAGCAAGCACACTCACCTGGTGTGCTGTCTTCCTGGTTCTGAAATGTCCGTCTTCTCTCTGTTTCCACCAGCTTCCTTCCTTCCTCCCTCCCTCCCTCCCTCCCTCCCCCCCTCCCTCCCTCCCTCCCTCACTCCCTCCCTCCCTCCATGCCTCTCTCCCTTCCTCCCTTCTTATTCTTGGGCTCAAGTGATCTTCCTGCTCTTATCTTCCAAGTAGGTGGGGTGGTAGGCTTGTGCCACTCTTCTGACAGATTAAAATTTGTAAGAGTATTTTAAAAGGCCCAATGGGAGGATAGCTAGGCTGTATTTTAGTAAGAGGATGATTCTGTTGAGAGCTTCAAATGGGGAGAATAGCATTAATTGCTCTTTCCTCTTCTAGGCTACTAATTTAGAGCCATCGTCATCACCAGAAGATTTGAATAATGCACCACTTGGTGCAGAGAGGAAGAAGCGGCTATCTGTAGTAGGTGAGAAGGGCGGGCTCTGCATAGGGAATGAGGGATTCATCAAATCCGTCTCATCTTTCACTGTGTGGTGACATGAAATAGATCCCTGAGAATAGCACCCTGTCTCTGTCATCTCTGCGGTTAAACACTTTAGCTACTTTGTCTTATCTGATGTTCCTGAGAAATTAATTTCACACATTGTAGGACTAGCAATAACCAATTTAAAGTTTTTCTTTCTACACAGAATTTTTTAATATTCAAAAATTCAAGTACAATCTTGAAGAGGTTTTAGTCATTTAATAAAGGGAGGATGTAACTGTAGAACACAGCAGTGTGTAGGCTGGGCTCTGAAGTGCGAGATGAGTGGGGGTGGGGAGAGTAATTGCAGGCCGTTCACGGGAGGAGACTGGACTCTGGTTCTACGTTCCTAGGGTCTTAGGTGTTTCCAGGATACACTGTCAGTATGAAAATGGCTAAGAAGATCTAGACTGTTTTATTATTGTTCTCTCAGTATCAATATTGCATTCCTTATATATAAGCTTCAATAAAAGAAATCAAGATCTTGTGGACTATATATTATGAGGTGGCCTTCTTGAGCCTGTGTTAGGAGGAACTGTTCTGAACCCCCCATGCTGTTGCTGTAAAAACATTGACTAGGAGCTGGAGAGATGTGGTTAAGAGTGTTTTCTTTTTGCAAAGGACCAAAGTTCGGTTCCTAGAACTAGTGTCAGGTGGCTCACAACCACCTGTCACTCTTGGTCTAGGGGAGCCAACATTATCTTCTGGCCTCTTTGGGCACTCATATGCAAAGAACTTTTTATAAAAGTTATAAAGTGGCCGGGCGGTGGTGGCGCACGCCTGTAATCCCAGCACTTGGGAGGCAGAGGCAGGCGACTTTCTGAGTTCGAGGCCAGCCTGGTCTACAGAGTGAGTTCCAGGACAGCCAGGGCTACACAGAGAAACCCTGTCTCGAAAAAACAAAAAACAAAAAACAACAAAAAAAAAAGTTATAAAGTAAATTTTTAAGTATCATTAAATACAAAAAAATTTGACAAAATAAGTGTTTCATTGCTTAACGAACAATTGATACAATTATTTTAACAGCTAGGGTGGAGGATGTAGTCATTCCAGATAGCATGAGTTCTTGTACTGAAAGGAGAAGAGGGAGAGGAGACAGGTGAACAGGGAAGAGAAGACAAGAACAGGGCAAAGCAAGACCCTCTGCCGAAGACTGACAAATGACTGGAGTAGACCAGGCTTGCTGACGGGAATGAAAAGATCAGGTTAGCATGTGAATAACTAGAGCAGTTGTTTTTCTTTTGTTTTCTAGAAGAATCTGCTTCCCCCCCCCCCAACCCAAAGAAGCTGCTTTTTAAAACTTAACTTACTTACTTTATACCCTAATTGTAACCACCCCCTTCTCCCTGTCCTATCCTCCCAGCAAAGCCCCCATGGGTACCAGCCTGCCTTGGAACATCAAGGCAACATCAGAACTAAGCACATCCTCTCCCACTGAGGCCAGGCAAGGCAGCCCAGCTAGGGGAAGGAGATTCGGTGGCAGGCAACAGAGTCAGAGGCCACTCCAGCTCCGACTGTCAGAGGGCCACATGAGGGCACAGCTGCATGGTGCCTCAAGTGTGTAGGGACCTTGGTTGGAAGAAGCTGTTTTAAGACTATTCTGTTTTAGGTGTTTTGTCTCACATGAGTCTATTTCAGAAAACTAGAGATGTGACCCACAGAGATGATATACAAATAGACCTGGCTTGTCCTTACTCAGATATACTTGATATTATTAGAAAGTAAAAACAAAAACAAAACACCACCACCACCAACAACAAAAACAGTGAGAGGATATTTAGATTATGGAATTCAAACTCTGGCACTGTCACTCCGTCTGAGACCAGCACCTTTACCCTTGCCTTTAGACGGTGAGCACTGTAAGTAGAGCACCTCTCCAGCTGGAGGCACAGCTGCTAGCTTTCTTTGTGGAAGTACAGCAAAGCGGCCACTGCGCTTCAGCTGGCAGGCAGGGACCGCTTACCGCACTCCTTACAGTGCCCTGTGGCTTCCTCAGTACTCTGGGTTACCCACTAGTAAGTGTTCTTGTTTGACTTTGGTGCCAGAATAAGGAAGAAACTGAAAATTGTACAGAATTACTATGGTAACATTCCCATTAAATGAATATTAAGAAATATGAATTTTCAAGTAAGTAGATGGAGAAACTTTTATAGCTTCCTTCTTTCTCAGTCTTCTTTTAGTTGAGTATATTGCTCCATAATTAAAAAATTATGAAGAAAAATGAAACTCTCAGGGATGCAGTAGTGACCGTGGCTATGGGTGTTTCAGAGCCTGCATGAGCTCCTCTCACAGCTTAGCGCACGCCTCGCCTCGCCTCTCTCCACAGCAGACGAACTCTCTGCACCTTCATAGACACTGCCTGCTCCTTCTCCCTCCTTAGCAGATGACCCTTTACATATGCTTATTTCTTTTTTTTTTTAATTTAAACTTTAATAGAACAATACTTATATGTTTGTTTACTTTTTAAAAAATACTGCAAGGAAAGCCAACAGCTTGGTTAATAAAGTATCGTTTCCTGTGACCCAGGTAATAAATGACTGCCAGGCTCGCCTGTACTTTTTCTTAAACTGTTAAGATTCTAGTGGTTTATAGTATGTCTTACTATATAGGCCTAGTTAATCTGGGACTGCCTATATAGACCAGGTTGACTTTGAAATTAGAGATCTGCCAACCTTTGTCTCCTGAGCGCTGGGATTAAAAATGTGTGCTATACCTGGAAAATTATGAAGATATTTAAATGGCAAAGAATATAACTTACCACAAAAGCCTAGTTTTAAGTAATAAAAAGTAATATCCAGGATACTAAATACAAAATACTAAATACAAAATCTGAGTGACCAAGAAACACTCTTACTTCAGGTGTCTAGAGATTAAAGATAGTTAATAGAAAAAAATATCATGGCGCTCAATATATATAACATGTTTATAGTGAATGACTTTACCATTAGAGCAAGTGTGATGTAGCACTGTGTTGATTGACAAAGTCACTAAGATGATAGCCCGCACTGGGATTTACACCATGCCCTGATTGCACGGCCCTTATTCCTTTCCTATATGGAAAGGAATCAATCAGTCACAGATTGTATTCAATATAGGGAGATACAAATTGTCTTTGGAAATTCAAAAGCTGTGACATAAGATTCTATAGTGTGTCATCAGCCCATGATATGGTTGTCAACAGTCAGAAAAACTTGAATATGAATTAGCACATTCTAATGAGGTTATGTAGAGTGTAAATTTAGAAAGATTTTTAAAAGATCTGAACCTGAATATTCTGATTAACTTTTGTAAATACTGGATTTTATTTGCTGAAGTTATTTGTTTTATGAAGTTAGAGTGAGACCTATTTAATTGAAACAAAAAAATAATTTCCTTGCTGACAAGGATAAAACTTTATAATTTTTCTTTTTGAGGTCCCCCTAATAGGGATAGAAGTTCCCCTCCCCCAGGATACATTCCAGATGAACTGCACCAGATTGCCCGGAATGGGTCATTCACTAGCATCAACAGTGAAGGAGAGTTCATTCCAGAGAGCATGGACCAAGTAAGCCAGCACTGGGTGCTGTTTTTCACTGTGTGTTAAGATACACTGGTCAGGTGACCACTGTGATTTGGCAGATACCTAGGGTGGTGGGTGTGCGTGTGTGTGTGTGTGCGCGTGTACATTTTCTCTCATCTATCTTCTTAAGTCACAAAGTTATTATAAACTGCTCATTAATTTATATATACCTTTTTGTATTGATATATTAAAAATACTAGAACAAACTGGTGTTTTGTATTGGTCATCTATGATGCATTTGGCTTATAATCTTAAATTAACATTCAGATTTCTTAATGAACACTTTATTTATTTAAGTTTTTTTGAAACAGGGTTTCTTTGTATAGTACTGACTGTTTAGGAACTCACTCTGTAGATCAGGTTGGCCTTGAAGTCTAGAGTGCTGGTATTAAAGGCACATGTCACCATTGCCAGCTTAATGAATACTTTAATGATAGGGTAAAATTAGAGATACTTTATGAAGTGCAGTTTGTGAACTGTCTGTAATACTTAAAAGTGCTTCTGCTTTGTAGAACTCAGGTGTTTCTGTGGCGTCGCCGTCAGGTCCTCCCATCTAAGTGCCCACAGCACTGTGGCGCTCACGTCTCCCAGTGCAGGTAGTCACTGGGTGGCTTGTCGCCACCGAGTAGGCCATGGCTCCGCTCTCAGTAGGCAAATTACATTACCTTCAATTACTTGACTATAGAAAAGTACATTTCTCTCTCATAAGCTTTCTGTAGTCACAGCTTGTTTTTACAGGATGTTTAAAAATGAGTAATTCTGGACAGTAACTGCTATTTGTTACGTTTCTTTTAAAAAATCTAAAATAATTTTAAAATATATTTCTTGATATGCAAGACACCAGTGAATTATATACTTTAAATGTATGAAGTTTATGTTATATCATATCTCAAACAGTTTTTTGTTTTGTTTTTGTTTTTTTTTTTTATACAAAGGACAACATTTAATTGGGGCTGACTTACAGGTTCAGAGGTACAGTCCATTGTCATCAAGGCAGGAACACGGCAGCGTCCAGGCAGGCATGGTGCAGGAGGAGCTGAAACTTTTGGTTATTATCAGACCGAGTCATGGTGGACTCTTTGTTTTCCTAGATGCTGGATCCATTGTCTTTAAGCAGCCCTGAAAATTCTGGCTCAGGAAGCTGTCCGTCACTTGATAGTCCTTTGGATGGGTAATGATGACTATAGTTCTGCTTTTTAGTACATATTGGTAAAAATGCATACACTTAGAATATGGAGCTATGAATAATTCTTTTATACTAGTGTCGTTCATTGATAATTGTCTACACTGACAAGTAAAGTTTTCTATACTGTGCATGAATCTTTTAACCTCATGGTTTCAATGTCTTTATTAGTTGTTGCATTATGTTCTTTGTCCTACTATTTCTGCTTGTCTGAAATGTGTTTGAAGCAAGTGTAAACAGAATTTACATATGTTTGTTTTATGACAACTCAAAACTTTTATAAAACTTCTCATGATTGGTTTTTGGCAGTTTCGGTTTTTAAAAAATTGTTTATTCTGTGTGCCTAATGTGCATTTGTCAGGGTGCCCTCTGCTGTTCTCAGAAGGACACTGCAGTTTGCTGACCTGTAGCACAGAATTAGTATTAAATGCATCACTCATTGGTCTGCTGGGATTCTTTTATGAAAATATATACACATTTGGAAATTCATGTACGTTTTCCTCTACCCTACCTCTAAAAAAAAAAAAAGTGAAAATTTTTAGTAAACTGTCCTAAATATTTGTCATTAATGTTTGATAAGTTAAAATTATATGTCTTTAGTCTTGATTCAAAGACAGTTTCAGAAAAAAATGATTTTCCAACACTGAATGGAAGTCCAGGCGCTTCAAGCCTCTGTTCTTCCAAATATATCATTCTTCCCCGTGCTTCATGGCCAATTTAAAAGCTAGGCTTTTGTCTGCATGAGTGTGTGAGAAGTTTTTCTTTTTAAAAATTTATGTTAGTATTTAAGTGAACTCCTTCACACACACATACACACACACACACACACACACACACACACACACACGAACACGTGTAGAAATACAGATATTACTTGAAAAAGTTTTTTGTTTTATTGTATACCCTTCTTCAACTTAATTTTACATTTTCTATTTATAGAGAAAGCTACCCCAAATCACGGATGCCTAGGGCCCAGAGCTACCCGGACAATCATCAGGAGTTCTCAGGTGAGACGATAAATTCTACATATTTGAATGTTTACATCATGGTTTAGCTAGGAGAGGAAATTTTTTGAAAAAATTAAAAATGATAATATGCTTTTCGTTAGTAAAAAGATTTGACTTTTAATGATAATATTTTTATGACTCAACAGACTACGATAACCCTATTTTTGAGAAATTTGGAAAAGGAGGAACATATCCAAGAAGGTATCACGTTTCATACCATCATCAAGAGTATAATGATGGTAAGTTTTGAACTTAGAATCAGACTATACGAACAGATTAACATTAAGCAAACATTACAAAAATGAGCATACATTTGGAAAAGCCTCATATTTATGATAACCAAATAATTTGTTTTTGAGTCACTTAATTTTCTGGTTAAAAAAAAGAAAAACCTTTGCCAGGAATAGTAGGTAGTACATATCTTTAGTCTTCTTACTCAGGGGGCAGAGTCAGGTAGATCTCTATGAGTTCAGGGACAGCCTGGTCTACATAGTACCAGGATTGCTAGCTATAAGGTTCCAAACAAAACAAAAAGTAGGCCAACAACCCTTTTTCTGGTAACTGAAAGCATATGCTGCTTGAGCCCAGGAACCTGAATCAGATCCCCAGGCCCCACATAAGAGGTGGCCACAGCAGTGTGCAGCCCTGCCTGAGCTTGGAGGACAGGGTGTGGGGTGAGCAGGTCCCTGAAACTTGGCCAGTGGAGCTCGATCAGTGAACCTCAGGTTCAGTGAGAGACCCAAAATTCGGATGCCAAAAAATAAAGATGGTGACCCATGCCTTTAATCCTAGCACTTGGGAAGCCACCCTGGTCTACATAGTGGGTCCCAGGCCAATCAGAATTACAGAATTACAGTTATACCCTCTCTTAAAAAAACCAGATTAATAAATAAATTATGTGATTATGCCATAGATAGATAGATAGATAGATAGATAGATAGATAGATAGATAGATAGATAGATAAAGTGGAGGGTTATTGAAGAAGATACCCAATATTGACCTTGATCTCCATACATGTACATGGACCAGACATATCTTAGTCAATGGCCTACTGCTGTGATGATGGTAACTCTCTTAAAGGAAACACTTAATTGGGGATAACTTAGAGTTTCAGAGGTTCAGTTCATTGTGGTGGTGGAAGCATGGTGGACATGGTGGTGGAGAGATAGCTGAGAGTTCTACATTTGGATCAGAGGGCAGCAGGAAAGAGAGACACTGGGCCTGGCTTGGACATATGAAACCTCAGAGCCTACTCGCAGTGACACACTCCCTCTCTCAAAGCCACACCTCCTCATACTAACCAATAGTGCGTCAACTGGGCTCCAAGCTCAAATATAGACTAAGCCTCGTGGGACCGTTCCTATTCAGACCGCCACAGTGTGCAGGTCACATGTTCATGGTCCATTATCTTGTTGGATATCTAGACTTTCCATTTCTTTGCTGTTGTGAATAAATGTAGATGTGTCAGTGTCTTAGTTTGCTCTCTGCTACTATGATAAACATCATGACCAAAAACAAACTTGGGGATAAAAGGGTTTATTTCACCTAGCAGGTTACAGTTCATCATGAAAAGAAGTCAAGGTAGGAACTGAAGTATAAGCCATGGAAAAATGTTGCTTACTGGCTTGCTCTCATGGCCTGCTCAGACAGCTTTTGTACACAACTCAGGATCATCTGCCCAGGGGTGGCCCCACCCACAGTGAGCTGGACCCTCCCACATCTATGGTTAATCAAGGAAGTGCTCCGTGGACTTGCTTTCACGTCAGTCTGATGAAGGTAGTTCCTCAGCTGAGCTTCTCCTCCCAGATGCCTTTAGCTTGTGTCAAGTTGACAAACCGAGAACAACCAGAACAGAGTATCTCTCTGCTACCCGTAACTTTGTAATTTGGTTTTATGTTTATTTTATAGCCATTATTGGAAATGAAAATTTTTTTTCTGTGAAAGCGAAGATTTTTTTCCTGTGTGCTTCATGTACACATGAGTGTATGTGTACTTTCTTATAACAGAGTACTTGAATTTGTATCCACTGGCGCCTTCACACACATAACATTGATATTTCAGCCTGTATTTGCAGGGCAGAGCCTTATTTCCTATACTGTAGATATTTCAATATCTTAAAAATGTAGTACATTAATCTAGGGAATAAGTTAATTATGTTTTTACTTTGTAGGTCGGAAGACTTTTCCGAGAGCTCGAAGGACCCAGGGCACCAGTTTCCGGTCTCCTGTGAGTTTCAGCCCTACTGATCACTCCCTAAGCACGAGTAGTGGGAGTAGCATCTTTACCCCAGAGTATGACGACAGCCGAATAAGAAGACGGGGGAGTGACATAGACAATCCTACGCTGACTGTCACAGACATCAGCCCACCCAGCCGTTGTAAGTAATAGAAATGTGTATCAGAAACTTTGCATAGTTTTGTGTTAACAGGGATAAATGTCAAGTCAGAATTCAGGAAAAAAAACTCTTCGTAAGAGATAGTAATGCTTTTTAAAGGTGGCTGTGCTATCAGATGTGCGTATTCCTGCTGACTAGCTTAGCTAATACTGTTCACTTTTTTTTAGGAAAATTGTTTCTAATTGTTCTCATACATTCTATTCTACATGTCTGTTAAGCACTGAGACTTTGTATGAGACTTGTAAGAGATAGCCTAATGAGGAGATTGGTTTGTGGAGAAAAAAATTACAGGATAGCATTTAATCTAGATCATAAATATGTGTAGAGATTTGCTAGATGTGTGTTCATTACTGATTCAATATCTTACCTAAAGAACTTAAGGGAAAGGTTTATTTTGGCTCAAGGTTTTAGTCTATGGTCCTTGGCTCCACTGATTCTCGGTGTGCGCTGAGGCAGAGTACCATGGTGGTGGGAGCACTGGTAGAGGAGACATAGTAGGACATAGAGAGGACACCGTACCTCATAGGAGATGACAAACAGGGCTAGACGGGGAACTTGGTTCCTGGATGGCTTAGGCTTAAGTTTCAGTTTAGGCTGAGGGAGGTGAGGTATAACCTGCAGAGGCACCCTCCTGCCCAGTGATAAACTTTCTCTAGCAAGGATCCACCTACTCAAGTTTCCAGAACTTCCCAAATAGTACTTTCCCTCAGTACTGAGTTGCCGTCTCTCTAGCCCCATTCTTATCTTTGAGGATATCAGTTTGCATTTATATGTGCGCGTGCATGTGTCTGTATGTGTGTGTGTGTGTGCGCGTGTGTTTGTGTGTGTGTATGTATTTGTATGTGTGTGAATTTGTAGCGTGGAGGAGTTAGTGTTACGCCTGTAACACTTGTTAAGGATGTGCATTAGTTTGTTTCTTGTTGCTGTAACAAAATACTTGGACCAAATTGATTTAAGAAGAGTTTATTTTGCCTGACGAGTTTTGGGGATAGAGTCCATCATCAAAGGAAAGGCATGGTAGTGGAGCACAAAGAGGCTGGCCATGTGTAGTCTGCAGTCAGGAAGCGCGATGGTCCTGAGTTTACTTTGTTGTTCTGTCCTTTTTGGGATTCCCAGCCCAAGGGAGAATGACCGCACGTTTAGGTTGGGTCTTTCCTTTTCAGTTAATCCTCTCTGGAAACAGTCTTACTTCTCTACTGTTGCCCTTTTCTGTCTTCCTTGGGCACTGTATGCATGTGGTGAACAATATACACATGTGGAGGGAAAGCACTCATATACATAAAATAAAGCTGTAATTTTATTGATTGCCTGGATTCTCCTATAGAGAGGGGAAATGATACTTTTATAGACTTCTATGTTACAGATGGGTCTGAAAAGACTATTTACAAATATTTGTAATTTGCTGTACTAAAAACTGGAAAATAGGGTTATCATATAGTCGATGAATCTTAGATTGAGTGAAAGATGGCTGTCACATATGCATTTGGTAGAAAATGAGTCATGAGATGCAAACTTTGAGTTTGAATTCTTAGAATGAGAACATTTTTGAAAGATTTGGATGGTCATCATTTCCCTTTGTTTCTAGAATGTTCAGTTATGTTCAGGGATGTCACTGTATCACATCTGACTATTTCATTTTAAGAATATCTTCTTTTTCAGCACCTCGTGCTCCAACCAACTGGAGATTGGGCAAACTGCTTGGCCAAGGAGCTTTTGGTAGGGTCTACCTCTGTTATGATGTTGACACCGGAAGAGAACTGGCTGTTAAACAAGTTCAGTTTAACCCTGACAGTCCAGAGACCAGCAAGGTAAAAACATCATCATGCAGACCACCTGGCCACTGTAAAAGCTTTCATTTCTTGGGGTGGGGGTGGGGGGGAACAAAGCAAAAACAAAAAACAGGACTAGTCAGATTACTCCAAGCCATGAGTTATTCATTCCCCAGAACCCACGTGGCAGAAGTGGAGAGCCAACTCCTACATGTTCTCTCATGGCCACAGTTGTGCTGTGGCATGTGTGTGCACCCCTCCCCAAGACAGACTAAGTGTATATATAAAGTTTTAAAGTGTAATATAACAATATATGGTGGAATTTGGGGCTTGTGGTAAATGGCCAGCTGTTGTAGTGCTTCAGTTGTATTTCTAGGTTGATTTGCTGTTCCCTTAGTGTGCAACCATAGCTCTTAAATAAAAGGCATTGAGTCTGGAGACATGGCTTGCAGTTGAGAACATTGGTTGCTCTTTGAAAAGACTCAGGCTCAGTTTGCAGTACCCACATGGAGGCTCACAACTCTGTATCCAGGGATGGTCAAACCCCTCTTCTGACCTCGTGTGGTCAAAACAAACCCAGGCATATCCACATACGTTAAAAAAGTAAAATTAAACTAAAAAAAAATATTGGTTAGAGACTAAAATGTTGTATGTAACAGTAAACATTTCATAGTGAAATCACCATGCTAGTCCATGCTTTGCTCTCATTACACTCTAGAGACTCAGCACGGGGCCGGTGAAGTTGTTTAGCAGGAAGGTGCTTGCTTGCCATCAAGCTGCCAGCCTGAAGTCAGTACCCAGAATCCACCTCCCAGGGCCCACGTGCTTGAAAGAGAGAACTGGCTTCTGCAAGTTGTCTCTGACCTCTACATGTTTTTCATGGTGCATGTACAAGCATACACATAGAGATAGACAGACAGAGAAATGTAGTAAAATATTTACAAAAAAAAAAAAAAAAGACTTAGCAGGAGTTCTGTCTTTCAGGAAGTAAATGCACTTGAGTGTGAAATTCAATTGTTGAAAAATTTGTTGCATGAGCGAATTGTTCAGTATTATGGCTGTCTGAGGGATCCTCAGGAGAAAACACTTTCCATCTTTATGGAGTATATGCCAGGGGTAAGTTCATATTCCTTTTAAAAATAAGGTGAAGAGATTTCAGTTCAGCCCTTTTGATCTGCTGTATCAGATGAAATTTTGTACCTGACATTGCCTGCAGTCAGACTTAGGTCTTACTGTAGAACTGCTGATTGCTCGTAAGAGTAGAATGATCATGGTCTGACTCCTTATTGTAAAGTTTAGTTTTTCTTGTAGACAAGAAAATATCTGAGATATAATACTGGTACATAGGAATATTTAATTTTAAATATTACCTGAATTTTAAATACATATCATATACTAGTGTGTGTATGCATATATATTATGTATATTAAACATAATAATATGTATATGCACATATATGTATGCATATTATACACACATATTTATTTTAACCTAGCAACATGGCTGCTCTGACCACATCCTAAGACCTTCTAGGTCTGGCTGGAATGCACACTCACACATGGCACCTTTAATCCCTCTGGCTGGAATATACATATACCATTAGTATACATCTTTCATACCAAGCAGTGAATGTAAAGTTAATATATAGATGGAAGCAGCCATGTTTGAAAGTGATGTCTAATTGAGGGGCAGACAAAGTGATGAATCAGAGAAAGAGCTGACAGAATGAGTCAAAGGTAGGGTATGCCCAGCTCACATGGGAGCAGACAGGAAGGAGAGGCAAGGTGAGGGTGGGAGGGAGCGAGAGCGAGCGACAGGTTATAGAGAGACAGGTTGCAAAGTGACAACAAGCTAGACACAGATAAAGATAAGACAAGCCAGAGAATGAGAAGGAGCCAGAGGATTAGAACAGACTGCCAGAGTTAGTTTTAGGCCAAGCAGAGCAATTCAGCCAGAAACCAAGAGAGAAGCCAGAATGAACCAGTCAGCTTGGAGAGGAGTTGAGTTGAACGAGCTGAGTTGAACCAGCCAACCAGAGCTCAGAAAGAACTAGAAAGGGTGAGCTTATTCAGCAGTGAATCTCAGGGGCTGAAAACAATCTAGGCCTGGGTTAGATTGTCCGGAGGCTAGAAGCTTACAGGAGAATGTGGCAATGGTTTCATTCATAATTGCAAAATGAAATTGTGACCACTTTATATTCCTTTTTTGTATATATAGAGTAAATTTTTATTCTAATAAATTTTCAAATGGCAGTTAGCATCTTTACTCATTAAGGAATAGGTGCCTTACTCTGGGCATGGTGGCACATCTCTGTGATCCCGGCACTCAAGAGGTAGAGGTAGGATTTCAAGTTTAAGCCCAACCTAGACTTGACAAAATGATTTTTAAAAAAACTAAGAAGGAAAAAAGAAGTATTCTCATAACTTAGTAGAGTAAGTTAGGAAGAAGAAATGTGATTTACAGGTCTTTATGGAAGTAGATGACCAGAGTTACATGTTGAAGGTGCAGGTCGCCATCCGAGCCTGCAGATGAGAGCCTGGTAGCGCTCTGGTAGACATTGTCTCTGTCTGCAAGCATCAGTGACTCACCATTCTGCATCGTTGTTAGAGTGACCTGCTGCTACTCACTGGATTTGTTTGCTACTATTATGTTTTCAGATACTCTGCTTCCAGTGTATTAAAGGTTTTACAAATATGAAAACCTTATAATTTGTTAATCTCAAAGAAATTAGTTCAGCATAAGTAATCTGAAAGAACAGAAACTGCACCGCTATTTTCCTGATCCTGTCTTCTCCACCATGAGTCTCTCAGCCATGAACTAGGATTCCTTTAAAATAAGGATTTTTTTTCCTTTTTTCCTTTTTTTTTTTTTTTTTTTTGGTTTTTCGAGACAGGGTTTCTCTGTGTAGCCCTGGCTGTCCTGGAACTCACTCTGTAGACCAGGCTGGCCTCGAACTCAGAGATCCGCCTGCCTCTGCCTCCCAAGTGCTGGAATTAAAGGTATTCGCCACCACTGCCTGGCAAAATAAGGATTTAGTAGTAGTTTTTATCTTAAACTGAAGGTTTAGTTATTTTCTTTTATTCTAGGGTTCAATTAAGGACCAACTAAAAGCATATGGAGCTCTTACTGAGAATGTGACGAGGAAATACACCCGTCAGATTCTGGAGGGCGTCCATTATTTGCATAGTAATATGATTGTCCATAGAGATATCAAAGGTAAGTCATGATTTACTTTCTACTTTAAATAGAGTTTGGTATGAGTTAATGAAAGACATGTCATCATGGCATTGGACATTTAAGGTAATACATGTGCTGTAAACTACCACAGGAAGACACTTGTGCAGCTTTCTCATCAGGGTCCCGGCAGACCACTTCTGCACTTCCGGTTTCCTTGACTGATAGCTGTGCTGTAAGGACCTATAGAATGAATGTCATTCAGAAACCCTAGAATAATGTGGGTGTGTTTGTGTGTGTATTGACGAGGCCTAGAATGGTGACTAGAGGCTCTGCCACCACAGAGTTGATTAAACTTGGACTTTGTCTGCTACTAACCTTGGACATAGCCATCTTCTGTATACATAGATCTTCTAATCTTCCCAGAGTGTGTGATGGCCTGTCTTGGTCAGGTGAGGGGGATGGAAGCAAGCTGATAAATAAATATTCCAAGACAGAGAGATTGATAAGAGAGAAAATAGCCCCTTAAGCTTGTAAATTTAAGCATGACAGAAGGAAAATGGTGGCCACCAAATGACAACACAGTGCTATTTGTTTCTACAATAAATGTTTTAATGTTCTGTGTCTTCTAATTTTTATGAACAAAGTGGCAAAAGGAAAGGTAAAGATAATTGATTTTATGTGATTTCAGACCTTGGATCATTCCTATTAGGAATCGCACTCATTTCTAAAGTCTGCCCCGCCTCCCCAGCCCTCCTCCCTCTTCTCTCCCTCTTCCACTCCTGCCTTCTCATCGTTTTTCTCTCTAAATCCATCCCATTTGATTCTGTGTGTGGAGCCCATGCATGCGCGGGGGCAGAGAACAACCTGAGGGAGTTGACTCTCCCCATCTGTGTCACAGGTGCGCTCCCGTTACTCGTGGAGACATCTCCCGTGCCCTGTTCTACATCTTTTTTCCCTTCAGGAAACTATCCTGTTGACAGGCATGGTGTCATTGTGGCACACACCTTTAATCACAGAAGCAACAGAGGCATGAGTTTAAAGCCAGCCTAGTCTATATATTGAAAAGAGCAAAGGAACCAAATAGTTAATAAAAGGACACTTTCTTTTCTAAATGGTTTTATTTGTGTATAGGGCAGGGTTGGAGGTGAGTGCACACTCAGGTGTACGCACATATGTACAGAAGCTAGAAGAGCACAGGAGATGTCCTGCTTTGTGTCTTGTTTTCTTGGGTCAGGATCTTTCACTGAATCCAGAGCTTACCATTTTTTCAGCTAAGCTGCTGGCTAAGAGTACTATTCAGCCTCCTGACCACGTCCTAGATGCATGCAGATACACAGGGCTTTTATATGTGTGTTTGGAATCTGAATGAGGTTGTCAGGTGTGAATAACAAGCTCCTTACCCATCCTTAGTGTTAGTGGCTTTTGTCTGCTTTGGTTTGAGTCTTTTGTTGTTTTGAGGCAGTATCTCTTTATAGTCCCGGTTGGTGATGTGGAATTCTGCCTTTGGCGCTCGAGCCCTAAGACTGTAGGTGCTTGTCAGCCCGAGTAGGACAGGCACATGCGCACGCACGCACGCACGCACGCACGCACGCACGCATGCATGCGCACACCACAAGTTAGCCTGTATATCGCTGACAGACAGCAGATTATAATGACTCCTTGGGATGCAATTAGCAAAATCTAAACTATGAGAAAGGCTTAAGTAAGCAGAGTCTTTAAATTTTTATTTCTAATTGCAAATGAAAAGGATATTTGAGAGATTTAGATTATACAGTCTCAATATGTGGATCTTACTTGGATGGTTCTTTTTTATATATAATTTAATTTTATTGTATGTGCATTGATGTGAGTGTGTCAGATCCCCTGGAACTGGGGTCACAGACTGCCATATGAGTGCTGGAAATTGAAACCAGGTCCTCTGGAAGAGTAGCCAGTGTGTTTAACAACTGAGCCATCTCTCCAGCCTCTGGATGGTTCTTTTTTGTTGTAAAAAAATTGAATACAATATTTTTGATAATATTAAAACTGTTCATGCTTTTAGATGTGATAAGAGGCTTTGTCTTTTAAAGATATGCACTTAGTTCTTTATTGATCTCATTGCCTTGAGTTTGTCTCAGATACTCTGTGAAAAGGGGACGTGTGTGTCAGTGATCGGGACAGTTGTCTACTTGGATGTTGTTCTTGTAATATGAGTATAAGCAGTACTTTCTATTCTTGTATATGTTTGAAAAGTCTGATTTTTACTTTACTAAAATTTAAGTAGTTTGAAGAAATAGAAACTATATTTGCAGCCTGGCTACCTGTTTTTCCCAGCTCTTGCTGTGGGTGAACATTGGTTCAGTATTGCTCTCCCTAGAGATGACTCTTCTTGTCTGTGGGGTGTGTGTGTGTGTGTGTGTGTGTGAAGGGAAGGTGTGCTTATAGGCACTAAAACCTGGCTTATTAAGCATAGTCTCAGGTTCTTAGGAAAACTGAGATAAGTTTGGGAAGGTCACTTGAGCCCAAGAGTTTGGGTTGCCAGCCTGAACAGCATTTGGCAAGGCCACATCTCAAGCAAACAAAAGTCTGTTCTGCTTCTTTGTTGTGAAATATTCTTGAGATGGTTGGCTTTTTTTTTTTTTTTTTGAGTCCCTTTTTATATACTAGGTGGTAGGAGACCAAAAGTAAGAGGAGCCACAGCTACATTAGATTAGAAGACTGGTAGGTCAGACATGTAAGCTTAATAGTTTTTGATGAGAGGCATTGTAAACTGCTGTGGAGAAGTACTGCTGGTAAAGATAGGGGATTTTCTGAGAAAGTAGGAGCTCATTGTGAGGATGGAGAATACACATTCTCCAAGTTTGTAATGTAGATATCTGCACTGTCCTGCCTTTTCCATAGAAATCATTAAAAGAAAAAGTGCGGCATGGTGGTGTCTACCTGGTCATCCTAATGCCGGGGAGGCAGAGTCAGGAAGCTTGAGGCGAGTCTGAGCTATAGAGTAAGAAGAAATACATTAAAATACAGTTAACTAATGTTTAAATAATTTTGGAGTAGGCATTTGATTCTAGTTTTGATTATGAAAGTCCTTTTAGAAGTTCCTAAGGAGAAGCTGGCTTATCAAGAAAACAGTCTTCAGCCTCTTCAGTGGACTTCTTACTTTATAGCAAACGAAGGGAGCAGAGCCTTCCTTGGCGCGTTACCAAGCTTCATTCTTAGCCCTTTCTCCTTCCTTTTCACTGCACCCGCCCCGTGCTTTCTTTATAAGAGAAACTCACTAGCTTCTGAAATATACCTGGCTAAGTAATATGCAGACAGCAGAGGCTTATTGTAAGACAAGTAGGATTTTCAAGGCCCTGCTGAGAGTGGACAAGCAGCCTAATTTGGAGACAGTATAGGATCTACAGAGTAATTCTCTATCACTTATGTACATTCTAGAATGTCAGTAAATCATTGAAATAAGACTATCTCTTATTTTTTAGGAGCAAATATCTTAAGGGATTCCACAGGCAATATCAAGTTAGGAGACTTTGGGGCTAGCAAACGGCTTCAGACCATCTGTCTCTCAGGCACAGGAATGAAGTCTGTCACAGGCACGCCATACTGGATGAGTCCTGAGGTCATTAGTGGAGAAGGCTATGGGAGAAAGGCCGATATCTGGTAAGTTTAGACATCATAGTTACTTGGAAAGTTACTTTATTTTTCTCCACACTTAAAGTTGCCAGTTTAAATTATCCTTTGTACCTTAGAAGCAGAATATATGAATTGTAAGTATTAATGCCGTTTCAGTTATACCTTGGCAAGGCAAACTTGACTAAATATTTGAGTCTTTGAACCTATTTTTCCTTTTTTGGAAGGATTTTGTCTTAATCAAGTCTCAACATTAAAAAGCTTTTCCCGAATAACTTTTTTTGTTTGTTTGTTTTTCCAGACAGGGTTTCTCTGTGTAGTCCTGGCTGTCCTGGAACTCACTCTGTAGACCAGGCTGGCCTCGAACTCAGAAATCCGCCTGCCTCTGCCTCCCAAGTGCTGGGATTACAGGCGTGTGCCACCACGCCCGACTTTCCTGAATAACTTTTAAAAGTACTCTTGGTTATCAGTGTTGTATTAGTTTGGGTTTCATTGCTGTGAACAGACACCATGACCAATGCAAGTTTTATAAAAGACAACATTTAATTGGGGCTGACTTACAGGCCCAGAGGTTCAGTCCATTGTCATCAAGGCAGAAACATGGCAGCATCCAGGCTGATATGGTGCAGGAGGAGCTGAGAGTTCTATCTCTTCATCTGAAGGCGGCTAGTGGAAGACTGACTTCCAGGCAGCCAGGGGGAGGGTCTTAAGCCACACCCACAGTGGCACACCTACCCCAACAAGGCCACACCTCCTAATAGGTTCACTTCCTGGGCCAATCCTATACAAACCATCACAAGTGTCTTAAAAAAAAAAAATCAAAAAATGATTCTGTGACTTTTTTTTCTAAATTACAAAGGTATGTATAAACTTTTGAAAACAGATCATAGCTACCTGTATGATGGTTGAGCTTACAAATAATGATTGGGGTAAAAGTGGATTATGAGATCACCTGAGGAGATTAACTCACCATTCCTGACCATCCCCACCCAGCCTAACACAGACCTCTACTTCTCACTGCTGAAGACTCTACAAACTTTCCATTATGCAGGGTATTTACTTACGAGTTTAAAACCATACAGTGAAGTGATGCAGTTCTGATAGATCTTCATGTAATTTCTGTTTATGTGTTTGAAGAACAAGGATGTCTCCACTAATAGCTGAGTTATGTTTTGATTGCACCATCAGATTTCCCAAGGATCTTGAATGTCAGCTCATGTGATTATTTACAATAAATTGATGATTGCTTTATAGAAATAAAAGCTGTTGCTGTGGTGGTGATTTGATGTGGTATTTTCATAATATGCTTAGTTCTGTTGTTTTTGGAAAGAACATTTTATTGGGTTCTGCATGACTTAAGGTATCTGTGAGTCTCTCAGGTAAGGAAGAAGAGAAATTGGGCTGGTGCCTACACCCCTGGCAGGGCTGTGTGTTTAGTTATTAGTGCCTTAAAATTAAATTGATAAATTACATAATAATTTTTAGTTAGATCATAAAATGACCATTTCCTACTTCCCAGCCAGAAAAAAAATATGCATTTTAGTAACTCAAAGGCAAATAATTTATAATGCTTGTATTCTTGTAGGATGGAGACAGAATTATTACTATCATGTTAGAAAATGATCTGAAACAAAAATAATAAAAACTTTTTTGTGATAATAGATAATTATGATATATTCTCGTTGAGATGTGTGTGCTCCAGCCTTTCACTGGTTTCCATGTTTGGATTTCAGTTTTATTTAGTTAACCTTGGAGTGAAAACCTGTCTTTGTAATAAATAGTATTGAAGAATAAGTGGACTTCATCCCAGCTTCTTACTTTATGGCTAACCAGTTAGCTTTCTTTCCTGAGGTTACTGTTTGGATAATTCTGCTTTTTATTTGTTTTAGGAGTGTAGCATGTACTGTGGTAGAAATGCTAACTGAAAAGCCACCTTGGGCCGAATTTGAAGCAATGGCTGCCATCTTTAAGATCGCCACTCAGCCAACAAACCCAAAGCTGCCGCCTCATGTCTCAGACTATACCCGGGACTTCCTCAAACGGGTTTTTGTAGAGGCCAAACTGCGCCCTTCAGCTGAGGAGCTCCTGCGGCACATGTTTGTGCATTATCACTAGCAGCGGCGGCTTCCGTCCCCACCAGCTCCACCTTCACGGTCGCCTTCTCTCTTACTGCACTTTCCTTTTTTATAAAAAAGAGAGATGGGGAGAAAAAGACAAGAGGGAAAATATTTCTCTTGATTCTTGGTTAAATTTGTTTAATAATAATAGTAAACTAAATTTTTTATATTTAATCTGTTTTTCTTTACAAGAACTTGAAACTTCCTTTTTTTTTTTTTTTAAAGATTTTTATAATGTACTGATGTGGTTCAGAGCTATAAAGCACTTTAGTACATAGTTGCTCCTTTTAGTACAAACAAATCATTTGGAATATATAAAGATTGTAGTCTTGCCCTGTATCACTGACATGGAAGACAAAGAGAAGAAAGTGATGTACAATTTGTAGTTTTTAGTGATAGTATTTAAATAGTTCCTTATTTGTGGGGTTGAGCCCTAAACTTGAGTTTAGGGTAGGTACTCATCGTAAAGAATATAGGTTTCTTCTTAGATCTGTATTCTTTAGGTCCTAACCTCTATCTTTCAAGCTTTTTTGCTCAGTAGGAATCTTGAATAGAAGATACGAATCTCGAAGAGGTATGTTTGTTAATCCTAATCAGTATGATAGGTAAATACACTAGATTAGAGCTGTGTTACTGGGCTCTATAGACCTTGAGAGACAGCTTTCTGCTTTAAAGCATTATTGTGTTTGGAAAGCAGATACATGAAGCCAATGAATAAATTCAGCTAAAACACAGACGACTGCTCGTTAAACGTATGAGCAGTAGAAGAGACATTTGCCAGTCAGTAGAAAAATGTGGGGAAAAAAAGAGCTAAGTATTATTTAGTATATTTTAAACATTATTTACTTGAGGTGAAAGTCCCAAAATGGAGGGAACTGAGAAATAATAAAATTGTGTTTCTATAATAGCTTCCTATTTCTACCCTGGTTTCCCATTAGATAACTGTCTTTAGCTCACATACCCACCTGTTAAAGCTCCTGTCATGAGATAAAAACCCTTGTTCTTGGGGTCCTGGAGTACTGAAGCAGAGGCTCCTCCAAAGAGTAAACAGTAGGGAAAACCATGAGGTTCGTGGTGGGGAGTCATTTCCCTTCCTTGGCATCTGGCCATGCGCGGAGACACTGTTGCCGTAACTGGCAAGGCATTGCCAGCATCCGGTGGGCAGGGGTTGCAGCGCTGCTAAGTAGACTGTAGTGCACAGGGACTCCCTACCCAGGATTTAACCTGCCACATGACAAAAGTGCCTAGGATGGAAACCAAGCAGCCATTCCCAGAGCAGTCAGAGCAGGGTTCAGAGGGGCAGTGTAGAGCAGGCGAGGGCTTCATAAGAGCAGATGACGAGTCGGGTCAACAGTCTCAACTCAGGACAGATGGATCACTAACTCACTTTAGAAATAATGAACTTAAGTATTCATTCAACTGTTTGCATTTAGCATCTCTATATATTCTTTCCTTAAAAGTAGCTCCTCCTTCTAGGTCAAGGAAAGTACACCAAAACATAGTGTTTACTAGCAGTGGGGAGGTTACAACACTGCCAGGTATTTCCAGTGTAAGCAGCTCCTTGGAGCCATGTCATTAATTGGAAAGACTATGCTGGGAAGGATCCCGTCATCTCTAGTACAATTATGAGACTTAAAACGTGAAGGTGACAGTAATTTGGCCACTTGCAAATTTTTCAACATTAAACCAAGTGCTAAGTATTTTATTTTTCAAAAGTCTTGAAGATAACAAGTCTTCCAGGAGACCCTGCATGTGATGCTTCATCAGAAGGGACTAAATAAGGTATTCTGATTTTGTTGTTTTATTAAGTTTATTTAGATATTTTTTAAGTACTTTGCTTCTGAAGATCTTTATATAGATCTGGCTTTAATGTATCAAGATCCTACCTGGCAGACCCTGTAATAATTTTTGAAATTCCAATAGTCTGAGAGTCAAAGCACAATTAGTTAACTCTTTTCCTGTTCACTGTTAGTCAGATGAAGCCCCTTGCAGAGAACACAAATCAGGTGCCTCCATCCACCCTTAGCAAATCAGGTCCCTGATCTTATGCTGGACACCTAATGTAGGGGCAGGTGTATTGTAATTTCTTTTATCTTTTATGAGTAAGGGCATCTTTTCTACTTGAGCAAGATCATGGTGCCTGGATTGCTGGGTTCTTTTGTTCCTTTATTTTATTGTTTCTTTGTCTCTTTGTGTGGTTGTGATTTCCCTTTGGCTCATTTTTGGTCCATCAGGGTAACGTGCAGTACAGAAGAGATACACTCTTCAAAAAGATACCTGCACACTGGAACTCAAAGCAAATTGTTAGCTTTTTAATGGTCTCTTCTTTCTTTTCTAAACTCACTACTAAATAGCTACATCAGAATACTTTTGCTTTATAAAACAATTATAGAGACTTAGTAATAGACTAATAGTTTACAGAGCTATTATATTGAATATGATGTGAATTTATTTCACACCAGTTGTGAAGGTACCAAAAAACATAATGAAAGTTAATATATATAAACCCTGCTAGAGCAAAAAAGCTTGAAGTAGGTAGGGGTATGGAAGGCCAATAGTAAATGTACAAAAAGAAATCTTTGAAAGGAAACAAAGCTGTCAAAGGAAGTAAAGTACTACACTCCATGTTTTCTTCTGCCTAATGGTATGGATTAACAGATGAAATTTAAATTGTAAAAAATGTTTTAAATGTTTTTTTTTTAAATACACAACTGATTCTTGGTACTGCAATGTTTCTTTGTGGCTAGAAAATGGCCAGACTGCTGACTTTGTGCCTTTAAATGCATTCTGCATCGCCAGGAGCAGACTTCCGGTGCTGGATCAGACCCACTAGCAGCGTCAGGTGTGCATTCAGGAAGCACCTTCTGCATAGGTCCTGAGAGTCACAGTGCATGACGGGGTTAAGTCAAGTGGAAGACCTTTTACAGTGCAAACAAGACTAGTTGAATAAAAGAGTTGAAAACGTAACTAATAAAATTTTAATGGATTGGTATTTTAATGTTTTGAGGTTTCAGAATGAATACCTTAAAAATTTTCAGCACTTTTCCTTGTTTACAAAAATATATTTTTAACTTTAAAAACATCTATGACTATTGCCTTAGAGAGTATTAAGAGGCACAATCTACAACATATGAGAAGTCAAATATTGTACATGCTGGACTATAAAAGATAAAGCTTTTATTTCAGAATAAATGTAATTGGCTTTCATTTGAGTCTTACCTTACTCCCATTAGAAGTTACATAAAAAGAGTAAAAATATATCTTTAGAGTAGCTCTCTGCTACTAACTTCTGACATTGGTCAGGCCTGATCTGTACTCTTCTGAAATAGTGTTGTTAGAAGATTGTGAAATCACTAAAATAAAATCAAACCTGAATATATTGGCAGATGACCCAGTATGTTGGAGACTCCTTGGTTAATGGCATAGTTCACACCAATGGTTTCATTTGGGGTCTGAAAACCTTTATATAAATTCAGCTGGAGACAACCAGGTATACAAATCTGTCAGTCTTATTTTAGTTTGTGTTTTTGGAGTCAGGGTTCTCACTATGTGTTTCAGGCTGGCCTGGAACTTAAATGCTCCTGCCTCTGCCTCCCGGGTGCTGGGAAAACACGCGTGTGCTACCACACCCAGCTTTGCCCATTTTTTTTTTAAAATAGGGTCAATCTTTTTCATTTTCTTACTCAACGGTTGTGATGTTTACTGTGTTACATTAAATTAATATTCTTCAGGAAATTACAGTTTAGGAACATGGGCAGACAGTTACTTTATGGCATACCCTAACTCTGAAAGTTAGTGGTAATGTTTAAAATGCTAGGATTTTTATATGAAAAAGTAAGGAAGAAATTTTAGATAATTGTTGGCTATTATGGACTCCAAAGATACTAACAAGAGGATTAGAGTAAAACTCTCTACATCCCAGGTGAGACAGTTTCTCTGTCAGAACCTGCTCTTACTCTACAGTACAGCCCCAGGCTGTTCTGGGGCAATCAACATTTACCCCTTAGCACACTGTATTGGGGTTCCCCCTCACCCCAGCTGTTGTTATTTTTGTTTTAAGGGAAAAAATACCCAAAACTTTATTTTGGTTTTTAGGTGTTGAAATACTGAGAAATCTTTGATAGAGGTTGAACTCGTCAAGTGTTACTTATGCTAAGGTCAGATTCTTTTGATATCCTATTACATTTAGCATTTACTTTTAGATGTGACATTCATATTTATTTGATTTTAACACTGGTTAAAGTTCAATGAAAAGCAATTTGTTAATTTTTAGTAGTGCCTTTTTCTCTGTATGCCTTAATTTTATTTTATATTTGTAATTCAGATTACCTAACAAAATGAAGAGTTTTCCAAAATCGCTAGGTCTCCCGAGTTTCTTTGGCCTTGGACTGTGCGTTGGCCCGTATGTGTTTCTTAATTCTTCTTTCTTCCTCTTATCCTTTCTACCTCCTTAAAACCGTTAGGAGAGATCAGTAGCATTTATCTGACTGCAATCTCCACTAGATGTGAATTCCTAAAATAAATATAGAAAGGTATTCTCATTTGAAAAGACACGTAATTTGACTTTTGGGTTGAGTACTTGATTTTCAGTCATACTGGCACTGTCCTCGTGCTTTCTGTATTATTGTTTGGTCATGGTTTTCATAGAACTAGAACAGTTGTTATGTCCTAATGAGCTCCTTTAAGTGTTTTATGAAGGTTGAGGCAATGAGCAAGAAATCCAGGGACAATGAGTTCAAATCCTTAGTGTGTAACATTTGACCAATACTCTAGCTTACGGTTCTGTGAAGTGTGTGTGTGTGTGTGTGTGTGTGTGTGTGTGTGTGTGAGAGAGAGATTGGGGCAGGGGTAGGAATTTGTAGTTGTTCAGTTAGATCTGTCTCTATTCTTGGAAGAACAACTGAAAAATGTCTGATCTACTACTAAGGGATGAGAAGGGTCATTCTCAAGTAGGCATGCCAGGACATTTCCCGTAAGTACCTAGTACGAATGTTTAATAAAGGTGTTTATTCTAAGTTGCCAAGCTCTTAATTGCTAAAAGCAGATTAAAATTCAATTTGTGTGTTTGTATCTGTAATAATTAGCTTATATATAATTCTTCAATAGAAAGTATGTGATCTTAGGTATTCTTCATGAGCTTTTTGGAGTAGAAATTCTGCCAGATATTATCTAAACAAGCTTCCTTGGTTTACCAAGGCGTCAGTAGGAAATGTTCTTGTACCTCTTGTTGGCTGCTGGAAGGCGTGCTGTGAGCCACTCTTCTGCTTCCTGTCATCGCTAGTGCTGCTTCCTCTCCTCCCTGGCTGGCAGGGTGCCGGGAGTGCTGTGGGATCCCAGGGCTGTCCTCTCCATTCTCGCTCTCAGAGCTGGAGATCGGTAGCTTTCAGGGGAACCAAGACATTTCTTTTCTCAGAGGTACTAAGTGTCAAGGTTGAGCTTCAGGAAGACAAGGGGGAAGTCATAGCTAGAGTGAAGAAAAGAATAAGTTGTATCCATTGCTGTATACAGTCTCATATAATTCTTCATTTTTTTGTGATTGTGTATTTTAGTAGACAGTGATAAGGTATTATGTTCCCAACAGCAAATGCATTAAACAAGAGAACACTCCTGTCCTTCTGTCTGGTGATGTTTGTTTGTACCTCAGTCTGTATTACCAGAATCACTTTAAACCAAAGCTTTTGTATTCCCTGCATACATAGCCAAAATGATTAGCTCTGATAACTTGGCCCAGGCGTGAGCTAATAGTATCTAAATGGAAGAGCAGATGCTAGTAGAACTTATTTGCCAATCTATCTTATCCTTCAAGGAAAAGGACAGGTGCTCAATGTTTGTATTTAGACATGCAGAATACCTACTATTATGGAGCTATATAGAAACTGCAGACATAAGTTCTATGTGTGCCAATCTTATTAACATCATTTGACCACTGATGTGTGGATTCATGTTGACATCTGATGCCTTATGTTGGTGGCTTACTTTCTGTCTAGTGTCTTAACATTTATGAGCTTCTGTTTGACTTAAGGGACATTTCAACAATGCTGTGAAGAAAAGTAGGTTTTGAACTGGTTTGCTTTGTGCCATAGACATTTTGGAACATACAGAAGGAAGTGTCTGCTCTCTATTCTTTAAAGCTTACAGAATTTGACCCCCCACTAAGGATTTATGAATCTTGTAATGCCAGTTGAGGAAAGTTTATGACTATTTTGAAAAGCACTTTGTATTCATTTATTTATATGTTTTAGAACTTTAAAAAAAACCCTGTATAATCAATTATTTTAGCATTACTTAGAACAGAAGATAAATAATTTTATGTTAAACTCTAGTAGGTGCATTGACTCCAGAATATATTTCACACGTTCTCAGTTATCCAAAGACTTTTTCCTCCTTGTAGTAAGGAGAGTAGATTAGTGTGGGACTCTACAAGCCCGAAAGGCTTATGGGCAAAACCAAGTGGGCCAAACCCTTGTCAATTAAAACCATATTGTCTAGGGGTGAGAATATTTCTTTATAGACCAGTTTGTTTTTTTATAATTAGTAAGTAAAAGGTTTACATTTCTTCCATTGCTGTTGGTTTTAAAATTTAGCCTGAATTCTGAAATATCCTAACAAAGTTAATACCAAAAAACACCTTTAATGTTTGACATATCTTATATTTCATGTGGTTGTTTTTACTCATTGTAAATAAACTTGGATAAATTTAAAATAAACTTTTATCTTGCAGACTATGATTATCAATTTGTAAAGTTACCCTTTGACTTAATGTACATTTAAAATGTATCCATTAAATTCTCTATATTTAATGTATTGTTTTCAGCAAATGTTCCTAATCTCAGTTGAATACTGGGCAGTTTATATTATGTACAAATATTTTTTGTTTTCTATCAATGTTGACTTTTTGCACATTTTCAAACATTTAATTTGTACACTGATTTATATGACCAATAATTGTTGAGTGTCTGAGAATCACGAGTGTGTGCATTGAACTACTGTCTCGGTGTTTGCACTTCTCCCTAGATGTAGCCCTCAGTTTCTGTGCTGCTATGACCCTTCGTAGGATGACCTTCTTGCTTTTGCAAAGTCACCTGTGTGTGGTTCTGTGTTTGTTGGAGAACTCAGGAGTTCAGTGTTGCAGTCTAATTTTGTCCTGTATTCTAAATCCATTCCTAGGTTGAAAGAATTCTGTGTGTATCAAGAGATATGTGTTTGTGTGGAGATGTCCTTTTCTTTGTGTAGACATGTATATATATCTTAGTAAATTCTTATTTTTATTTCATTTCTACAATTTTAAGAACTTTATAATTAAATATGTGTAAAGGCTTTCTGAAATATTATTTACTATAAATATATATATATACACTATATTTTCAGCTGGCTGGTCAAATTATTTTTTAAATTTTGGTTTTAACCATTTGAACATTTGTAGTTCCAGAATTGGATACAAATTTTGCTTAGAGCTCAATTAAAATACTCTTGCAACTAACAGCCTTTTGGGGTGGGGGGTGGGGAGATTGTTAAGCAGTAGCAAAACATATTATCTGCTAACAGGGGCCTTTGACCTCTCCGAGCTGTTAAAAAATGTGAGCAAATAAATTGTCTTGAAGACCCGTTGAGACTTTTATATTTCCGGTTTATATCTCCAGTTGTCTGACTGTTGTTTTTGAATATTTCCTTTGTCTCTAAGGTTCTCGTGGTTCTCTAACTGAGCAGTTAGACCGAGGTGGTGAAACAGCTCATTGGCATACTGTGACTCTTCACAGCTGGCTGCTGTTCTGTTAGGGGTCTCCAGACACGCATGGTCTTTATACTGTACTGTGGTTTTTAAGCAACTGGCAGAAAGAGTTGGAAGTTAGGTTTCTGTCTGACAGTGTTACTGTATTCAATGGAAGCCTTCTAAAAGTATGTGGTGGTGTAAAGTTATTTGTGTTAGGAATAAAGTCTACAGTTGAAGTTGCCTATCACTAAGTTTATGTTGTTGAAAGGAACCCATGTGGTTAGAACCTACCCAGAAGCCAGACACAGTGTAGTGTGTACCACATTTCACACATTTGGGTCTGTTGTTCATTCAAGATTGTGCTTGTAAAAATGTGTAAAATTTCTTGAGTTTTATAATTTTTATGTATTTTTTCTTGCTGGTAAATAGCTTTTAAATTTTTTAATATAAAAGAAACCATGTTTATATTTTGTTAGCAATGATGACTTTGTTATATGGCAATTTGTGAATTATTGACACATCTTTATTTAGATTTGTCATGCATGAAGGCCTGCGATATTCAGTGCAGTGAGACATAGTTCATTTCTAGTCATCTTTCGACAGACTGTGTGGTGCAGAGGCTTACTCTCAGTAATCCTCTGAACTGTGGAATGGACATAAATGAATGGTATCCGAGTGTTAATAAAGCTGGTATTTATTCCCACTTTGATTTGTGTGTATAGATGTGGTCTTTGACACAGTGTGTTTACAGAGGTCCCCTCTTGCTTGCTCTTTGCAATACCTAGCACAGTTACCTAGAAACTCTCGTTATCTAAGCCTGTAATGCCCACAAAGCCTGTAGACAGGATGATGGCTCAGCTTGAATGTCAGAGTGATTAAAAACAAGCACCAGGTTGGGTAAAGTGCCTGCCACACAAGCGTGAGAACCGAATCCAGTCCTCAGAGCCTGTTATGGAGGGAGAGAACCACCCTGAGCTTGTCCCCTGACGGAGCATGCACACTAAGAAATGAAAACAGCAAAAACAGCCCAAGGCATCCAGTGAAAGAGATTTGGAATTAAACAATTGTCTTCTTTCAAGGACAGAAATGGAATGCTTTGTAAATCCACAGAGGATACCAAAGAGCCAAAGCAGGCACAAGCTGACAATCTGGAGACAGCCCTAGTGATGCAGTGTCCTGACTGGGGAAGGAGATTCAGATACCCCTTCAAAAGACAGCCCTAGTCCTCACTGCCACGGACTGACTCAGTCGGAACACACACACCCGGGGGAATCAGGGTCTTTGGTATGCAGGAAGGTACAGGTCTGGCGAATGACAGACACACCAAGTGTAGGTTGAGTCTGAATGCACTTTACTGTTCTGAGGCAGGAACTTTTATACACATAAGTTGGCATTGCATTACTGAAGAAAAAATGTATCCAGTGAAGTGTTTACAAAGAATGGTTACCATGAGTATCTGGCACAAGGAAATACAAAATCAATCAGGTATGATCTTCAGAGAACACCTACAAAGCATTACGTCCCTTGATCAGAGTAGCTGTAGTCAATGATAAATTAGTAATTCAAAAGTTCTTGAGAACACTTAGTTATACCACTAGGTCTATTGTTAGTGTAGTCTTTGTCTAATATCCTGCTTCCTTCTTGTGAGACTTCTTTAGGCTCACTTTGAAACTTTACTTAACTGATGCTTTCCATGTCAGAGTGCCAATGCCACCCAGCCATACAAATGCATATATTGTTGGGAGGTTAATTCTTTAATGTATTTAGGTAATAACTGTATAGCTGACCAAAAGGCAAAGCAATGGATCTCTAGAAGATAAATCATGGCCAGTGCTGTAGCTCAAAGAATGAATTCTCGTTAGCTTTAAACGCCTGGGTGCTCACAGCTCTTGCTGCCAAGAACAATTTGTAAGTAAAGAAACAGGTTAAAGAAAGTCAAACAGGCAAGGCTTGCCATGAGAAATTCAGCTCAGCACTATCTCCGGCCAAGGAGGCCCACAGCGACTTCCATCTTGGACAGCCTTGCCATACAAGACTTTTCCCAGTAAATATCACACAGCTTCCGCCGGGATTGCAGCTTGGCTGCGCGAAATTACGGTGTCCAAGAGGTTCGTGTGATACTCACGAGCCTCAAATCTAATTGTGGGGTTTGGTAAGACAGTGATTCCTCTGGCAGATGGGCCATCAGAGGAGAGAGTTCCCATTTGTCACATGTGTGACTGGATACTATTTTGAGAGGGAATCCATTGTTAAAACTCCAGGTTCCTTGGGCCATTTGCTTAGCACAGTCCCTGCATGAGGGGCGGTTCAGAGAGGCAGCTGCGGTGAGCACTGTGGCTGGATACTGATACACTGAAGAGTGCACGCGGCAGGAGGCTGACTACGATGGGGAAATGCATAGGGAGAAACAGCTTTGTCCTTGGTGATCTGAGAACAGATCTCAACGGACAGTAATCCTGGGTTTTGATAACTGACCCTGAAGCCAGTGCATAGAATCCAAGTCTGAAAGCGACCTATGGTTCTCTGTGCTAGAGGCCAAGAAGGCTGGCTAGCTGCACGTGCCTCCCCCCAGCAGCACCATTACTGCTCTAGAGGCTTTGAAAGAATGGAGACACATCCTCCACCTGGATTGATCTCAGTGATGTACCTCTTCCACACTCCCAACGAATGTAGACTAACACCTGCCCCAGCTAAAGCATCTAGGCCGGGAGGTGTGATCTGGGAGGTCTCCAGAGGGTGAGAACCTGCCCAGCCCATAACAATCCAAAGCTGGACATTGCCCAGCAGAGGTGTCTGAAGCACAAAGGGGTACAAAGAAGGAAAGGGGCTACTCATAGCCACTACACGTTTTCAGTACAGACTCAGCAGCAGTGTAAACCAAAGGGAAGCGAGTTCATAAATTCCGACAGCTGACTCTCTCTCCCCCATGCTTGATGGCTTTGTTCATCTGTATACCCACTGACACAAAGAGGGCGATCTCGATTGTCTTATCATTTTTCTCGTTTGATTTGGTGTGTGTTCAAGTGTCTTTTTCATTCAATTTCCACCTATATTGAGGCAGGATTTCTCATTTGAACTCAGAGCCCATTGATGTGGCTTGCTCCAGGGACCTTGTGGTTTTGGGGTTTTTTTATTCTTTTTTATTTTTTTTTAATTTTTTTATTTTTTTTGGTTTTTGGAGACAGGGTTTCTCTGTGTAGTCCTGGCTGTCCTGGAACTCACTCTGTAGACCAGGCTGGCCTTGAACTCTGCCTGCTTCTGCCTTCCAAGTGCTGGGATTACAGGCGTGTGCCACCACACCCGGCTCTAAGGGGTTTTTTATTCTTGTTAAGATTTGTGTGAGTTGAGCATTTTGCTGAATGCATGGCTCCCCTTCCCCCATGTGTGACAGGAGCCTGTAAAGGTCAGAAGAAAGCTTTGGATCCTATGGAACTGGATGTAGGGAAGGCTATAAGCCATCTTGTGGGTGCTGGGAAGCCAAGCAGCCACTTCTGGAAGAACCTGCAGGTGGTGCTCTTAGCTGCCATCCATCTTGGCCCCTACCCCAGCCCTGGCTTTTAAGTGGGTGTTTTCGGCTTTAAACTCTAATCCTTGTACCTTTGTGGCAAGTGTTTCTCACTGAGCCGTATCCCCAGCCCCACTTCACCTCACTAGTTCTGCAACAGGGTTTCTCTCTCAAGTCTAGAGCTCATGGGTTAGACTGGCTAGCCAGTGAGCCCCAAGGATTCTCCTCTGGCCCTCAGTGCTGGGATCACAGCTCTGTAATGCCATGCCTGCTTGGCTTGTGTAGGTTCTGGGGATCCAAAATCAAGTCTTCATGTTTGTGCAGCAAGTACTTTTACCCACTAAATTATCTTGCCAGCTCTTTATTAAAAAAAAAAATCCAATTTCATATTGCTTGTCTGCTTTTTTGTTAGTAGAAAGGGTATCATACATATGGCAACTTGTTATATTCTGCTCCCCCCCCCTTTTTTTTTTTTGGTTTTTCGAGACAGGGTTTCTCTGTGTAGTCCTGGCTGTCCTGGAACTCTGTAGACCAGGCTGGCCCGGAACTCAGAAATCCGCCTGCCTCTGCCTCCCAAGTGCTGGGATTAAAGGCGTGCGCCACCACCGCCCAGCTGCTCCCCTTCTCCTGCCCTTCTAACTTCTTATCCAAGTTTTGTTTAAATCATGCCCCCTGGGACATTATATTACGGAGCAGCAGGCAGGCTGCTTTGGAACTGCCAGTTACATCTGATTTGCTCCAAATATGAATTCTGCCTAAGGTATATCATTTTATGAGTTTCTGAAACCAAAAATCTTGGGTGTTACTCTTCCTCCCCACTTCCCATTTTATCCCAGTCGGCAAATTTCTCTTTCAAAATAAACACAGAATGAAACCATCTTTGTTTCTTTTACTTAGACCTATTCCAAGATCACTCTACTACTATTCTTTTTTTTGAAATCATGTAACATTCTTTCTTGCTTCCACCTTTCAGGTGATGAGATTACAGACATGATCTACCACACTTAGTTTATGTGGTGCTGCTGCTGGAACCTGCTAGATATGAGGGGAAAAGTTAAAATTTAATTTAATTAAAATTGCGCGCGCTCGCGCGCGCACACACACACACACACACACACACCCTGTCCAGAATTTGATGGCTCAGAGCAGCTGACTGACCCTTTTCCCTCTTTCCTTTGCCTTTTAAAATTGGACAACAGTAGGGAGGGGTAGTGGTAGTGCATGCCTTTTAGCCCAGCATTCGAGAGGCAGAGGCGGGCAGATCTCGAGTTCGAGAAACCCTGCCTCAGAAAACAAAAGTAAACAAAAAGCACACACACACAAACCAAACATCTGGAAGGCTGTGAGGTCTGACCCTAGCCAATGGGGAAAAGACACTGTAACAAATTAAAAACTACATGAACTACACTCTTTACCAAAAAGAATTGCCTTGCTGAGTAATTTTTCATGCTATCCTTGGCGAGACACCAAGATTATCCTTTGGTTCCTGATATAGGCAAAAATCCTACCAAATGAACCACAACCCCGGCCAGGGCCACTCAATTTAGAATGGCACTTCCCATTTTATTTACGTCAGAACGAGGTGTATTTCCCACCTCTCTCCTTCGGAATTTAATTTCCAGAATCCAGGTGTGGTGGGACACGCCTATAATCTCAGCTCACGGGAGCCCGAGGGAACCACCCAGGAAGTTTGTCCGACTTTAGCTATCTAAGCAGCGGCCTCAAAAAGAAAACAAACAAAACAAATACGGAGCGAAGGCCGGGGACGGGGTGAATTTCAGCACTCAGGAGGTAGAAGCAGACCTTTGAGTTCTTGTCCAGCCTGGTCAAGCATTGGCGAGTAAGCTCAAGCCTCCTAGAACTACTGAAGGCTCAAAACAAACTCGTAGAACAGAAAGTACACACTCCAGGCAGGCGCAACTCGTCTTCCGTCGGCAGGATGGTTCTGCTCTTCCGGTTTAAGACTTCAGAGGCGGGACTTACGGCAGTCCGGCGCTCTGTTTCCGGCATGTACCGGAAGTTCATTTGAAAATAAGAGTTCTGCGGAGCAGACGCGGTGTGGTGAGCGGGCCTGCCTGGTTCTAGCGCTGTTATGGGCAAAAGAGACCGAGTGGACCGCGGTAAGGACTACTTGTAACTGTCACTGTCGTAGTGTGTTCTCCGGCCTGTTGGGTCCGGGAGATGCGGGACTTAGCCGGGTGGGAGGTGTTTGCCGGACGCCGGTATGCAGGTGGCTCTGGCTTTGGAGTTCTCGTCCCAGAAGTTTCCTTGGGTGGTGAAGAGGGGATCCTAGAATCCCGCTGGGCTCATTTCTGAGTCTTCTGTCGCAGACAAGAAGAAATCCAAGAAGAGGCAGTATGAAGAGGAAGAGGAAGACGAAGACGACGCCCCTGGGAACGATTCTCAGGAGGCGGTGCCCTCAGCCGCCGGGAAGCAGGTGGACGAGGCTAGCACCAAAGTGGATGAATATGGAGCAAAGGACTACAGACAGCAGATGCCACTAAAGGGTGACCATTCCTCCAGGCCCCTCTGGGTGGTAAGCATGGCCGAAAAGTCTGGGTGGCTGCTGAATCGTGAACATTCTTACACCCCCTCCCCCCCAAAATTCAAAAGCGAGAAGTGCTGCCTTTCTGAAGCAGCTGGGAGAGACAGCTGTCATAGGTGCACACTGGAATAGCTGGTGTGATCTGGTGTTCTCCATTTCACCTCAGCCCACCACATGACGGCAAAAGCGATTTGCCCGATAGCATTATGGGCCGACCGGATAACTCAGGAGGTTAAGGCTCTTGCTGTCATGGTAGGAGGAGAGGCCGACTCTGGCAAGTTTTCCTCTGACTTTCACTTTAGAGCCGTGACATGCACACACACACACACACACACACACACCCCACATACAGTCAGTAAGTAGCATTTATCTATTCTTTGTGTGTGTGGTATATGTGCACGCCCTGTGCAGGTGTCAGGGATTGTTTACAGAGCCCAGAGACTGATGTGAGGATGCTTTTCTCACCACTCTCCACATTTTTGCCCAGCTCCCTGTTTTGGCTAACCTTACTGACCACCCCAACTTCATCTGCCTGCCTACCCACCCACCTATCCCCAACCATCCCAGCTCTGTGGTCACAGGCATGCACTGCCATTCCTGGTTTTATACTTGAGTGCTGGAGATCGAAACTCAGGTCCTTATGTGTGCAAGCGCTTTATACACTAAGGTAGCTCTCCAAACCACTAAATGGTTGTTTTAGATAACAATTTATTTGCACTTTTTAAAAAAGGTTTTTAACATTTTATGTGTGTGTGCTTGTTTCCCGAGGAGGCCTGAAGAGGGTGTCAGATCCCCTAAAACTGGAATCACAGGCTGTTAGGAGCTATCTGATGTGGGTGCTGGGAGTGGAACCTCTGTGCTGTGCAGGAGCAGCCAGTGCTCTCATCCACTCATCCAGCTCTTTAGCTCCTTTTCAAATTAGCGGTAGATATGTATCTGGTAGCTAAGTTTGCTTGGCTTAAAATACATAATGTTCTGTACTCAGTTTGCATTCTAGCCAAAAGGCAGTTTGAGACTAGAACATTGGAAGATTTCTATATGTGGAACATTGGGAACCTTTTCTCCCTACTCTTCTCTAGCTAATTACAGGAGCAGGGCCCCTGCAGTTGCCTGAAGGATTGACTGCAAGAGTATCCTTAGCACTGGACAGCTCACCCTTCTTGATAATGATATGAGAGTCTCGTGGTGTAAGAGTAACCTCTATTCACCTGACGGAATTGTTGTCTGGGAGGCTTACTGCCTCTGTCTGCTAACCTAGGCCTAGTCCTGGAAGCTTCTAGTCTTGCGTGCAATCTAATGTAGGTCTAGAATGTTTTCCCAACTCTGAGACTTGCAGCTGAATAGGCTCACCCTTTCTAGTTTTTCATGAGGTCTGGCTGGTTGGTTCAACTCAGCTGTTCTGACTCAGACTCCTCTTCAAGCTGACTGATACAATTTGGCTTCTCTCTTGGCTTTTCCTGAATTGCTCCACTTGGCCTCATACTAACTTTGGGAATCTCTTCTAATCTTCTGACTCCTTCTAATTCTCTTGACTTGTTCTGTCTTCTCAGTGTCTAGCTTGTTTGTTCTCTCTATAACTGTCCCAGTAAAACTGCCTCCTGCTGCCTCTCTGCCCCTCTGCTCTCCCTCTCAACTCTACCGCACTGCTTTCCATGAACACTCTCCTCCCTGGACTGTCTGTCTCGCCCTTAAGTAGCTTCCCTTTCCTCTCTCATCATTGACCGCTGGGCTTCTCCTATCTTTTCAAATCTTCTTCTGATTTGTCACTTTTTCTGCCATTCAATTAGACATCACTTTCAAATATGGTACTTCCTTCTATCCCGCCAGAGGGATTAAAGGTGTGTGCCAAAGGCTGAGTCAGACAGCTAGAAAAGGTTGTTGTTGTTTTTTTAGTAAATAACACAATCTCAGGTTCACAGTGTGATCAGAAGTCCTGCCACACAGTGGTCTCCAGCTCGTCGACGTTCTTGCCTCTTGTGTTCCCTTGGTGATTTTTAGGCTCCTGATGGCCACATTTTCTTGGAAGCCTTCTCTCCAGTTTACAAATATGCCCAAGACTTCTTGGTGGCGATTGCAGAGCCAGTGTGCCGGCCCACTCACGTCCATGAGTACAAGCTCACCGCCTACTCCCTCTATGCCGCTGTCAGTGTTGGGCTGCAAACCAGTGACATCACGGAGTACCTCAGAAAGCTCAGTAAGACCGGAGTTCCGGATGGAATTATCCAGTTTATTAAGGTGAGTTGCTAGCAACTCTTAACTGTTGTGATAATGTGGCAGGGTTGTGCTCAGGTACTCATTGAAATGTCTGATTTGCATTTCCTTGGATAGCAAAATAGCTCCTTGCCTAGCTGCTACAGCTATAGATCCAGCAATTGTTCTGGCTAAGATCATGCTTTCTGTGAGGTGCTCCTAGCCATGGGGTAGATGTTCAGGTCCATTCTGGCCAGGGTTACTTGGAAAACCAGCTCTGGATCGATGGTATCATAGACTGCATTTGCATATCGAAATCCTCACCCCAATGTACATGCGTTTAGTAAGTTATAAGTATTTCCCAATTCCGAAGACACTTGTCTTTATTAGGACGTATACAGTTGTCATAAGTTCCTTCTTCATGGGACTATGTAGAGAGACGATGGCTCTCCCCTAGCCAGGAAACCTTACCACTGTCTGACTTAGCTGGTCCTGGTCCACTGATTCTGAGCAGTTAGAACTCTGAGAACATAAGTTTTTGTTGTGGAGTTTTTATATAGTGGTTGGCTGTTACAGGAGTTGAGCTCCATATAAGGTAAATACTTAAGATCCATGCTAAATTAAGTGTATTAGGGCAAGTCAAAACTTGAAATGTTGATGAGAAGAGGGTTGGTTCCATGGGAACAGCAGTTGAACATAGGTGACTATTAGGAAGAATAGGAGAGCAGTTTCTCTTACTATTGGCTAATGCGAAAGGACTCCTCATTAGAGTCCATGTCTGGAAGCAGGAGAGTGTGCCATGAGCAGCCACTCCCAGAGACGCTTTGGAGCTTTGCAGAATTCTCTGTTTTTGTGATGCAGAAGGATGCTGGAGGAGAAAGCCCCAGGGCTAGGCCTAGCCTTTGCTCTACATGATCTAGAGGATGGTAGTGTGTTGGGGCAATGCTGTTGTACTCTGGGGGCAGCTCATAATCTCAGCAGCAAGTTCTGGCGAACATACAAACTATTGGCTCCCTTCCAGCAGACTGGGGATTTAAACTATATTCCCTGTCACCAAGAGGCTTACATTGTACTGGCAAGGTGGCACTGCCTCTTAGTTCAGGATGTCTGTGGAGAAGGATTGTAAGTACAAGGATAGGCTGGTTAATTTCTAACTTGTCTCAAAATTTAAAAATAGAGGTGTTGGTGGTCAGGGATGTAGCTTCATGGCCTTGAGTTCATTTGCCAGTACAATGAAAAAAAAAGGTGAGATTCTTTGGTGGTGGAAGTGAGAACATTGGTGTGAAGGCCTATGCATGTATGACATCTGAACTTAGCATGTGTGGCGGTATGCCTAGTGCTCACTGTGTGCCTGGTGACTTCCGGGAACTGCGTTAGCCCTGGTGAAGCAGGATGAGCTTCCAGGTCAGGATGGGGGAAAGAAAAATGAAAGCCACAGCAGAGATTGTCCACAGTGTTCTGTAAATAAGGAGCTAGGCATATGAATTAGGCCGAAGATGGGCTTTTCCCTTAAGTGCGGAGGTCAGTGGCAGCTGTGGCTGTGCATGACATCTTCAGAGCTCAGTAGGCTGGGCTCGCGGTGGGCATGCGCTGAGCACTGACTTCGCCTGTCTCTGTTCCCTCTGCTTGCAGCTGTGCACTGTCAGCTATGGAAAAGTCAAGCTGGTCCTGAAGCACAACAGGTGAGCACTGCCCACTGCGCCCAGGTAGGAGGGAGTGCGGAGGGAGGGAGAGAGGGAGGGAGAGCTCGCTCGCTCCCTGCCTGAGACAAAGACAAAGGGAAGTTGAGGGGACACAGGAAGGAGAAGGAGTCCCCGCAGCTGGAAGTTAGCATTTGCAGTGACGACTGCCTGCACACGTGCAGCTGGCATTCTCCTTTATCTATAGATGCTTTAAGAAGCATGTTAAGGTGGCCAGGTCACACCCCAGCTGTGAGCACATCTGACCTCTGTGTTTAACCGTGCTCCTTTCCCACCTGCAAGCATAGTCTGGGAGAGTTCACAGGAAGGTTACGCTCACTCCTGCTGACATGCCGGTTTAACCTCACATGAGGCTCTCTTCTGACCCTCAGCATCTTACAGCTTTGCCCATAGCTCCTATCTCTCATTTGACAAAGGCACGGGAAGAGTCATTATGAGGCGAAAATTTTCAGATCACTTGATTGAGTTACAGTCACAGAATGTTCTGGAAATGCTGTGCTAGCCAGTAGGGACTTCCTTCCCTCCTGCTTGTAGGTACTTTGTTGAAAGTTCCCACCCTGATGTCATCCAGCATCTTCTTCAAGACCCAGTGATCCGGGAATGTCGCTTGAGGAATGCCGAGGGGGAGGCTACGGAACTCATCACAGAGACTTTTACAAGCAAATCTGCTGTGCGTGAGCTCCTGGGTTTCCTGGGGGCTGGGAACTTGGGACGTCAGTTTTCCTGGAACCCAGCAGTGACAGTGGAGCTGCCTAGTCCCCTTACAGCTTCAGCTCACGGCGGGGGTGGGGGTGGGTGGGGGGGTGACAAGGTGCAGTGATGCAGTCTGTACTCTACCTTTTTCTCACAGATTTCTAAGTCAGCAGAAGGTGGTGGCGGGCCTTCCACTTCCCAGGGGGCAGATGCACAGGCCAAATCCGACATCCCCAAAGACCTGTTTGATTTCTATGAGCAAATGGACAAGGATGAGGAGGAGGAGGAAGAGACACAGACAGTGTCCTTTGAAGTTAAGCAGGTTAGTGACTGCTTCCTGGTTGCCAGTCTTGCCCTGTGTCAGCATCCTCTACTGAGATTAAAGGGATCCCTGTACATTTCTAGTTTGATTCTCTCCAGTGTGAGCCCTGACATTCTCCTGGGGAGGGTTATGGCTGAGAGTCCTTGCTGTGGCCAAGGAAGCTGCTCTCCATAAGATCCATTCTGAGGTGACCAGGATTATGGATCTGTTGGTAGAAGAACTTTCCTAGTATCTGTAAGTCCCTGGGTTCAATCCCGAGCCCCAGGTAAACTGGGTGTGGCAGTATGTGTCAGCCCGAAAGGTTGACTGCAGGAGGAATCAGCAGCTCAGGGTTGTCCTCCACTAGACAGAACCTAAGGTTGGCCTGGAATAGATGGGCCCTGTCTCACACATACCAAAACAACAAGGAAAAAACAACTAACCAAACAAAACGTTGATTTTGACCGTGTTACTAGTTTGTGCTGCTTTTCTGTGCTGATCTAGTTGTTAGCAAACAAGATCTGAAGTTGCATACATCCAGATATAAAACTCCAGGTTTCCATCAGGAGGCCTGCTTGAATGTTGTCTTGGACTCTTTGGAGTCGAGCTTACGAGACACCCTCCCGTCTGGCACCTAGGAAATGATCGAGGCGCTCCAGAAGCGCTGCATCTGCTTAGAGTACCCTCTGCTGGCCGAGTACGACTTCCGGGACGACTCCCTCAACCCGGACATCAACATCGACCTCAAGCCCACGGCCGTGCTCAGGCCCTATCAGGAGAAGAGCCTGCGGAAGATGTTTGGGAATGGGCGCGCCCGCTCAGGAGTCATTGTTCTTCCCTGTGGTAAGTGGGCCTGAGTGAGAAGGCTCCATCTTGTCTGCCGGCTGCCCTTGGTGTCTTTCCCTGTATCGCCCTTGCCTTAAATGGCCAAGGTCCCCCCTCCTTGGGGACTTGACTGGTGCCTGTTGAAGTACTGCTGTGTGCAGCTCTTGGTCTAGGCCAGCCTTCCTAGTGCTGGGACCTTTACTACAGTTCCTTATGTGGTGGGGACTCAAACCACAAACTTACTTTTGTTGCTACTTCATAATGGTAATTTTGCTATTGTTGTGAATTGTAATGTAAATACGATATTCACAATGATTTTATGTGACCCCTGAGGAAGGGTCATCTGATGTCAAAGGGGTTGAGACCTCCAGGTTAACAGCTGCTGGTCTAGACCCTGTGGGTTTCGGGTCTCACTCCCTTGGGTGAGAATGACTATGAATAGCTCTGCTAAGACACCTGGGAAGGTTCTTCCTGATAAAGGAGTCAGAGAAAACTAGAGCAGAGTGGATGGGGGCCAGCGGTGCTGCTGGGGCGCTGCTGGGCGCAGAGCACAGCCTCCTCCTCCGTGACGTCAGCGTGACACGTGAGAACTTGGAGGCTGACGAGCCCAGAAGTGTTGCTTGTTTCTAGAGGGTTTGTAATGGGTTTGTAAGACTGAGCAAAGGCAGTGTGCAGGCACACACACACACACACACACACACACACACACACATGCATGTACATGGATCCGCTGGTGCTCATCCCTCTGTCAGACTTCACAGTTCTAAGTGGTTCAAAGCCAGAGGTCACAACAGATTCATCTGGGAATGCCACCCCAGACAGAGTTTGCGGACATGGCCTCTGCCTTGAGTTCTGTTCATAAAGCTTCACAGGTTATGTCAGAGTAAAGGCAGAATCATTGCTGAGCCGTTTGATTATTTTCACCTTAATCTTCAAGTAGAAGGTGCTACTAAAATAAAATCCCAGGACTGAGATCTCCTCTGACTTTGCCAGCAGCATGCACCCTTTGTGCATACCTGAGCCTGGCTCGTCCTGTCAGTTAGGAGCTGCCACTTGCCTAGAAAGTACGCTGGGCACTTGTGACCCTGGGCTGGATGCTCCTTGCTCCAGCTGGCTTTAAAATGATGGTGGAAGGAGCATCTTTCTCATCGTTGGTTCTGACATTTCACCATTTTAAGTAAAATGCCCTTAAGAAGCTGCAGACGTGTCAACTTCTACTAATTCTCATGGACAAGTGTCAGGTGCGTCCTCTCTTTATGAAGAAAACAGCCTGAAGCAGTAAGTGCTTCACACGCTGGGCGTGAGGACCAGTGTGTGACTTTGCCCACATTCCAGTACAGTTGACCGTTCTGTACAAACCTAGCCTCATTTCAGCCTGCTTTTGGGTAGCACGGCCCCTCTGGTTGCTTGTAGGTGCTGGGAAGTCCCTGGTGGGCGTGACTGCCGCATGCACCGTCAGGAAGCGCTGTCTGGTCCTGGGCAACTCGGCTGTGTCTGTGGAGCAGTGGAAAGCTCAGTTTAAGATGTGGTCGACCATCGATGACAGCCAGATCTGCCGCTTCACCTCAGATGCCAAGGACAAGCCCATTGGCTGCTCCATCGCTATTAGCACTTACTCCATGCTGGGTCACACCACCAAGCGGTCCTGGGAAGCTGAGAGAGTCATGGAATGGCTCAAAACCCAGGAGTGGGGGCTCATGATCCTGGACGAGGTGCACACCATTCCAGGTAAGAGGGAGAGGCTGACTGTGCTAGACAGGCTGAAGCTGGCTCCTTCCTGTTGAGTTGCAGGAGGCCTCTGACCTTCTACCCACTGCCTGGCAAGGCTTTGAGATGCTCATTAAGCACGGTGGGATGGAGCCGTGGGGTGGTCTACACCTGCAGTCACCGGGGTGGCCTACACCTGCAGTCACTGGGGTGGTCTACACCTGCAGGCACTGGGGTGGCCTACACCTGCAGTCACTGGGGTGGTCTATACCTGCAGTCATTGGGGTGGTCTACACCTGCAGGCACTGGGGTGGCCTACACCTGCAGGCACTGGGGTGGTCTACACCTGCAGTCACTGGGGTGGTCTACACCTGCAGTCACTGGGGTGGCCTATACCTGCAGTCACTGGGGTGGTCTACACCTGCAGGCACTGGGGTGGTCTACACCTGCAGTCACTGGGGTGGTCTACACCTGCAGTCACTGGGGTGGTCTACACCTGCAGTCACTGGGGTGGTCTACACTTGGAGTCACTGGGGTGGTCTACACCTGCAGTCACTGGGGTGGTCTACACCTGCAGTCATCGGGGTAGTCTACACCTGCAGTCACTGGGGTGGTCTACACCTGCAGTCATTGGGGTGGTCTACACCTGCAGTCACTGGGGTGGTCTACACCTGCAGTCACTGGGGTGGTCTACACCTGCAGTCACTGGGGTGGTCTATACCTGTAGTCACTGGGGTGGCCTACACCTGCAGTCACTGGGGTGGTCTACACCTGCAGTCACTGGGGTGGTCTACACCTGCAGTCACTGGGGTGGTCTACACCTGCAGTCATTGGGGTGGTCTACACCTGCAGTCATTGGGGTGGTCTACACCTACAGTCACCGGAGTAGAGAATGACATTGCTACTTCCTACATCTTCTGATTATTAAAACTTAACTCTTAACCCATTTTTATGGTCCTGTGAAACCCTGCCAAGAGCTCTGCGTGACCCTAGTTGATATGTTGTGTTTCATTTAAATGAAGGCTGATGTATGAGTTGGCAGTATATAAGTCCCACTTCTCCAAATGCAGGCATATCTTTTTTAAAAAACAGCTTTAGCGATATAATTTATCTGCCACAAAAGTCACCCCTTATGAGAGTAGAATCAAGCAGACTTTCGTGAATTCCTAGAGCTACACAACCCTCACCATGATCTAGTTTTTGAACATCTCTTTCATTTCTATTTGTAGTCAGTATTTATCTTCCTTTGCATTTAACCCTGGGCTGCTTTCCGACTCTCTAGATGTGCTCTTTCTGGGAGTTTTCATGTAAAAGAAGTAGTACAGTGTTTCCCTGTGTCTGTCATCTTTCGCTTTGCATAGCAGATTGTCTGTGTCCTAATATTCATCAGTGGTACGCTCCCTTTACTGATGCATAATGGTCTAAGCAAATGATTCTTTTTGGATTCTGTTGGGTGGTGTGTTGTCCTGGTTTTTGATTTTGAGAGATGTGATTTTATTGTGTTGCCCAGGCTGGTATCAGACTCCTAAGCTGACATGGTTCCTCCACCTCAGCCTCCTGAGTAACTGTGTCCATTAGGTATGAGTCAATATGCCAAATTAGGCAGTTCTTCCTTGAAAAGAGAGGCTAAGGAAGATCTAAAGCAGAGATTCTTCTACTTTAGAGAAGTGTTTTCTACAGAGAACATTTAAAACACTGAGAATGGGTCTACTGATTAGGTCTTCTTGTCTGAGCACTCTTCCAGGGTCTGTAGATGTCTGAAGATAACTAGAGGTGTTACTGGGAATGTTTATAGAAGGTTAGGTAGAGATGGGATGTCTTTGAAGGGGGAAAACGACATGGTACTGGCCCTATGGTGGTAAAGAAATTGGCATGCTCAGACAGTTCAAGGCTGCCACGTGTCCATAGAGATATTCTGAGAGAGCAGTTAAGACTGGCACCGATGGAGGTGTCAGGCAGCATCTTGGAGACCTCATCGGCATGAGGAAGATTTGGCTTACACTCTTCATTCTCTGAGAGAGAAGCTATCTGCATGAAGGGCAGAGACAGACAGTAGCCTGAACTGAACTGCAGTAGAGATTGGTCACTCTAGCTGCTGAGCACTTTGGGAGCAATGAAAGGAGACCCAAGAAGAGGCTTCCCAGGGAGGACTCAGTAAGATGAAGACAACCTGACTGGACAGACTACAGAACTATGAACAGGTTAGCTGTGAGGTCAGAAAGAAAGCGGAGATCAAGGATGAGGCGAAGGCTTTGGTTTGAAGGAAGGGCAGTAAGATTTTCTTTGACATGGGGAAAGCTCTGGAAACAGCATGTTTACAAGTCTGTCAGACTTTAGACAAACTGATCAGTATTGCTAGATGAATTCAGGCCATGGCCAGAACGCTAGGAAATGGGCCAATGAGCAGACATCAGCAAGGGTAGACACGCTGCAGCAGCGTTCGGGAGTGCTGGAGGCACGGCATCAGGACACAGACGCCACACCTACCCTGTAGAGTGGCTCACGGGAGGCCTGGCATTCATTACTAGTGCAGAGGAGGTTCTGGACAGAGGGATTGCCGAGTGGATGGGACATAGTGACATTCACTATAAAATCACAGTATGACTGGTTTGTCCCATTCCTGGCCATCCTAGGAGATGAAACAGATTTATTTAAAAGTATCTATATACTAGTGTTTCCATAGCTACTCAATCCACCATTTTCAGAATTCTGTGCTCACCTGAGATGTTAAGCTAGGCAGACGGTGGCACATCTGTACCAGGAAAGCAGTTTGGCAATAAGGAGGCGAGAGCGCGCCACGGCTCAGTGTCAGGGCTTGGTGCGGAACTCACCTGGCTTATCTGACATTCTCAGAAGGATGGCGCGCTGGTGAGCTGGCCAGCACTCAAGGACACACTAAAGGACGGCTTAAGGAACTTTTGAGGGAGTGGCAGATTGATCTATGTCCTAATTTTGATGTAGACATACAAATCTGTGTGTATTAAAGTTCATAGAACGGGTCCCACTCCCTGTAGAGTTACTTTTCCTTTGTGATAATTTAGAAACTCTAAAGAGTATAGGTATCAGGTCTGCCAGCGCTAAAGCTGATGGTGGAGAAAGTCACATCTTGTGAATGAATTTCAGATTCTTCTGCAGTGACGCCTGGGAAGTGCGCTTCACACATCTGCCGTGCATACGAAAGGATAGAGCTCGCAGCGTGCTCTCTGCTCCCGCGTCTGGTTCACGACCTTCCTGGGTCTAAAACTGAAGCAGATCTGAGTTCACACCTCTGCTCTGATCTGAGTGTGTTGCATAAGAGTTCATATTTTGGAGGCAATTCTGAGAAATGGTGGAGTGCTTAAGACAAGGGTTTGGTCATGTGTGTCACCCACAGAAGGGATGCCACTAGCTCCTGCCAGAGCCAGTAGCTACAGGGAGAAGCCTGGCTTCCAGAGCCCATGGCAACTCCTCCACACACGTGCTGCCATCTGCTGGGAGGCGTACAGAAGCCCACACAGGTGGGGCTCCTGACCTTGGACTTTAATGTGCGTTTCGTTAGAACAACAGAGGATGGACTAATAACACTCTACCCTATAGACTGACAGTTAAGCCCCAAGAGCTGCTCTTAAATAGAGCTGACAGCAAAGCAGTAAATTGCCTGATGTCTTATTTGTTACATTGGATCCAGAAGTGTGCTACATCTTTGAGATCTCAAAAGAGAAGAGATTGGTGCTTCCTTTTATAGGTCTTTTCAAAGGAATGAAAGGACATTTTATTAATACATTGTGTTGTAATGAACTGGAGAGAATGCTCAGTTAGGACAGTGCTTGCCTAACATGCATGGGTTTGATCCCCAGTGTCACATAGGCATGGTGACGCATGTCTATAAGCCTGGAATGAGGTGGGAGGATCACAAGTTCCAGGTCATCCTTGGCTACATAGAGGATTCTAGTCCAGCCTGAGCTACATGAGACACTCTTCCCCCTCTCCCCAATCTCAAAAAAGAAATTGATATCGTAGCACTCATGTATACTAATTCTTCCTATGTAGAAGGCACTGTGCTAGGTCTACTACTGTTTTTAACAAGAATTCAATGAGCACCTTTTAAGTTCATGTCCTATGCTGGCATTAGAGATACAAAGGTACAATTGAATCATCCCAAATGGACTTTAGACTTAACATAACAGTGATTCGAGCTTCATCCACTGAGAGCCCACGCCTCCATTTATGTGACGTCAGAAGTGAGAGTGCTACCATTGACAGGGGTGAAGGGCTGGGAGGCTCTGGGTTGCTGAGTGCTCGTCTGTGACTGAAGCTGTCCTCTGCACAGCGTGCCTCCCTTACCTGGGACCGTGGTGGCGGCTGCCAGAAGTGGACTAGGGGAATGCAAAGGTGACTGGGCCTTACTTTGTCTCTGATCCCTGATCTGCCTTCCATACCCACAGTGTGTTCTTGTTGCCTGGGCCTCCAATGCTCCTCTTACTAAGGGAAGCCTGGGGTCCTTTGGTGTTGCTCTTCTGGGCCAGCACTCTCTGCCCAGAGACAGGAAGCAGAGCAGAGCAGAGCAGTGGAGCGCTGGCGTTCTCTCTGCCCCTATCCCAGCCTCCCGAGCTGTAACCCGGGGATAGGCTTCAGCCTGAGCGATTTCTGTGGCTTGGAGTCAAGTCATACTTGCTTCTGGTGTCTGGACTCTTGACAGTGTTGACAAATGCTGGCGTCTGTGCGCTTGGAACTCCCCGAGGTCTTTGTCCTCTATTCTTTCCGTCTTTTGATAAAGCCACGGTGACGTAGTCGTGCCTTGTTCTTCTCTGGAACCAGACGCCGGCTCTCTAGTAGCAAGGCTACCCATGCGGTACCACAGGCCAGTGCCAGCTGCCAGCCGCGTGGCTCCTGCTCAGTGTAGAAAGCGACGATGTGAACATTTCTTGTCTTCTTGCAGCCAAGATGTTCCGGCGGGTGCTGACCATTGTGCAGGCGCACTGCAAGCTTGGCTTGACTGCGACCCTTGTCCGGGAAGATGACAAAATCGTTGACTTAAATTTCCTGATCGGGCCCAAGCTTTATGAAGCCAACTGGATGGAGCTGCAGAACAACGGGTACATCGCCAAAGTCCAGTGTGCCGAGGTATCCGCTCCCGGGTGCTGTGTGAAGTGGGGCTCCTGCCACGGGCACAGAGGGACCTTCTGATAAACCCCTCCTGGCAGGCAAGCAGGCCAGGACCCGGTCTCCATGAGCATGGCGTGCACACGTCTCTCCCTGCTGCCCGCCTTCACCCTGAAGGGTTGATGCTGCAGCCTCTGAGGCCACCACTGAGGCTGATCCCATGCCAAAGTCCCAGAAGAAATCAGTCTTTATGATGTTATTTCTGAGGACACATTTTTAAATACTGTCTTTAGTGAATACCTGTACAGGTATGTGTTAAAATCCATAGAGATAAGTCTTTGAAGGAACCATCCATCTTAGCACCTAGTCACGTTAAAATGACTGCCACTCAATAGCTAGAGTGGGTGGCCGCTGGGAAATGGACATCCCATTGAGATGAGTTTGAGAAATGACCCTCCCATTAGCACGCCTGTTAGCTCCCTCTGCGCGCAGTGGTCTGCTCGCTGCCCGGCAGCTCTTCCCTCCTCTCCCCTCCTCTCCTCCTGCCCACAGGCAGTCACTGTCTGGAACGGGTGTTACACTTGTCGGTCACCCTACCTGCTGAGCCATCCCGCCAGCCCTGCAGAATGTTCTTGATCATGAATGTAGCTGTAGTTCATTCCTTTGATTTATTTAAATATTCCTTTGAATCATTCATATGATGATCAATAGAACCCCCTTTTTAATGCTGACAGATATTATTTTATTTGTTATAATAATTATAATATTTAATCTTAAATTTAAAGTGTCTTTATAAGGGTTTTGTTACTTGTTAAGTGATAAAGCTCTTGCCTAGCATGTGCAAGAGAGACTCTGGGTTCATCTCCTGCACACACACAGACAAGTTAACAGACACATTTATTAGAACATAGTTTGTGGGTGAGGATTGGGTTCAGGGAAGAGGGAGGAATGAGAGCCCCTAGCACCAGGATGCTGCCTGGGAGCATAGGTGCTGCATGCATGGGAGCATAGGTGCTGCATGCATGCGAGCATAGGTGCTGGTGCATGGGAGCATAGGTGCTGGTGCATGGGAGCAGAGCTGTGGCGTGCATGGGAACATAGTAGCAGAGGACTTGGCACTTCCTGGAGAGTCAGACTCTCTATTTTTCCTCCAGCATGTTTTTGTCATCCTCATCCAATATGAGGTGGCTGTAATTGTCTGTTCTCGTCTTTGGTTTTGTTACATTGGTCTGCATGTCCGCTTTGGTGCCAGAACCACACTGTCTTTATTACAGTTGCTGTGATGTCTTGAATCTGGGATGGTGAGTTCTCCCGCATTGCTCTTTGTGCTCAGGATTACTTGGGCTATCTGGGATCTTTTCTGGTTCTATAGGAAATAAACATAGGATATGTTTTTCTGAAGAAATGTAGGGATTTTAATTGGAATTACATTGAATCTGTTCATTGCTTTTGGTAGAAATGGCTATTTGTACAATATTAATTCTCTCAGTTCATGAGCATGGGATGGTCTTTCCGTTTTCACTGTCTTCCTCGCCCTCATCCTTCAGTGATCTAAAGCTCTCGTCGTGTATGCCTTTCACCTCCCTGGTCAGGTTTATTCTTCCGTATTTTATTTTCTCGGAAGCTGTGGTGAATGGGAGTGTCTTCCAAGGTCTCTCTGTGTGCTGGTGGTGTGCAGAGCAGCTGTTGAGTTTTGCAGGTTGATTCTGTATCCTGCCAGTGTGCTGAAGTTATTGATTATTAATAAAAGTTTTCCAGTAGAATTTTGGATCCCTTATATGTAATAAGGATAGTTTGTCTTCTTTTCCTAGTAGGAAATTTGTGTCTCTTTAATTTCCTTCTCTTGCCTTACTCCTGTGTGCGTGTGAAGGGAGAGAGCAGCCCCTGGGAATTCTCCTTACTTCCTTGTGGAGTCCAAGGCTCAGACTCGGGCCACTGGGCCTTTGCAGCCGTCAGCACCTCTGCTTGTTGGGCCATTACACTGGCACTTGAACTTTTTCCCTAAGCTAATTCTGCTAAATGAAAGAGCACCGAAAGTCCTTAAAGGCGTGCTGTTTTGTTTTGTAAAGTGATCCTTATTCCTCATTCTTTGCCTCTCAGGTTTGGTGCCCGATGTCCCCTGAGTTCTACCGAGAGTATGTGGCAATCAAAACCAAGAAACGGATCCTGTTGTACACCATGAACCCCAACAAGTTCCGAGCCTGCCAGTTTCTGATCAAGTTCCACGAGAGGAGGAATGACAAGATTATCGTCTTTGCTGACAACGTCTTCGCCCTGAAGGAATACGCCATTCGGCTGAACAAGTAAGCCTCGTCCCTCCGTGCCCACTCAAACCTCCCAGCATGCCCTCGGCCCAGGCCACCCAGTCATGCCTTGGCTGAGTGAGGACAGGGTGGAGTTGAGGCCAGGTGGTCCGGTCCAGGTAGTGGGTGGAGGCGGAGAGGCCCGTGTCGGGTGTTGGGTGTACTCGCTTTTCTCGTCACTGTGACCAAATACCTGACAGAGTCGCGTACGGGGAGACAGGTGCGGTTGGGCTCGTGTCCCCGGACATAGTGTGTGGTGACGGTGAGCAGCTCCGCCACCGTTTCCCACCTGATTCTGGAACGAGCCACTGTAACTGGTTTCGGTTTGCTTTTTTACTTTTCAGCTGGTGGCTTTGTGACAGTTTTGGATTGTTGCTGTAGGAAGCGTGTTAGCTCCTACCGTGGGAGCCGAGCCTTTGCTTTCTCACTTGGCGCTCGCCACACTCCCACCCCACCCCACCCCCGTCCCCGTGATGGCGGTCCGAGCTGCGGGTCAGCTGTCAGTGTGGTGTGGTTCTGACAGTACCGTTGGTGTCCCTGCAGCTTTACAGTATATTATGATCACATTTTCTTTTATGAATATATTTTGTTTTTCTGGAAATTTCCCTTGATTTGGTTTTCTGTATGCTAATTCTTCTCCAGACTCGTTTCTGGAAGCATCGACTCCCTCTCAGTGGCATCACAGGACCCCCACTCCTTTTCTTTTCCTGTCGGACTCATGCACGTCATTCTCTGGGTCTCCTCTGGTGTGACGAGGGTTAGACATGTCCGAGCTGCCCTCAGGGAGCCCTCTGTGGACACCGTCCTGGATAAACCTCCCCGGCTGTTTTCTTTCATTGGAGCCCCCATCCCCCAGTCTCCAATTGTGTTCCGTTGGGACACGTGACCTGGCAGGTGTGAAGGAGCGAAAGTGTGCCGTCTTTGAATTCCCCGTTTTCCCGTTACCCATCTCGCTCTGGAGCCTGCCTTCCCTCTCTAGTTCACCCCTTGTCACCCCATCTACCTTCTTCCCAGCATGCTTTATTTTCTAATCCTGTGGACTCTGGGCCTGGCTTCACTCTTAGCTGTGGCAGAAGCCCTGGTACATGGCAGAGGGTCCCTGGAGTCTTGTTCTTCCCCTCTTCGTGTAAGGGGCTATGCTTCACTGTAGTACCGTGCAGGCGAGTGACGGGGCGTGCGGCAGTGGGCCCTGGGGAGGCCGACAGATCGCAGTCCCAGCTGTGTGACCTCAGGAAGGGGATTTGCTACTCTGAACCTCTCTTGCCTCGGTCACATTGACCCACACCACGTATCCCAGACAGTTTGTGCCTGGTGTCGTGTGTGTTCTCCAAAGGACAGATGCTCATCTGGAGGGCCGGCGCCCTTCTGCTCCGTTTCCTGTCTGGAAGTCTCAGAATGCAAAGGCCTGCAGCTGTACGAGCGGCTTCCCACATGATGGAGGGCTGCCAGAGCCTCTCCTAAAGCCTGTTCCTATGCCGTGCCTTCCCCGCTGTTTCCCCAGCACGCTGCAGAGAAAATGATAGGGGTCTCCAGGTCCTGGCTTCTCATGGTGCCAGGACAGGTGCTGACACCGGGCTGAACAAAGGCCTGTGTGAAAGTGCAGCTGTCACAGCCTGCTGCAGAGGAGAAGCTGTTGCAGGCATGCTGGGGGGCATGCTACAGTGGAAGTGCTGCACGGGACAGAGGCAGCAGCGGGCGGGGCTTGGGCTTTGGATGCTGCTCTGGGCTCCTGGTCTTCAGTTGTGGGGAACCTGCAGTTTTACATTTTCAATAAAATATCCAACTTAGTGGTGTGTCCAGGGTACCCAGTGCTTTTACTAGTTATCATTACTGTCACAAAGAAGCCACAGAAACAGGCCACCAGTGTTCTCAGACAGAAAGCAAGGGAATGGCTCATCTGTATGGGGAGTGGGCAGCGGGGTTAGCAGTAGCCTTTGCCCTCCAGTGGAAAGCTGAAAACGAGAGAGAGGCTGTTGAACTAAGTGTGAGGGAGAGTGCTGGGAGGCTGGGCGGGAGGCCTGCGAGTGCCATCTTGGCGGCAGCAGCCTGTGGTTAGGATGGGGCAGTGTTCCTCGGATGCGCTCCCTGTCTGAAGTCAAGGGTTCTGCCTAGAGCCACAGGCATTGAGGCAGGAAAAGAAGGTTGAGAGACAGTAAGTGCCAGGACTCACCATGCTCCTGGGTGCTTGTGGGTAATTTCGGTACCAAAAGTCAGGCAAGAGGCCGGGCGGTGGTGGCACATGCCTTTAATCCCAGCACTTGGGAGGCAGAGGCAGGTGGATTTCTGAGTTCGAGGCCAGCCTGGTCTATAGAGTGAGTTCCAGGACAGCCAGGGCTACACAGAGAAACCCTGTCTCAAAAAACCGGAAAAAAAAAAAAAAAGAAGAAGAAGAAGTAGTCAGGTAAGAGAATTTGAGTGGGAGGCTAGCCTGGCCACACTGTAATTTCTAGGCCAGCCTGTGGTACTACCTATGAAGCCCTATGGTAAAACAAAACACAACCAAACCAACCAGAAAAATCCCAGAAGAAAAGAAACAGAGGAAGGAATCGTGAAGAGAGGTGATCCTGTGCCCAGACTCAGAGGCTTGGGGTGCTGAGAGGAGGAGCTCTGAGGCTTCCAGGGCCGTGGCTCTTCCCACCTTCCCACATGGCAGGACTTTCTCGGGTGCTTTAGCATCTGGACATTTAGGGCAGAAGATCAGACTTTGGTGGCCCTGACAGGTGAGGAACGTGAGGAGACAGACTTACTTAATCAGTGTGCTTCGGCAAGAGAAACAGGGTCCACTAGGGCCAGGAAGTTTGCATAATTAAGCTGTTCTGGCCAGAGTCTGCTCCATCATCCTTTTAATAGTTTGGGTGTATTCCATAAGGTGGTCTGATAAGTTGTCGGTAGCTGGAGTGTCTGGCTCCTACAAGCTGACCAGCTCTATGATGTATCTAGTCTTCATAGAAAAAAGCCGTTTCTAATTGCCCATGTGCGAGTCTTTGTTGTTTCTAAAACTTCTGCTCTTCTCCATCATAATAAGATAAAACAAAACCCATCACATCAAGGCTGGACAAGTGTGTCTTCATCCTTAGCTAGGGATGAGACAGGTCAGGTAGGCAGACGTCCTAAGTGACTGTCATGTGGTCTTAGCTACTTTTCTATTGCTGTGATAAGACACTGTGAATTTTAGAAAGGAGCGTTTAAATTTGGCTAATGGTTTCAGAGAGTTGGCATTCGTGATGGTGGAGTGAAGGCATGGCAGCAGGAGCCCCTAGCTCACATCTTGATCCTCCCGTAGGAGGCAGAGGGAGGGAGAGCGAGAGCGAGAGTGAGCTCGGGAATAGCAGGAGTCTTCTGAAGCCGCAAAGCCTGCCCTTAGTGACGCACCTCCCCCGACAGGGACACATTTCCCAATCCTTCTCAACAGTTTCACCAACTGGGGACCAAGCATTCAAGCATATGTACCTATAGGGCCATTTTCATTCAAGCCAGAGTCAGGCAGGCGTCTCTCCTTCAGGGAAGGACACAGACCCAGACTCCGGCAAAGGTGCCAAGCTTGCACCCTGCTTTAGTGACCTGTAGGCCCAGGTCAGAAGTCAGTGCTTTGTAGCAAAAGCAGTTTCTAATTGCCCATGTGCGAGTCTTTGTTGTTTCTAAAACTTCTGCTCTTCTCTAGACCTTACATCTATGGGCCCACGTCCCAGGGAGAAAGGATGCAGATTCTCCAGAACTTCAAGCACAACCCCAAAATCAACACCATCTTCATCTCCAAGGTATGCGCTGTGGCGGGTGGAGCAGTGCCTGACTCTCCCTGGGGCCTGCGAGGTGCGAGGTGCGCCTGAGCCCTGGGGTGGGGCTGAGCTCTGGGGTGGCGGCTCGTTGTGCTGAAGGACTCCTGTGTGCCTGCAGTAGGGTTAGGGGCAGCCCTGGGTCATGTGAGAGATAACTTAGGGTTCTTAGGCCTTGCAGATTAACTGTAAGGCTGTTTTGCTTCTCAGGTTTGTCCCACCATTCCCTGGACTATAGGGATTTAAACTTTATTTCCTTTACAGAAGGCACTATGTGTGTTTTCTTACCTGGCAAAAGCAGGTCTTGAGCAAGGCTTCCTTTTTGGAGCTGCAGATGCGATACTGTGCATTTGGGAAGTTTCTGTCCTGGCCCTGATGTGCCTTGATGGTGGGCGACCAGTGCCACAGTGACATGATGTCACTGCCACCAGTAAAGTCTCTTTTTCGGATGTGGGTGCCCTTGCATTTAAGGTGTGGATGCTTAGAATTGAGACTTCATCTTGGTCAGTTTTTCCTTTGATAAGTATAAAGAATCCTCCATATCTCTTTTGACTACCCTTGGTTGAATATATTTTATTGGCTATTAGAATGGCTACTCCAGCTTGTTTCTTGGGACCGTTTGTTTGGAAAACCTTTTTCCAGCCCTTTACTCTGAGGTAATGTCTGTCTTTGTTGCTGAAGTGTGTTTCTTGTATGCAGCAGAATGATGGATCCTGTTTATGTATCCAGTCTGTTAGCCTATGTCCTTTTATTGGTGAATTGAGTCCATTGATGTTGAGAGATATTAATGAACAATGATTGTTAATTCCTGTTATTTTGTTGATGGTGGTAATGTGTGTGTGATTCTGTTCTTTTGAGTTTGTTGTGAGGTGATTAATTATGTTTTATTGTGTATAGTTACCCTCCTTGTGTTAGTTGGGGTTTTCCTTCTAGTATCCTCTGTAAGAATGGATTAGTAGATATGAAGTTTGGTTTTGTCATGGAATATTTTGGCTTCTCCATCTATGGGGATTGAGAGTTTCACTGGGTATAGAGGTCTGGGATGCCATCTGTGGTTTCTTAGGGTCTGCAAGGCTTCTGCCCAGGATCTTCTGGTTTTTAGAGTCTCTGTTGAGAAGTCAGGTATAATTCTGATAGGTCTGCCTTTATATGTTACTTGACCTTTTCCCCTTACAGCTTTTAATATTCTTCCTTTGTTTAGTGCATTTGGTGTTTTGATTATTATGTGACAGGAGGAATTTCTTTTCTGGCCCAATCTATTTAGTGTCCTGTAGGCTTCTTGTACATTTGTGGCCGGCCACTTCTTTCTTTAAGTTAGGGAAGTTTTCTTCTATGGTTTTGTTGAAGGTGTTTTCTGGTGAACTAGGAATCTTCACCCTCTTCTTTTCTTACTATTAAGTTTTGCCTTTTCATTGTGTCCTGAATTTCCTGGATATTTTAGGTTAGGAACATTTTACATTTGGCATTCTCCTTGACTGATGTATCAGTTTCTTTTGTGGTATTGTCTACATCTAAGATTCTCTCTTCTGTCTCTTGTATTCTGTTGGTGGTGCTTGTGTCTGTAGTTCCTGATCTCTTTCCTAGGTTTTCCATCTCCAGATTTGTCTCTGTGTGTTTTCTAAATTGCTTCAGTTTCCATTTTTAGTTCTTGTACTGTTTTTATTTTCTTCACCCATTTGATTGTATTTTCCATTATTTACATCCTCTTTAAAGGCTTGTATCATTTTCTTGAGATGGGACTTAAGGTCACGGTCATGCTCTTCAGGTGCGTTAGGACATCTAGGGCCGGCTGTAGAGGAGGAACTGGGTTCTGAAGGAGCCATGCTGCACTGGCCTCTGTTGATGATGTTCCTGTACTTGTTTTTTTTGCCATCCGATTGCCTCTGGTGTTGGCAGTGCTGGGTGTCCCAGGCTGCAGCAGGCCTCCCAGGAGGCAGGTGGAGCTGTGTGTCCCGGGTTAGAGCAGGTCTCCTGAGAGGCAGGCCCAGCAGTGAGGTGGGAGTCGGGAGCCGGGTGGGGTGGGGTTGGGGAGGGGTGAATGGCCAATCTGAGAGGGCAGGTGGGGGTGAGATGGAGCTCTGACAGGGAGAAGCAGAGCCCTGGGCTCAGTGGGGTTTCAGCAGGTAGTGTATTGGGGTGGGGGTCTCACCTGTGTCCCTGGTTAGAGCAGACCTCCTGGGACACAGGCAGGGCTGTGGGGTAGGGCTCACCCGCCTCTGTGAGTGCAGACCAGAAGGGAGACGGAACTCCAAAAGTCTGTTTTGTCCAAATTAAATCATAATATAAGAGCAGAAAAGTTTGTATGTGCAACTGAGGGGTTTTGAGCAGCATCTGTTTGTGCTGCAAGGGGCTGCGGAAGCACAGTGCCGAGTGTGTGTGTTGTGTGCTGTGTGCTGTGTGCTGTGTGCTGTGTGTTGTGTACTTAGAACCAAGGCTGTAGTGGGACCGCGCATCTGACTAGACAGCAGAACCTTTCACCTTGTTTCCTTACACGTTATCTATTTATTTGGAAGAAGGCGACACAGGTGTGCTGTGTTGTGTGTGGGGAGGAGAGGGACAACTTGTGGGAATGGCTTCTCTCCTTTACTACATGGGTTCCCAGAGCCTGAACTTAGGACCTTAGGCTTGGAAGCCAGCACCCTATCTGCTGTGTCACCAGGTGCTGTAACCCGTAGTCTAGGAAGCTGGTATTTAGAATGTGGTGAAGGTAGAGCTGGAGTCCAGAAGATACGCATATTCCCACGCCTGGTAGTTGTGGCTGGGGAAGTAGGCTTGGGGAGAACTGTCTTCCGGTTTGTGCTGGGCACCTCTGCAGGCTGAGGCCCACAGAGGCGTGCCCTCAGGGAGCGTCCTGCTTTGCGTGCGCTGTCTGACCTGTGCTGCGGCGCTTCCCAGCGGGCATCAAGTCAGGCGGGTTTTTATACAGATCCACTTCTGTAGCAAAAAGGGAGAAGTAGAGGCTGGGCCCCGCAGAGGCCATTCTGAGGCCCACCGGGTCCTCTGCCTGCCGTGGCAGGACCTTGCTAAGAGGAGGAAGAGGGGGTGTTTCCTCAGATGATCTCCAGGGCTAACGTCGACGCTCAAGCGTGGAGGTAGCTCAGTTCGAGAGCATGTGCCAGAGCAAGCCCGAAGCCCTCATTCTATCCTAGAACTACAGAGATGTAAAGTTTAAATTCTGGACAAGTTGATATTTTTTTTTATTGTTCTTCTGTTCCCTATAGAAAAACTCCAAACTCATAGTTACTTTTCTTCTTTAGGTTGGTGACACATCCTTTGATCTGCCAGAAGCAAATGTCCTCATTCAGATCTCTTCCCATGGTGGCTCCAGACGGCAGGAAGCCCAGAGACTGGGGCGGGTACTCAGAGCCAAGAAAGGTAATACAGCCTTTCCGCTGCTGCCACAGGCTGGGCCCGCCACAGGCTGGGCCTGCCCACCACAGCCTCTCAGCAGCACTTAGCTTACAACAGGGGTGAGCCGCTGCGTGTCCAGTCACAGTCTGCTGTGCCTCAGAGTTAGGGAGGCCTTGGTGGGAAGGCCTTTGTTCCTTCTCATGCCCGGGACCCATGTTCCCCATGTTGCTTTAATGACAGCCGTTACAGTATCTTCAGCTGCACTGGATCTGAGGCACACACACAACACGTGCTCACAGACAAGCAGACATACTCATTAAGTAGGAATCCAGTCTGGAGGTGAGCTGCTCAGAAGAGGCTCCTGACCTCCACACTGCCAGTCCTCTCCATAACAGCAGTCTCTGGTTCCCACTCTCACAGGACTTCTCCAGGCTTCAAGGGAGGCCGCATCGTCCCTTTAAGGCCTCATGTTTCTGTCAGCATGCATTGGAGCCTTTCTCTCTGAAAGCTCTCCCTTCCTCCTGAGACCCAGTCACGGCCTTGAGGCTCTCATTATGATACCCGTCATTCCTGACAGGAGCTTGTGTCTGCTTCTCTCTGCGGACCAATCACTGCAGCCTTTGATCGTCCTTTAAACAGATCCCCAGGATCAAACTCAGGTCACCAGGCTTAGCAGCACGGACCAGTGTCCACCCACTCAGCCAGCACGGCCCAGTGTCCACCCACTCAGCCAGCACAGGCCAGTGTCCATCCACTCAGCCAGCACGGCCAGTGTCCACCCACTCAGCCAGCACGGCCCAGTGTCCATCCACTCAGCCAGCATGGCCAGTGTCCACTCAGCCAGCACGGGCCAGTGTCCACCCACTCAGCCAGCACGGCCAGTGTCCACCCACTCAGCCAGCACGGGCCAGTGTCCACTCAGCCAGCACGGGCCAGTGTCCATCCACTCAGCCAGCACGGCCAGTGTCCACCCACTCAGCCAGCACGGGCCAGTGTCCACCCACCCAGCCAGCACGGGCCAGTGTCCACCCACTCAGCCAGCACGGGCCGGTGTCCACCCACTCAGCCAGCACGGCCAGTGTCCACCCACTCAGCCAGCACAGCCAGTGTCCACCCACTCAGCCAGCACGGCCAGTGTCCACTCAGCCAGCACGGGCCAGTGTCCACTCAGCCAGCACGGGCCAGTGTCCACCCACTCAGCCAGCACAGCCCAGTGTCCACCCACTCAGCCAGCACAGCCCAGTGTCCACCCACTCAGCCAGCACGGGCCAGTGTCCATCCACTCAGCCAGCACAGCCCAGTGTCCACCCACTCAGCCAGCACGGGCCAGTGTCCACCCACTCAGCCAGCACAGGCCAGTGTCCACCCACTTAGCCAGCACAGCCCAGTGTCCATCCACTCAGCCAGCACGGGCCAGTGTCCACCCACTCAACCAGCACAGGCCAGTGTCCACCCACTTAGCCAGCACAGCCCAGTGTCCACCCACTCAGCCAGCACGGGCCAGTGTCCACCCACTCAGCCAGCACGGCCCAGTGTCCACCCACTCAGCCAGCACGGGCCAGTGTCCACCCACTCAGCCAGCACAGCCCAGTGTCCACCCACTCAGCCAGCACAGCCCAGTGTCCACCCACTCAGCCAGCACGGGCCAGTGTCCACCCACTCAGCCAGCACGGGCCAGTGTCCATCCACTCAGCCAGCACGGCCCAGTGTCCATCCACTCAGCCAGCACAGCCCAGTGTCCATCCACTCAGCCAGCACAGCCCAGTGTCCACCCACTCAGCCAGCACGGGCCAGTGTCCATCCACTCAGCCAGCACAGGCCAGTGTCCACTCACTCAGCCAGCACAGCCCAGTGTCCACCCACTCAGCCAGCACAGCCCAGTGTCCACCCACTCAGCCAGCACGGGCCGGTGTCCATCCACTCAGCCAGCACGGGCCAGTGTCCACCCACTCAGCCAGCACGGGCCAGTGTCCATCCACTCAGCCAGCACGGGCCAGTGTCCACCCACTCAGCCAGCACGGGCCAGTGTCCATCCACTCAGCCAGCACGGGCCAGTGTCCACCCACTCAGCCAGCACGGGCCAGTGTCCATCCACTCAGCCAGCACGGGCCAGTGTCCACCCACTCAGCCAGCACGGGCCAGTGTCCATCCACTCAGCCAGCACGGGCCAGTGTCCACCCACTCAGCCAGCACGGGCCAGTGTCCATCCACTCAGCCAGCACGGGCCAGTGTCCACCCACTCAGCCAGCACAGCCCAGTGTCCATCCACTCAGCCAGCACAGCCCAGTGTCCATCCACTCAGCCAGCACGGGCCAGTGTCCATCCACTCAGCCAGCACGGGCCGGTGTCCACCCACTCAGCCATCTTGCTGTCCTCTTTGTTCCTTGTTAAGTTGTTTGTTCTGTTTGTGGTGCTGGGGACCAGCCCAGGCCCTCTGTGCACGCAGGGCAAGCCCCGCCTGCCCGGCGGCCTCCACAGCCCCTTCTCCTGACTCGCAGATCGGACAGTAAATGACGGCCCACACAGCACGGCCAGCGTGCTTGCACAGTGGGTGAAGCCTTGGCCTCTGCAGTGCTTGCTTCTCCCTGGGGTCCTGGTGGGCCAGGGCCGTGTGGACTTTATTGCCGTTTCTCCCGTTGTCCTATAGGGATGGTCGCAGAGGAGTACAATGCCTTTTTCTACTCCCTGGTGTCCCAGGACACACAGGAAATGGCGTATTCTACCAAGCGACAGAGATTCTTAGTGGATCAAGGCTACAGCTTTAAGGTATGTATTCACCTTCCTTTGGTTAGGCTATAGGCTAGACAGAGGTGGAGGCGCCAGCCTGCGTCAGCATTCAGGCACGCTTCACGGTCTCTGTCTCTGTAAACTGCTGGGAAGACACTGCTAGCCTGGTACAGTTGCACAGACATGAGGAGGTTATAACCCAGACTCCTCTTCTGGCATGCTTATTCAGAGGTCCTTAGTCTCTGTCTAAAAGCAGTAGTCAGGCTCTGGGTGGGCCAGTGGAGGTGGGACGGGGTGACTGGGAGCAGGTGGGTGGGGATTTGGAGGTGAGAACAACAGGCTGTGTTTGCCACTGCTCCTGTAGGTGATCACAAAGCTAGCCGGCATGGAGGAAGAGGAGCTGGCCTTCTCCACCAAAGAGGAGCAGCAGCAGCTCCTGCAGAAGGTGCTGGCAGCCACCGACCTGGATGCAGAGGAGGAAGTGGTGGCTGGAGAGTTTGGCTCTCGATCTGGCCAGGTGTGTGACAAGAGATTCTCCTGTAGGACACCCACTGTATGTGGGCACATATATACAGACATGTAATACACTTGTGTGTAAACACACACACACACACACACACACACACACACACACACACCTATGAGCATGCAAAGCAAGTAGGATTAGAGGAAAACTGAAATTTTTTGAACAGCCCTATTATCTTTTAGTGTGGGTTTCTTATAAATGTATCGTAAGGCAGAGGGCCTCACAGTGACAGTAACTGGGGTCCTGCTTGTCCGTAATGACAGCCTGCTAGTGTTGGGGCCCAGGATGAGCCCCCCACAGCTCTGGAGCTGGGTGCTTTACCTGTTGGTCTGGGGTGGGTGCCTCACTCTGCGTTCCTCTGCAGTAACAGAGCTCAGCCTTCAAGATGAGTCTGTTGATGAACTCAAATAGTTTAAGTATGTTGAAAACCCTCGAGGTTTCTAAGAAGACCCAGCGTTTCCCATGTATTTGGTGACAGCCTGCTGTGCCCCAGGCGTGAGCATGTAGTATAATCAGTGAATGTATCATAAGGACATTGTGTTTGTCAGGCCCTTCAAGGACAGAAGTGAAATTGAGTCAGGTGTCCAAGAATTCTAATTCTGAAGTTGAGTGGTGTTAAAGCCGACAGGTGACCGTTAGCTAGAACGAGATAGGAAGCAAGCGGCATGCCACTTGGGCGGGTGCCAGCACCCTCCAGCCAAGTCCTTTCTCCTGTCAGGCCATCTGCTTGTTAGTCCAGGGGGCCCAAGGTGACCTTTGTGGCTGTTGGATCAGTCCTCTGAGATCAGGCTATGACCTGGCCTGAGTCAGGTGCCGCTTCTCCCGACATCAGGCTGGTGCAGGTGCACACTGCTCTGGGCCAGACTTCTGGCTCATGTGGGTGCTGTTCACACCCATCTTTGGCTTTATTTTGTCTTGCTTGAGATGGGTGTTACCATGTAAGTGGATGGCCTGGAACTCAGATCCACCTGCCTCCGCCTCTCAAGGGCTGGGATTAAAGGTGTTCGCCTCCCTCCTCCAGCTCCAAATCCGTCTTTGGAGCAGACTTGGCCATGCCCAGGTTACATACTTAAAATTGCTCATGGCTTTGGAGCTGAGTCAGGCCAGGCTTTCCCGGATTTCCCATTGGTTCAAAGCCTTGTATCAAGTCTTCAGAGATTTTAAGAGACTCCCACCCTAACTTTTTTTTAATTATTTTTTTATTTTATACGTATGGGTGTTTTTCCTGCGTGTGTGCCTCTGCACCACACGTGTGCCTCTGTACACACAGGCCAGAAGGATGCTTCGGATCCTTGGAACTGGAGTTGCAGACGGTCATGAACCGCTAGAATTCAAACCGCAGTCCTCTGGAGGGGCAGCCTTCACTGCTGAGATGAAGCATCGGATCCCATTACAGATGGCTGTGAGCCACCATGTGGTTGCTGGGAGTTGAACTCTGAGCCATTTCTCCAGCCCCCCTAATAACTCTTAAGAAAGTATTTGTTCAGGGGCTGAGGATAGCATTCAGTGACAAAATGTCTGTCTCGCATGTGCAGTACCAAGCCCTGGATTCTTACCTCAGAACCATAGAACAAGAATAAATTCTCTTGGGCAGTTGTCATCAAGGGAGACCTTGTAGGGCTGTTACATCAGAGTGCCTGGGCAATGTTCTAGTCCCATTTTTTCTGGAGAAGGCTCTTGTGCCTCAGTTTCCTGTTTTGTAGGTTAAGATGATAATTGCTGTGAGGGTCAGGGGAGGTGGTACATATGTAATGTCTGAGACACTGAAAGTGTCAGAGGCTATTGTAAAGTTTACCTTATGTATCTGTATACGTGTGTGTGCGCGCGTGTCAGGAGCACTTTGTGGAAGTCGGGAGACAACTTGGAGTGCTCTCTCTCCTCCGGCCTCTGTGGGCTCTGGTGCTCAAACTCCGGTTGCTATGCTTGCATTGCAAATGCAACTCGGCAGTCCAAAAAAGTAATTTATTTATTTTTATTTCATATGCATTGGTGTTTGTCTGCATTTATGTATGTGTAAGAGGGTTGGACCCCCAGGAACTGGTGTTACAGACTGGTGAGCTGCCATGCAGGTGCCGGGAATTGAACCTGAGTCCTCTGGAAGAGCAGCCAGTACTCCTAACAGCCAGGCCATCTCTCTAGCCTGAGAGTGTTTAAAATAGTGTATCGCATGGCTGGGCTTAGCTTGGTGGTAGAGCGCTGGCCTAGCATGTGCAGGACACTGGGTTCAATCCCTAGCAGCACACACGTGTGAACACACACACACACACACACACACACACACACACACACTACTGAATTTGATTATGAGTGTTGTAAGAGTTCCTTTGGAGGGTAACCGTAGCCTGACTCCCCCTCCCCCACAGGCTTCCCGGCGCTTCGGCACCATGAGCTCCCTGTCCGGGGCAGATGACACCGTGTATATGGAGTACCACTCCTCCCGAAGCAAGGTCTCCAGCAAACACGTGCACCCACTCTTCAAACGCTTCCGGAAGTGACGCCCGCCCTGTCCTCAGTTGAGACTGGCTGCCGGAATCAGAGCTGAAGAAAGAGACTTCTCTGTGTGATCGGTTCTCCCCAAGACTGTGTTCTTTCCAGTTGGTCTAATGCAATACCTGTTGACCGACTGTGCTGAAACCAGTCAGCTCTGACTGCCTTCATGGGCCCCAGGCTTAAAACAGCAAGAAAGGCTGATGTTGCTTTTTATTCAGACTTGGTAAGAGTGGCTCATTCCTGTATATAAAAGTTATACCTCTTAATTATACCACATTTCTCTCTATTTTATTGAATGAATTAAAAAATGGGATTTGGGGCGCTCTGAAGCTTCAAGTTGAGAAATAGGTAAGTTTCCCTCCCTCACCTCATCAGCCTGCAGATGGCGAGCACTTGCAAAGGAAAATGTTGTTTTCTCCAAGGGAGTCTCACTGGGGAAACCGAGTGCCCGGAAGGGCAGGCTGTGCCCAGCAGTGACGCCACAGGAAATGAGCTCAGCGCCCTCTTCGGAGATTCCTGTCTCATAATGTCGTGCCAGGCCTGGCTTTTCCCTCCTTTCCAAAATTTTATCTTCTTATGTAATTTTTTTTTTTTTTTTTTTTGGTTTTTTTTCGAAACAGGGTTTCTCTGTGTAGCCTTGGCTGTCCTGGAACTCACTCTGTAGACCAGGCTGGCCTCGAACTCAGAAATCCGCCTGCCTCTGCCTCCCAAGTGCTGGGATTACAGGCATGCGCCACCACTGCCCGGCCGTGCGCCACCACTGCCCGGCTGTAATTTTTAATTTATATTTATTCTCACTTTTTACCCTACGGGTCCTCTGCCTGCCTATATACCGTGGCTTTCGGTTCACTGTTTTTCATGAGATTCCTGGGGCAGAACAAGCTGGTCTTGTCTTCTCCTCGGCTCTTTTTCTTATATTTCTTTTGCTTATATTTCATTATTTAAAAATGGAATTTGGGCACTGTATTACTCAATTAGCTTACTTTGAAGTGTTACCCACCTGGGAGGTTTTAGTATTTTACCCGTGAGAGCTGAGAACTGGGTGGTTGCTCAGTCCGTGAGGCCTGCTGCTTCGTGATCCCAATCTGGATCCAAATATGGAACGGCCCTGGAGACCTTAGGGGTGGAAGCCGGGAAAAGAAACACTTCAGATAGCGGCAGAGCGATCACAGCAACAGGGTAAAGAAGGCTGAGGCAGCAGGGGAGATCAAGCCGGCAAAGGTGAGTGGGCCTCCCTACCACCAGCCTCCCCCTCAGGTCTAGGCCCATGGCAGATGCTACCCATGGGTGGCTGTGGAGACAGCCATCAGCAGTTCCCTACACAGGTTATTGTATTCTGAGGCAAGTTGACGCTAAACCCAGCCACTGCGTGCTTAGTATTGATCACGGATCTAAGATCACCTTGGAGACACCCCCGCGGACCTGCCTATGAAGGCGCTTCTAGTTAGAACTGAGGTGGGAAGCCCCACCCTACGCGGGGCACCGTCCTCTGAGCTGGAATGCAAAGGAAGAAAGCGGCGGACCAGCAATCCTGGACCCTGGCTGGCCGCATCGTGAGCAGCTGCCTCCGGTCCTCCACCGCTCCTGACTGCAGCCAAAGTAAAGCCCTTGTTTATGAAGTATTTTGTCGCAGCAGTGAGAACAACTACTAGTGCAGTCCCTGAGAACTGAGGCCCGAGGCCCGTGTCATTACAGCACACCAGGGGCTGCTGCCTGCTGCCGTTCCTGCCGCGTGCCTCCCCAGTTCAGCGCTGCCAAATGTCATAGAAGCGGCCAGGCCAGGCAGGGCTACAGAGTTCTCACCTCCGCAGCGTTCCCGTCCCGGGGTGTGGAGATGTGCTTGTGTGGGCGTGTGCACGAGTGCACAAGCCAGACGGTGATGTCGCGTGTCTTAGTGAGCTCCGTAAGCTGGAAAGCTCCGGAGATTCACCTGCCTCTGCCCTGCACCCAGCCCGGGGGGCCTAAGTGCACGGCCACGCCCAGCTTTATAGATATGTTGTGAGACTCAGGCAGGTCCCCCTACTGCACGGCAGCTGTCAGGCCCCTTTCTCCTGTCCCTGCAGTCAGGTTCTCTAAGACGCGTTGCCTAACCTGGACTCACGGGGCTTCAGGTTTAGGGGTTGTCTAGTCTTATGTATTACATTTGATCTTTCGTTCAATCATGAGTTAGGGTTTCTTGTTTTCAGTGCTGGGCATTGAGCCCAAGGCATTGCACAGATTAGGTAAGTGCTGTACCACACTGGCCACTCCCCAGATCCAGATCTTGAGTTAATTTTATTTTATGTATATATGACTATACTGTAGCTGTCTTTTTTTTGAGGGGGGGTAGTTCGAGACAGGGTTTCTCTGTATAGCCCTGGCTATTCTGGAACTTACTCTGTAGATGAGGCTGGCCTCAAACTCAGAAATCCTCCTACTTCTGCCTCCTAAGTGCTGGGATTACAGGCGTGCACCACCACTGCCCTGCATGTAGCAAGTGGGATATTCATTTAAATTGTATTGGTCTTTTTTTATGGGGGGGGAGGGAAGGAGTTGGTGTGGGTCTCCAGGTTGACTACTGGACTTTTGTCCTCTTCTGTAAGATCTGAAAGAAAAACGGGCACCCCAGTGCCCCAAGCCTTGGAAGCCTTCACCCCAATCACTCACGACAAACAGTCTTGATGCAAATAGCAGGAGGATTTTTATTCCAGAGCGCTGGGATTACGGCCATTCCCCCACCCAGGGTAGATGACAGTGAACACCGGGTACAGAAACAGGACTGCTTTTATAGATTTACAGCAAAGCCCGCCTAACACAAGCCACTCCATAGCTTCCAAGCCAATCAGTTTAAATTATCCGAGCCCTCTGAGAACCAATCGCTCTCTGAGAACCAATCAGTTTCCTATAGAAGCCGGATAAAGTAGTTAAGTCATTTCCGCTTATGTGGCCGCCACGCACAGGGTCACATACATATTTCCCGTTATGGGGCCGGCGCATCCGCTGCAGTGACCTTGCTGACCCAGCGGCGTCCGCCCTTGCCTCAGCTTCTCCGCAGGAGGCGAGGCGGGAAAGGACGCTAGGGACCCTCCCAGCCTGCAGCCCTCATCCTTTCACTTCCACGGATAGAGATGGCTGTTTTTATGTTAGTACCATACAGTTTGATATTTGAAGTGTCCTAGTGACCAATACAACTTAAATGAATATCCCACATGCCACCAGTTTTTAACAATGTGGTGAAACTTAAATTACTTGGGCAGAGGGAACCTCAGCTGAAGAATTGTTTCCTTCAGGTTGTGCATGTCTGTGAGGGATTGTCTTTATTAGTGATTGGTATGGGAGAACCAGCATACTGCGGGTGCTAAATGGACTTCGTATCAAACTGCTCTCAAAATCCCTCTCTCCTACCCATAAATAAGTACAGCTCTCAACCCCTCATCAGAGAAGGTTATTATGTGTACGAAGTGCAGAGAGAAAGTGTCAGTGGAATACTCTGCTACAAATGGGAGATAGTTATATATGTATATATACTATGTATCATATATGTATGATATATACCATGTCTATCATATATATAAGTATGATATATACCATACTATATCATATATGTGTACATATACTGTATATCATATATGTGTGATTGATATATATCACATTACACATATCATATATGTGCATATAATATATATGTGCATTATATGTCATATCTATGTGTATATATATCATATATGTGTATGATATATATCTACATCATACTACTGCCCCAAAATTCAGGGACATAAAAGAGAGGGTGAAAACATGGTAAGAACTAGAGGGCAGGATGTGAAATATTTAACAAGCAATCAATTTAAATTTGGTTAAGAAAGTAAACCATTAATGTACCTGTGTTCATAAGTGTAGGCTATCTAAGATATATGTTTTTGTAATTTTAGATATAGTTTCCTGGGTTTTTGTGTAAAATTATCTCATTAAATTTTCTCTAAAGAAAAGCTTTCAAGAGCGGATATCTTTAGCTATATTTATAAACCCCGTGGGATTTAAGCCACTGAGATCAAAGCAAAGCTAAGTTTTATATGGTCCTTTCAGTGTCTTCTTGATAGTTCTGGGTTGACACAGTGATGTTTTTGTTCCATCCATATTTATAAATGAAGGTGTGTGTGTTTTTCTTTAAACAGAATCTACTTAGTTCAAATAAAATGGTGTGTGTGTGTGTGTGTTTGTGTGTGTGTGTGTGTGTGTGTGTATATGTGTATGCCCACACATGCTCATGTGAAGGTCAGAGGTCATTGTCAAGTGTCTTTTTTTATTACTCTTTTTTTTTTTTTTTTTTGAGATAGGGTCTTTGTTTCCTATTTCAGAAAAATAATCCATTAATAAAATGAAAATATCACCACACCATTTGTATTGGTGTATATTAATATTCCTATAATGTGAACTCATTGTGATAGAATAACCCCGGAATGAATACTGTAAATATACAGGGTTAAGTACATAGTCTGTCCTGTCAGCCAGCCGTATTTGCAGTCACTGGGAGGCAGCGGCACACAGATCGCCTGGCGTTGGTTTGAAGGGGCAGCGCTCCCCACGGAGTCCTGCGTCTGAACAGCTGCCTGTCCTTCGATGGTGCTGCCTGGGGGTTACGAAGCTTTAGGGAGGCGGAGCCTGGCTGAAGGAAATATGTCGGAGGGGATGTTGGAGTTTATAGGTTTGCTCCAGCGCCAGGCTACTTCCTCTGCTTTCTACGTGGTGAAATGGGGCCAGCCAGCTTCCTGCCCTGGGTGCCTGTGCCAGGCCTGCTCTGCCATTGGTGGGCTTTTACCCCCTTGGGTACTGTAAAGCCAAAATCAATTCTTTTTTTTTTTTAAAGGAAAAAAAATATATATTATGAGTACACTGTCACTGTTTTAAGACACACCAGGGGAGGGAGCATCAGATTCTATTACATATGCTTGTGAGCCACCATGTGGTTGCTGGGAATTGAACTCAGGACCTCTGGAAGAGCAGACGGTGCTCTTAACCACTGAGCCATCTCTCCAGCCCTCAAAGTCAATTCTTTAGTTGTTTTTAGTCATGGCATTTTATCATGGCAACAGACAAGTAACCAACGCACCCATTACAGGTATATTGAGGTAGGTGAACTAATTTTGAGCATGAAATAATGCAGAGAGAATGATGGGACGGTGTGATGGGTCTGTGTATTACTGTGCACGGTGCGCCCTGGCTTTAACTGCAGAGCTTTTGATTATAAGCCCCCGTTCACATGTCCCTAAGTTATCCTGCTGGGTCCACATCACTCCTTGCCAGGTAGAGTGTCCAAGGAGCAGACTAGAAACCGCAAGGTTTCCCAGTCATTTCTAGTCTATACATCTCCCAGCCCCTCCTCCTCCTCTACCTTCTCCTCAACTTTGAGCAGTTTCCACTACTTCCTGAGTCACTTCTGTAAAGAAAATGTCCCCCAAGGGACTCCCAGTCCCCATCTCATTTGGTAGTGAAAACATCCTGTCCAGCACAAACGCCATGTCTCTGAAAGCTCCAGGCACTCCCCCTCTCTCAGCTCGGAAGCCTGGGGCTGGTAGCCTGCGAGTAGGTTGGGACCACTGCCATCTCCTGTGTTTCCCGACTTTCTCCTCTACTCCTTGGACTGTGCCGTGACAGACTCCCTGCTTCCAATGTTTGAGCCAGAGGCCAGGAAGGGCTGCGGCATCGGAGGGCCGTGGACTGATAACACCCGGGGCGTGGCCAGAGCCTCTTGAGACGGTCAGGACTCTCAGAGCCGTCAATTTCTTCTTGGCGGCATCTTAGAGGTTTCCTAAGTAGAGTCCCCAATCTTCTCAAGAAACAGGCAATGTACCTGGTGGTTATGCACATGTGTGTGTGTGTATAATCATGTGTGGAGCTGCATGTAGACACGGGTATTATGTGTTTGGCATGCATTTAGAAGTGAGAGGACAATTTTGGGTGTCAGCCCCCAGGTACTTCCATTTTTCACCCTTTATTTGAGACAGGACCTCTCCCGCAACTTTAAGGCATAGGCCAGTCCAGCTAAGCATGAACTCATAGGGACCAAGAGACAAAAAAACTCAGAAGATGTTAATGTTTGGCTGTTGGACCATTCACACTGTCTCTCCCTGGGTTCAGGACGCTCCATTGTCTGTTTTTTTTTTTTTTTTCAAGTTAGCTAGTCACAATGTCCCTTTGACAGTCTCCCCTGGTATAAGTCACTAGCTTAATAATACCACATCAGTCTGACGTGGATTCAGAAGTCTGTGCCTTTTGCAGGGTTAAGTTCAGAAGATATTCTGGGTCCACTAAAGATCCTCTTGACTGTTGGATCAACCACATCATATACTTAGAGATTAGGGAGTTTCATGCTGTATATTAAAAGTTGCCAGGTAACCGCGAGAGATTAACTGTGCTGCAGAATATTTGATCACATTGTGAACACCAAGATTGTGAGCTGGGAAAGCTTTGTGGTGTGGCTTGGTTCTAGCACACACCTTTAACCCAAGAGCTTTCTGTAGCAAGAGCTAAATAAAGTCAAAGATAGGTCAAGAGGCAGAGCAGTTGACAGAGAGTAAACATAAAAGCCAGGAGAGAGAAAGGAGGATCCTTGAGTTGAACACAGCATGAAGAAGGAGCTTTGTCCTTCTGGAATGTCAGTGGAGAAGGAAGGTCAGCTGTGTGCTTTCTCTGCCTCTTGGCCTCACATGCATTTTATTTAGCTCTTGTATACAGAAGGCTCTTAGGTTAAAGGTGTGTGCTGGGACGGATCCACACCGCAAAATGAAACAGGCTTTTCCAGTTCACAGCCTCAAGGTTCGCAATGTGATCAAAGATCCTGCAACGTACGGGAGTCCCTGACTAGTGTGTATAAATCCTAATTCAGTCTCACTAGCAGCAAAACCCCTTTAATCAACCTGGGACCCATGAGTTAAGGGTGGGCCTTAGTTTGGGTTTCATGGCTGTGAAGAGACAACATGACCAAGGCAACTCTTATAAAGGACAACATTTTAACTGGGGCTGGCTTACAGGTTCAGAGGTTCAGCCCATCATCATCATCATGGGGATGAGCGTGACCAGAAACATGGCGGCATGCAGGCAGAAAACCCAAGGGCTTTCTGTTTACTGTAAACAAGTAGGTGTGCTGTGGTTCTGCCCTGGCACACACCTTTAACCCAAGAGCTTTCTGTATACAGAGCTGGAGGAGCTGAGAGTTTACACCTTGAGCTTCAGGCAGCAGGAGGAGACTGTTCGCCACTGGGCCGACCTTGAGCACCAAGAGACCTCAAAGCCCATCGCTAGGGGACACACTTCCTCCAACAAGGCTGCACATTCTAATCTTGCCACTCCTCGTCGTGGGCCAAGCATTCAAACACATCAGTGTGTGGAGACCACTCCTTCAAACCACCACAGGGTGCATTGCCAATTTGTTTTGTAAGTTTCCACTTACAGGGACCAGGGAGAGGGGTTCAGTGGATAAACTGTTTGCCATGTAAGAATCCCCTCACCGCCCCAAGACTCTGGCTTCTGTAATAATTCACCAGTGGCCATCTGTATGCCTCAGAGGCTGAGCATCTGGAAGCTGTTGAGATCGTGAGGCTGGCTGGGTGCCTCAGCCTGACCCTGAGGCCTGGGAGGTTTCTGGAGAGCCAGTGGTCTTCCGTCTACACTGGAAGGCTGATGCAGGAGGGCTCCGATCTCAGGATAGGAGTGAAGTAACAGAAGACAGGACCTTGCCGGAAGGAAACACAGTTCTCTTCAACTGCCTTTGTTTGGGCAGCCACTGGAGGGCGCCACGCACATTGACATGTGCGTCTTCCCACTTCAGATGATGGGATCAAGAAGAAAGAGGAACACTCCTCCACTGTTGGTGGGATTGCAAAATGGTAAAACCGCTCTGGAAAGCAGTTTGGCGGTTCCTCAGAAAATTGGGCATGTTACTTCCAGAGGACCCTGGCATACCACTCCTGGGCATATACCCAGAGGATTCCCCTGCATGCAATAAAGACACATGCTCCACTATGTTTATAGCAGCCTTGTTTATAATAGCCAGAAATTGGAAGGAGCCCAAATATCCCTCAAAGGAGGAATGGATACAGAAAATGTGGTATATATATATACAATGGAATACTACTCAGCAATTAAAAATAATGAATTCATGCAATTTGTAGGTAAATGGTTAGACCTGGAAAATATCATCCTGAGTGAATTAACCCAATCACAAAAGAATGCACATGAAATGCAATCACTGATAAGTGGATATTAATGAGCCCAGAAGCCCTAAATACTCAAGACACAAATAGCAAGTCAAATGATTCCCAAGAAGAAGAAAGGAGAGGACCCTGGGCCTGTAAAGATTGCTTCCAGTTTAGTAAAGAAACCGAGGGGGGAGGGGGAATGATTGGGGAATAGTTGGGGGGGAGAGAAACTATGGGAAGTATGGTGGGTGGGAACTGGGAAAGGGGAAAGCCTTTGGAATGTAAACATAGAATATAGAAAATAAAAAAAAAAAAGAAAAGACACTTTAAAAAAAAAAAGAAAAAAAGAAAAAAACACTGCTAGGAGTGCCTAGTGGCGGGTGGAATCAGGGCGGAACCCAGAGGCAGGAACTGAAGCCTAATCTATGGAGAAACGCTGCTTCCTGGCACGCTCTCATAGCCAGGACCACCCACCCCTACCAGCATGGCGGGTAGGCAGATGCTCAGCTCTTGTGTTGTTTAAGGCTTATAATAGTAAATACAAAGATTGAGTGTGTCTTTCATTTGGGAACTAATTGATTGAAGGCAGGGTAGAAACTGGCTGGCTGGACCCTCTCCTATCATTAATCAAGAAGGCGCCCCTCCCCCACCTGCATACAGGCCAATCCGATGGAGTCATTTTCTCAGCTGTGACTCTTTCCCCAGACGATCTTGGTCTGTGTCAACTTACCAAAAACTAACCGACCAACAAATAAAACAAAATAAAAAACCAAAATGCCAAAACCTAACCAGCATAGCCTACTTCTTTGGTAGTGTTCCGTTTCCTCTCTGCGGCAGGTGAGGTCCTGCCCCTTAGAACAGCTACCCTCTGCTCTGTGGCAAATATCCCAGATTCCATAGCAAAGGGGGATTAAGATTACAGCATCTGCAATCGTAATTATGACATGTAATCTCAGTCTTAAACCATGACTGCTGGTGGTTCCGCGTGTGACTCATGCTGTCTCAGGGGTCCATGCAGGTGGGAGGGAAAATGTGCCAGAGATGCAGTGTCACCGGTCCTTAAAGTGAAGGACGGAAGGGCCGTACTGGAAGGCATATGAGGGACTGCGGGAAGCAGGAAGAACCGTGGAAACAGGTTCCTCCTTGGGGAAGGCAGTCCAGAGACACGGCGCTGCACATTGTCAGTCCTGGGAGTAAGTTCATTTGTGTTGTCTTGAGCCGCTGAGTTTGAGGTTATGGGTCATGCATGATTGTGTGTTGTGTGTCCTGGTTGTTTGTTGTATGCACTGGTTATGTGTTATGTGTCCTGGTTGTGTGTTGTGTGTCCTGGTTATGTGTTGTGTGTCCTGTTTGTATGTTGTGTGTCTTGGTTGTGTGTTGTGTGTCCTGGTTATGTGTTGTGTGTCCTGGTTGTATGTTATGTGTCCTGGTTATGTGTTATGTGTCCTGGTTATGTGTTGTGTGTCCTGGTTATGTGTTGTGTGTCCTGGTTGTATGTTATGTGTCCTGGTTGTATGTTGTATGTCCTGGTTGTGTGTTGTGTGTCCTGGTTGTAATGTGTCGTGGTTGTGTGTTGTGTCCTGGTTGTGTGTTGTGTGTCATGGTTGTGTGTTGTGTCATGGTTATGTGTTGTGTGTTATGGTTGTGTGTTGTGTCATGGTTATGTGTTGTGTGTGATGGTTATGTGTTGTGTCATGGTTGTGTGTTATGTTATGGATGTGTATTGTATGTGATGGCTATGTGTTGTGTGATGGTTGTGTGTTGTGTGTGATGGTTGTGTGTTGTGTGTGATGGTTATGTGTTGTGTCATGGTTGTGTGTTGTGTGTGATGGTTGTGTGTTGTGTCATAGTAATGTGTTGTGTGTGATAGTTATGTGTTGTGTCATGGTTGTGTATTGTGTTATGGATGTGTATTGTGTGCGATGGTTGTGTGTTGTGTCATGGTTATGTGTTGTGTATCCTGGCTATGTGCTGTGTGTCATGGTTATATGTTACTAGAAAACTGACAGAGCTGATTGTTAAGTCAGTAAATCTCTGCATATGTGAGGACTTGTATTTGATCTCCAGAACCCACATAAAAAATCACATGTGGTGGCGTGTGCTTATAATCCCAGTCGTTGCTGAGGAGGTGGAAGCCGGCAAACCCCTGGGACTCACTAGAGAGCCGGACTTGCCTAACTGGAACAGATCCAGACCAGCGAGAAACCCTGGTCAAAAAACCAAATGGACAATGTCTTGTTGAATGACAGCTGGGCTTGTCCTCAGGTCTCCACATATACACAGACCTACAGACACAAGTACAGTGTGCAAGCACACACACGCGCGCGCACACACACACACACACACACACGCACACGCACACACACCAAATCTAATACACTGTCCGGATGTTTGACCCTCGGCCTTTCCTTTCCTTTGAACACATCTGTGCCTTTGAAATAGCAAAGCTTTATCTTTTCTGGGTGTTTTGTAACAGAAGGGTCTGCGTGCCTCTGTCCACTCCACTGGGGCCAGCTGAGCGAGCCTTCTTTGGGAGTGCCTGTACGGCTCCTGAGCGGGCCGCTCTCCCTGGGCCTCTCCATTGCATTCCTTCTGCCCACGGAGGCAGTGAATAGATTGAGGAGAGCACTCCCCATGTTTTGAGGGCAGATTAGAGGGTGGGGGTGGGGACCACACTGTGCAGGGTGACTGTGGGCTGCAGGATCCGCGTGTCACAGGGAAACATGCAGAGGGGGAAGTGTCCTAGTCACCCCAATGGCTTGTTTTATGCAGGCTCTGCCGCTGCTGTACTTCCTACACAATTAAAAACGCTGGGATCCACTGGCACGCTTTATCTCAGATTCTCGGAGGGGGGGGGAGGGAGGGGAGAGGGATGCAGCATAGCTTTGTAGTTTAGGGGTGCAACTTAGAATCAGGGGTCTCTGTAGAGGGAATGCATCGGGAACCTGCGGCCTCCCACCGTGGGTCCTCCCCCGGGGGGCCATTTTGATGTCAGAAGTGTGCTAGAAGGTGACGCTAATATGACCACGCTCGGATATCTAAGTTAGATGCCTAATGAAAGCCTAGCATTACTATGTCGCTCACACACGCTTTCCTGGCTCCCTCGTGCTGAGTCACAGACATCGTAAGTGGGGTGGGGTGGGGATGACAGATGGGCAATGTTGGCCTGGAACGTTAGGGGGCCCCCCACCCCCACCCCCACTCCTCAGGGAGCCCTAGGGTGTTTAAAATTAACTTCTGTATCAGAAAATAGGTCCAGAACACATTTCATACAGTGGTGTGTGTGTGTGTGTGTGTGTGTGTGTGTGTGTGTGTGTGTGTTACACGCACGTGAATGTGCGGGAGCGTGAGTGTGCAGTGCCTGTGAGGACTGTAACAGGACGATGGCTGCCTTCCTCTACCGCCCTCTGCTGTGCTGCTTTGAAGGTCTCGTACTAAACCGGTAGCCTTCATCAGCGTCGGGTTGTCGGCTGGAAAGCTCTCGAGATTTGTCTGTCTCTGCTTCTCCCAAACTCTGGGGTCACAGGCATGTACTGGGGTGCCTGGCTTTTCATGTGGTTGCCGGTGATTAGACTCAAGACCTCATGTCTGTAAGTCACCCCCCCCACCCCTCCACCCCCCCCCACTTCCCAGGCCCCCCCAAAAGAAATGTTAGAGAAGAAAACAGGAACATAAGAAGCCTCAGGTTTTGGTGGATTAAAAAACAACCCACCCTCGCCCAAGGGCCGGGTGCAGTTTTCGTAAGGGAATGACTCCAGAGAAGTATGGGGCTCCCTGGGCCGTTCTCATAACTCTGCCCAGAGGAGGCCATTGCAGGAGTGGTCCAGGGTTCGTCAAACAGTTGCGGTGATTGTTGGCACTGGTGACCCCGGGAAACCAAACGTCCCATGTTAAGGGCCCGGTTGTCTAATCAGACCCACTCTCCTTCCCTGAGACTCACACAGAAGCTTGGGGATCCCTTGAGCTGATCTCACATCAGGTCATACCCTCTTCACATGTTCCACTGTTTTCTAGAACGCCCCAGAGTGTCCCTGAGTAGGGCACTCTGGACCACAGCCATATTTAAGGATACTCAACAGAACCCAAAGAGAGGCACTAGAGATAGATAGATGACAGACAGACAGATTTGGTCTTCATTTGAACCCATGACGTTAGCCAAAGTAGAGATTTTTATTTTATTGTATTTTATTGTATTTTATTGTATTTTATTGTATTTTATTGTATTTTATTGTATTTTATTGTATTTTATTTTATTTTATTTTATTTTATTTTATTTTATTTTATTTTATTTTATTTTATTTTATTTTATTTTATTTTATTTTATTTATTTTTTTGGTTTTTCGAGACAGGGATTCTCTGTGTAGTCTTGGCTGTCCTGGAACTCACTCTGTAGACCAGGCTGGCCTCGAACTCAGAAATCCGCCTGCCTCTGGCTCCCAAGTGCTGGGATTACAGGCGTGCGCCACCACGCCCAGCTTAAAATAGAGATTTATTAATTGAGCACCTACTGCATACTGTCTGCCCTCAAAGCTTGATTTTCTGTGTTCCAGGCTGCTGTAGGACAGACAGGTCAGGCAGAGCAGGAGAGAGGTGAGCTCATTACACCATTACTCCCATGCTACCACTAGATGGCGCTGTTCCTCAGCTGCCCTAGACGTGTGAGCAGCAAGGCTCCCCGTTTTGTTCTGAGGATGCTTTCTTTCTTTCTTTCTTTCTTTCTTTCTTTCTTTCTTTCTTTCTTTCTTTCTTTCTTTCTTTCTTTCTTTCTTTTTAATTTTTATTTTCTATATTCTATGTTTACATTCCAAAGGCTTTCCCCTTTCCCAGTTTCCCCCCTCCCTATGTCCCATAGTTCCTCTCTCCCCCAACTATTCCCCAATCATTCCCCCTCCTCCCACGGTTTCTCTACAAAACTGGATCCAATCTTTCCAGGCCCAGGGTCCTCTCCTTTCTTCTTGGGAATCATTTGACTTGATAATTGTGCCTTGAGTATTTAGGGCTTCTGGGCTCATTAATACCCACTTATCAGTGATTGCATTTCATGTGTATTCTTTTGTGATTGGGTTAGCTCACTCAGGATATTTTCCAGGTCTAACCATTTACCTACAAATTGCATGAATTCATTATTTTTAATTGCTGAGTAGTATTCCATTGTATAAATATACCACATTTTCTGTATCCATTCCTCCTTTGAGGGATAGTTGGGCTCCTTCCAATTTCTGGCTATTATAAACAAGGCTGCTATAAACATAGTGGAGCATGTGTCTTTATTGTATGCAGGGGAATCCTCTGGGTATATGCCCAGGAGTGGTATGCCAGGGTCCTCTGGAAGGGACATGCCCAATTTTCTGAGGAACCGCCACACTGATTTCCAGAGCGGTTTTACCATTTTGCAATCCCACCAACAGTGGAGGAGTGTTCCTCTTTCTCCACATCCTTGCCAGCATTTGTTGTCTCTTGAGTTTTTAATCTTAGCCATTCTGACTGGTGTGAGGTGGAATCTCAGGGTTGTTTTGATTTGCATTTCCCTGATGACTAATGATGTTGAACATCTCTTAAGGTGTTTCTCAGCCATCCGAATTTCTTCTGGTGAAAATTCTTTGTTTAGCTCTGTACCCCATTTTTTGATAGGGTTATTTGGTTCTTGGGGTCTAACTTCTTGAGTTCTTTGTATATATTGGATATTAGCCCTCTGTCGGATGTGGGGTTGGTGAAGATCTTTTCCCACTTTGTTGGTTGTCGTTTTGTCCTTCTGACAGTGTCCTTTGCCTTGCAATACTTTTCAAACTATTCCACAAAATAGAGACAGAAGGGATACTGCCCAACTCATTCTTTGAAGCCACAATTACGCTAATACCTAAACCACAAAAAGATCCAACAAAGAAAGAGAACTACAGGCCAATTTCTCTTATGAATATCGATGCAAAAATACTAAATAAAATTCTTGCCAACCGAATCCAAGAGCACATCAAAACGATCATTCACCATGATCAAGTAGGCTTCATCCCAGGGATGCAGGGATGGTTCAACATACGGAAATCCATCAATGTAATCCACTACATAAACAAACTAAAAGAAAAAAACCACATGGTCATCTCATTAGATGCTGAAAAAGCATTCGACAAAATTCAGCATCCTTTCATGCTAAAAGTCTTGGAAAGAGCAGGAATTCAAGGCCCATACCTAAACATAGTAAAAGCAATCTACAGCAAACCAGTAGCCAACATCAAAATAAATAGAGAGAAACTTGAAGCAATCCCACTAAAATCAGGGACTAGACAAGGCTGCCCCCTCTCTCCATATCTTTTCAATATAGTACTTGAAGTTCTAGCGAGAGCAATTAGACAACATAAGGAAGTCAAAGGGATACAAATTGGAAAGGAAGAAGTCAAACTATCATTATTTGCAGACGATATGATAGTTTACTTAAGTGACCCAAAAAACTCCACCAGAGAACTTCTACAGCTGATAAACAACTTCAGCAAAGTGGCTGGTTATAAAATTAACTCAAGCAAATCAGTAGCCTTCTTGTACTCAAAGGACAAGCAGGCTGAGAAAGAAGTTAGGGAAATAACACCCTTCACAATAGCCACAAACAACATAAAGTATCTTGGAGTAACTCTAACCAAACAAGCGAAAGATCTGTATGACAGGAACTTCAAGTCCTTGAAGAAAAAAATCGAAGAAGACCTCAGAAGATGGAAAAATATTTCTTGCTCCTGGATTGGCAGGATCAATATAGTAAAAATGGCCATCTTACCAAAAGCAATATACAGATTCAATGCGATCCCCATCAAAATCCCAACTCAATTCTTTATAGATGTAGAAAGAGCAATTCTCAAATTCATCTGGAGCAACAAAAAACCCAGGATAGCTAAAACTATTCTCAACAATAAAAGGACTTCTGGGGGAATCAATATCCCTGACCTTAAACAGTACCACAGAGTAATTGTGTTAAAAACTGCATGATATTGGCATGTGGATCAATGGAATAGGATTGAAAACCCAGATATTAGCCCACAGACTTATGGTCACTTGATCTTTGATAAAGGAGCCACAACCATCCAGTGGAAAAAAGATAGTCTTTTCAACAAATGGTGCTGGTTCAACTGGAGGTCAACATGCAGAAGAATGCGAATTGACCCACTCTTATCTCCTTGCACTAAGATCAACTCCAAGTGGATCAAGGACCTCCACATAAAACCAGACACACTGAAACTATTAGAAAAGAAACTTGGGAAGACCCTGGAGGACATAGGCACAGGGGGAAAGTTCCTGAACAGAACACCAATAGCTTATGCTCTAAGATCAAGAATTGACAAATGGGACCTCATAAAATTACAGCTATTGAAAGGGGTTTAGCATCTGCCTGGAAGCAGAGGAGACTGGCCCAAGCTGCCTTAGAGATACCCCAGTCTCGTGGACATGTATGTACCGGCACCCGTGTGTTGGTTTTCTTTCTTCTTTCTTTCTTTCTTTCTTTCTTTCTTTCTTTCTTTCTTTCTTTCTTTCTTTAAGACTTATTTATTTTTATGGGCTTTGGTGTTTTGCCTACAAGTATGCCTGTGTGAGAGTGCCTGATCTCCCAGAACTGGAGTTACAGACAGTGGCAAGCTGCCGTGTGGTGCTGGGTATTGAACCTGGATCTTCGGAAAGAGCAGCTGCCTCTTCAGCCCCATTTATTCTTGTTTCCTTACATTTCATTTAATTTTTTTATATAGCGTATTTTGATCATATTTTCCCTCCCCCAGTCCCTCCCAGATTCTCCTCTCTACCTGACCTTCATGTTCCTCTGTGTTCTTTCTGATACACCCCACAACAAAACGAAAACACAAGAAAACCAAAACAAACAAAAATCAGTAACACACACACACACACACACACACACACACACAGAACAAAGTCTCTTAACCAATGACAACAAGCAACCACATGAAGTCCATTCTGTGCTGGCTTATCTACCTACTCCTGCGCACGGGACCTGCCCTGGGTGGCTGACACGCCCAGTGCCACTCCTTTGGGGAAAGCTGATTTTTCTTTCCCAGCAGCTATCAATTGCAGTTGCCTTGGCTGGGGGCGGGACTTTGCTCGCACTCTCCCCCTCGGTCCTGGGCTCTCGTTTGGCTTGAACCTGTGCAGGTTTTGGGATGTTTATTCTCCTCTTCTGCTTCCTTTGTAACCTTGACTGGCTTGAAACGAGCCATGTAGACCAGGCTGGTCTCAAACCCAGGGACGTCCTGAATTAAAGGAATTAAAGGAATGGGCCGCCACAGCCAGCACGGCCCACCTTGGTTTGGGGGACAGGTGGCTCACCAGCCTGGAAGTTGATGATTAAGTTAGGCTACCGGCCAGTGAGCCCCACCTCACTGTAGCTGTGTCTACCTGCCTAGATCTGTGGTCACAAGTGTGTACCGTCATCGCCAACTTTGAAATATTTATTCCCAATTGCAGCCTAAGTATTTATCCTTACACCCACAGATAACTGTGACTCTCACCCATCATCAAGAAAATTTTTTTTTAAACAGCAACAAAGAGAGACCCTGTCTCAAAAAACCTGAGGTACCAGTGGGTAAAAATGCTAGACGTGGAATCCTGCCGTGAGAGTTCAGTTCTGGGAACCAGTGCGAAAAGCCAGATGCAGTGGCACACATCTGCAATCCCAGCGCTCTACGGGAGACAGGAGGATCAGCTGGAATCCCTCAGGCCAGCCAGCATGACTGCACAGCACAGGAGCAGAGAGAGACAGGACAAGCCCTGCTTCCACTTGGTGGGTGAGCTGCAATCCTCCAAAAAGCTGACGCTGACCTCCACATGTGTACGCCCTTGTACTTACACACATATACACACACACACACACACACACACACACACACACACTGAAAGCAAACAGAAATCAAAATGAAAAAGACACAAGGTGGACAGCTCCTGAGGGAGGATGCTGGGGGTTGACCTCTGACCTCCACAGTCATATGACACATTTTGACACATTTACCAGTCCACTTGTGCACACCAAGAAATAAGGCAGACATGGTGTCACTTTCCCTGCATGCGTCACAGGACATTCGATATTCTCTGACAAAGTAGCTCCCTCCTTGGTAGTACTGCATTTGGGGGGGGGTGCGGTGGAGGGGGTGTGTTTTTTGTTGTTGTTGAAAATAGATTTTTTAAAAAACACAATATATTTGGGCTGGAGAGATAGTCCAATGGTTCAGAACACTGGCTGGTCTTCCAGAGGACCCAGGTTCAATTCCCAGCAACTATGTGTGTAGCTTGCAACTGTCAATAGCTCTAGCTCCAAGGGACCACACCTGCACACAGACATGCGTGCAGGCAAAACGTGAATGCACGTGAAATAAAAGGGGAAAGAATCCAATATATTCTGATTATGCTTCCTCGCCCCCACACCTTTCCAGAGTCTCTCCATTCCTCCCACCCACGTTTACATCCTTTCTTTATGTCTGTCATTAAGACACAAATAGCGATCTTAAAAACAATAATAAAATAAAATTGGATAAAATAAAAACAAGCCAGAATGGGAAAAAAAAGCAAACGGAAGAAAAAAAGCTAAAGAAAAAGTTCAAGAAGTGTGTGCGCTCGAGAACAAGCACAGAGACACACATTTACACACACAGAACTCCCATTAAAAAACTGGAAACCACAATATATATGAAAAGGGCCTGTTACACTTAAAAAACAAAGCAAAGATAATGAGACAAAGAATCTCCAAAAATGCCACTGGATTCCTTTGTTCTGACTGTCTGTGGAGTGGTCTGTGGGCCAACTCTTTTCTTTTTTCTTTTCTTTTTTGTTTTTTGTTTTTTGTTTTCGAGACAGGGTTTCCCTAGGTAGCCCTGGCTGTCCTGGAACTCACTCTGTAGACCAGGCTGGCCTTGAACTCAGAAATCTGCCTGCCTCTGCCTCCCAAGTGCTGGGATTACAGGCGTGCACCACCACGCCCGGCTGTGGGCCAACTCTTAAGAGTAGTGTATTTGTATAGACCCAGTGAGACTCTGTTGGGGAAAACTCAATTTTAGTTTGTAAGTTATTAACTGGAGAGCACTTCTGGGTTAGGAATGGGGGCTTGTGTCCACCTTCCCTCTAAGTGCTGGGACCCCATTGGGCTTAGACCTGTGCGGGCCCTGTGTATGCTGCCCACATACATACCTGGTGTTCATGTGTGCTGGCTCTGCTGCGTCGGAAGGCCTTGTGTCCTTGGTGCCCTCCGTCCCCTGTGGCTCTCACAGTCTTTCTGCCTCCCCACCCCCCTCCACAGGGTTCTCTGATCCCTGAGGGAAAGGTCGATGGAGACATCCCATTTAGGTTTGAGTGTTCCGAGGCCCCTCACTCTCTTCCTAACCCAGAAGCTATCTCCAACTCTTACTCCGGTTGTGGGTCTTTGTATTTGTTCCCATACACTGCAGGAGGATATGTCTCTTAGGAGAGCTGAGCAAGACACTGATCTGTAAGTGCGTCAGAATGCCATCTGCAGTCATTTTATTGTTCCATTCCTTTAGCAGAGCAGTAGTCTTTGGTACTGCCCTAGTTCCCGGGCCTGCCTAGCCTGGGGCCCTTAGCCACTGCACAGTGTTGGGGGTGGGTTCCATCTTATGGGTTAGGCCTTACATCTAATTAGATGTTGGCTGGTTACTCCCTCCGGCTTTGTGATATTACTCTGGTGTATCTTGCACGCAGGTCACCACTGCAGATCAAAGTTTGTCAACGGTCTCAACGTTTGCTTTTCTCCTTTGGTAGCACACAGGGTTCCTCGCAGCGCCGAGAACACTAGTCAGTCTGGGTGAAGGCTCTAGGTGGGCACCAGCTTGACTTCACCGTGTTCAGTGGGTTGTGTTGGCTGTCTCCGGCAACAGGGCCTCACTGCCGGTTTGGGGAGGGAGACCAATAGCCTCAGAAATGATGCGGATTGTCTGAATGATGGTGCTTTTTGACATACAGAAGATTTTCAGTTTCATGAGTCCGCACTTCCTGTTGGACTTAGTGCCTGCGCTATCCGTGTTCTGCTCAGGAAGTTGTCTCCTGTGCCTATGAGTTCAGGACTATTCCCCACTTTCTTTTCCATCAGATTCAGTGTATCTGTCCTTATGTTGAGGTCTTTGGTCCATTTGAAGTTGAGCTTTGTCCAGGGTGGTAAGTAAGGATCTATTTGTATTCTTCTATATCCAGGCATCCAGCACCATTGTTGAAAATTCTCTTTTTCTAGTGTGTATTTCTGGATTTTTTATTCTAAAAACCAAGTATCTATAGGTGTGTGCAGGTTTATGTCTGGGACTTAAGTTCAATTCCATTGATAAATGTGTCTATATTTTTCTGCCAATACCATGCTGTTTTTATTACTATTGCTCTGCAATATAGTTTGAGATTGGGAATGGTGATACCTCTAGCAATTCTTTTATTGTTCAGGATTGTTTTAGCTATCCTGGGTGTTAATGTGTTTCCATATAAAGTTGAGAATTGTCCTTTCTGGATCTGAGAAGATTGTGTTGGAATCTATAGTTTTTTTTTGGTATGATGGCCATCTCTCTATATTAATCCTACTGATTCATGAGCATGGGAGATCTTTACATCTTCTGATATCTTTAATTTCTTTCTTTCTTTCTTTCTTTCTTTCTTTCTTTCTTTCTTTTCTTCTTTTTTTTTTTTTTTTTTTTTTTGGTTTTTTTCGAGACAGGGTTTCTCTGTGTAGTCTGGGCTGTCCTGGAACTCACTCTGTAGACCAGGCTGGCCTCGAACTCAGAAATCCTCCTGCCTCTGCCTCCCAAGTGCTGGGATTACAGGTGTGAGCCACCACGCCCGGCTTATCTTTAATTTCTTTATTCAATGTCGTAAAGTTTTTTTTTTTCCTACAAGCCTTTCACTGGCTTGATACTAGTTATCCCAAGATAATTTTTTGAGGCTATTGTGAAAGATATCGTTTCCCTGATTTCTTTCTCAGTCCATTTGTCATTTCTATATAGGAGGGATACTAATTTGTGTGTATTAATTTTTCATCTTGATACTTTGCTGAAAGTCTTTATCAGCTTTAGGAGTGTCATGGTGGAGTTTTACAGTGTCACTTATATATAAAATTATACTAACTGCAAGTAAAGACACTTTGACTTCCTCCCTTTTTGCATCTCTTTGATCTCCTGCCGTTGCCGTATTGCCCAAGCTGAGACCTCAAGTACTATAATGAATAGGTATAGAGTGGACAACCTTGTCTTATTCTTGAGTTTAATGGAATTGTTTTGAGTTTTCTCTCCATTTAGGTTGATGTTTCCCATGGGCTTGCTGTAAATCACCTTGAGGTATGTTCCTTGTATCCCTAATCTCTCCAGAACTTTTATTATGAGGGGGCATTGGATTTTTGTCAAAGGCCTTTTCTGTATCTAATGAGAGGATCCAGTTTTTTTTTTTTCTCTCAAAAGTAATTGGTAATTTTGTCTTCCAAAAGTAACAGCCTAGACAGAAAGGCATCAAAAGGAACTCCTAAAAATTGTGTTAAGGATGTAGGTGTTCCTCTTCATGGTTGATGGCTTCTGGAGAGGGTGGGGGAAGGGGGAGAGGGGATGGGGGGAGGGGACGGGAGGGGACTGGAGGCTACTTTCTTTAAGGGGCTGACTACTAGGAGTTTATGCTCTACTGAGTATATGGGCAACACATATTGAACTCTTCTTCCATCTCCTCCTCCTCCTCCTCCTCCTCCTCCTCCTCCTCCTCCTCTTCCTCCTCCTCCCTTCCTTTGGGTGGGGGGTAGTCACAAGGGTGGTGGGGCAGACCTAGGAGGACTGGGAAGTGTGATCAGGGTTCATGATGTGAAATTCCCAAATAACCAATACAAATACTAGGTATGTTTTAAAAATCTAAGGCTGCTCCCCAGCCCTCTCTCAAGACCGCACCCTGGGAACAGTACCACAGGCTGGGGTCCAAGGGTTCAAACGCGTGATACACTGGATATTTAAATTCAAACCACGAGAGAAGAGAGCATCCCACCTTTTTCCCCCTCCATTTTTCTTTTCAGCAGATTCACGTAAGAGGGATTGGTTACCCGGATGTAGGAGGAAATGATTACCCGGATGTAGAAGACACGCCCACAGGAACTCGATTCTTTCAATGAGTGAGCAAGAAGTGGGGAGTGTGCCGTTCAGTTTTAAAATCTTTTCACTCACTGTCAACTTTGGAACCGTGCAAGCACTCAGGAAGTCTCTACTTCCTGACAGGAATTTGCTGCCTACTTTAAGGTTCCGTGTAGCCCGGCATCAAAGAAACGCTAGTCCTCACACGGAGCTCTCACTGAGCGCTGATGATTGATGTCTGGTCTTTTTCAAAGCAGCAACAGTGGATGTGGTGATCTGGCTGCAACGTCCACAACCCCATTCATTGCCTGTGTTGATTCAGCTGGGTGGGCATCCCCTTCCTCCCTGAGTGCTCCGTGCCTATCCCTCCTCCAGCAGTGCACTCGGTGGAAGGGAATGACCTTGCCCAACCCAGGAAGGCTGGCCTTCCATCATCTCAGCTCACCTGCCCTGGTGGAACCTTCGAACGTGCAGTCAAAGCATTGGGGAGGTGGAGGGGCAGAGTCAGGCACACAGCCACCTCTCATGCTGGTCCGTATCTGTGTGATACCACTGGCTTCGGAGAACAATGCCAAAGCAGGTAACTGGGACCTATAAAAGTACATATTACAACCAGTGAGGCTCAGCTGTCTTCTGCTCATAGTCTACCGCCCTAGTGCTTCCAGACTTGGGGTTCAAAGCCACGCAGGCTTTGGCCACCTACCCCCGAGGAAGTCGATGGAAAGAGTTACACAGAAAAGGCAGAAAAAGGAGATTTTTGTAATGTGGCCACACTGAGAAGAGAAACAAATGGATTCAGGAGCTTCCCCCAACTCTGTGTTAGGCTTCCTGGAGTGAGACTGAAGTTGAAATGGGGGCCAAGGACATGCACATCTAAGAAGCCCGGATCCAAGTGCGATCCTGCCCACCACTGGCCCACCACAGTCCGAGCTTCAGTCTCATTCTATAAAGTTCTGAGAGTCATCAGAACTGTGTGAGATCTCTTTCAGGGAGACAAAAGCCCTCTGGGTGGGCCACTTCCTTCTCCGCCATTGATATTCTTGGGGAAATCCCCATTTCTTTGGGGTTGTTTCAGTAGTTTGTTAGACTACAAATGGACTCGCCCACGCTAAAGTCCCACAGCGCCACACTGAGACTGTTTATCTCAACTCCAGGAATCAAGGAGTAAAAGAGAGCAGTCAGATTCCCCAAACAGGCCCGTTGCAGTGTGCAGAGTAACGAATGTTCTCGCCTTTAACCCTTACCCAGAAATGAAAACCAGCTGTGCATAGTGGTTCACGCCTGTACCTCCTCATCACAGGGGCCAAGTGTGAGAAGATAGCCATGGGTTTGAACCCACAGCTACAGAGTGAATTTCTGCACAGTCTGGGATATAGGATGAGAGTCTGTCTCAAAAACAAACAAAACAACAAGAAAACCAACAAAACAAAGACAAATCAAAAAACAAAACAGAAAAACCAAACCCAACCAACTCCCATGCTCCCGTGCTCCCATGCTCCCGTGCTCCCATGCTCCCGTGCTCCCATGCTCCTGTGCTCCCATGCTCCCGTGCTCCCATGCTCCCGTGCTCCCATGCTCCCGTGCTCCCATGCTCCCGTGCTCCCATGCTCCTGTGCTCCCATGCTCCTGTGCTCCCATGCTCCCGTGCTCCCATGCTCCTGTGCTCCCATGCTCTCGTGCTCCCACGCTCCCGTGCTCCCAGCCAGTTCAACCATCTTCCCTTCCCACCTATGTAGAACCGCTGGACTGAAGAAGCCACAGCACCCAGCTTTTAGCATGGGTTCTAGGGATTTAATCAGGAAGAAGAGCTTAAGGGGCTTCTGGGTAGCTTTGTTCCCCCTCCTAATGTGGCCACACTGATTAAATCTTTTTCTGTTTTCATTCTTAATTTGACTTCTTTAATTAAAATTTTTTTTGGAGATTATACTATAATTACAAATTTTCCCCCTTTCTGTGGGCTTACTCTTTATTCAGTTGACTGTTTCTTAAGGCTGCACAGAAAGGACCTCCTTTTAGTTTTAGGAGGTCCCTAAAGTTTTCAGTTACTGGCCTCAGTTCCCAGAAAAATGGAGTCCTGTTCTTAAATTCCTTTGGCTGCATGTAGTGTAGGGAGCTAGCTGCCTATGGTTTTTTCTAGTGGGAGTACTGCCTGTTTTTGTTGTTTTGTTTGTTTTGTTTTTCTAGACGTTTCAGGGTTTCAGGTTTCACATTTTGGTCTCTGATCCATTTGGAGTTTGTTTTTGGTTTGGTTTGGCTTTGCACAGGTCGTAGAAATGGGTCTAATTTCTCTCATCTGCACGTGGACATCTGTTTCCCCAGAACCATTTGTTGAAGATGCTTCCTCTTCTGCAGCTTATATCTTGGCCTCTTTGTCAAATGTTAAATGGCCGAAATTATATCTCCTCGTATCCTCAAGTCTGTCCCAAGCAGACATAGGGTATGGGGAGAGACGTTAACCTCTATTGTGTCTACATTGCTATTTTTGTGCCACCATCATATTGTTTTTATTACTATGGCTCTGTAACACATCTTAAGATCTGGACTGGTATTTCCTCCCCAGCATTTTCTTTTTGTTCAGACTTATTTTGGGTTATTCAGGGTCTTTTGTAGCGCCATATTACTTTTAGCATAATTTTTTTTCTATTTCTGTGAAGAATGTTGTAGGGATTTTTGTTGGGGTTACATTGACTTTGGGAGTGGTTTTTGGTGAAATGGTCTTTTTCACAGTGTTAATTCTACGAATCCACGGGAATGGGGGTCTGTCTACCCCTCTAGTTGGCAGTGGAAATCCTGGGAGAACGGAGCCTAAGAAATAAGTCAGACTAAAGTCTCATGCAATAACCAACTTTATTCAAAGCACCAATTAATTTATACTTGAAAAAAAATCACCTGAGTAAGGTTCTCATGAGTCCAAGCTGTGTGTAGTCACAGGGGGAAGCCACACCTCGCAAAATATGTAGGCATATAAATATGCAACAATAGCCAGTTGTAACGAATAATCTAAAGTAAACGCACTCCTCTCCACTACACTGGGAGGGCCAGAAAAGCACACTCCAAGACCAATTCTGTGTTTTTGAAGAAATTAAGGAAATAAGACTCTTGTCTTACAAGCACTCACAATTGCCCTTGCGTGACTCCACTCTTGGGCCCTATCCCAACATCTCCCTGCGGTTTTTATTTTCAATAGCAGGATATCCATAGTGGTTTTGATTCGAGATGTTGTAGATAAATCTAATTGTCATTGCTTGATGCTCGAGTATCCTATAAGTGAACAAATTATCAACATAATGAGTATTAGAACGGTGGAAGCGTTGTGTGTATACTCAGGGATCCAAACTATGTCTGGCATTGTTGGTTACATTGCTATACTCAGAAAAATTGAGAGAACAGCTTGAAAAGAGACCCGTACGATTAGTAAGTCGTTCTTGCAGAACATAAGCTCATATTTGCCTTTAACAGGAAGTTCTATGCAAACAGGATGAGATTTAAATCCCAAGGAGAAATGAAATGCAGTCCCCACTTCAGATGAATGAATGCATCTATTAAAGTCCCAAGGTCCAGGCATAAACATAGTTATTAGTAAAGATAATATCCATCTCATCTGTGAGTTAAAGCACAGGAGGATGGGGGACTTGACATGGGTTCAGAGGCACTCACGACAGATCACAGACGGAAGCAGCTAGCATTGCTAGAGAAAGCACCTCAGGTGATGAAAGGCTTAGAGTGTTTTGTAGACTATCTTAGCCTTTGCTGCAGAGGGCCTTCACCTGGCCCCAGGTGGGGTGGACTTGACTTCTTTTTTTTTTTTTTGTTTTGAGACAGGGCTTCTCTGTATAGTTCCGGCTGTCCTGGAACTCACTCTGTAGACCAGGCTGGCCTCGAACTCAGAAATCCGCCTGCCTCTGCCTCCCAAGTGCTGGGATTAAAGGCGTGCACCACCAACGCCCGGCCCTGGACTTGACTTCTGTTGCTATGGTCAATACCTCCCTCTGCCCGTCAGCTGGAGGTTTACCATCTTTCTGGAGACTTCCACCATTCCCTCACCTTCTGTCACTGTCCCTGATGGCCTGGAGCCAGAGGAGCTGAAAAGGAATCCGTCATGTTTCAGTGGCTCTATCTGCAGGACAGATGCATGTACCCCTTTCCAATGTTCTTATCTCTGTAAGAGATAATTATAGGGCAGGCTAACGCATCAGCCTGCTTATCTTCCGCAATAGAACTAGCGATTCTAGCGCATGCATAAGTATTGCTAGAAATAATCCTACAACATAAGCAGAATCTGAAATGATATCTAAGGGTTTATGAATTAACCATAATAGATGAATCAAAATAGCCAGTTTCACCTCCTGGGCTGGGGGAAAAGAAGTATTAATAGATTATGAATCTCTGGATCATGAATCCCTATACCATTACACGAGCCCCCATACAATAATTATCTACCTGTGGAATGGGAGAATAGACCCGTTTCTGAAATCATAAATTCAGTTCATATGAGAAAAATCCCCTAGCTTACCAGCTGGATAGCGATTTTTCTATCCTTCTATAGTAAATGGAATTTGAAATGCAATGACATTTGAAAGATCCATAAGGTTCTGTAATGCTCTTAAGTGATTGTTGGTTAAGGGCAATGTAATACAGTAAGGATCAAATCCCTGTAATTGTTGACGTCGGGTCCTCCCTTGATGTACTAATTGAGCAGGAGTAAGGTAAGCAGTGATGACCCTTATGGTATAAGTAAACCCATCCCCAAAGTTTTATCCTCTTGTGCTATAATAGTTGCAGGAGAAAATGCAGTGGTGAAAATGAATAAGCCACAGGCAGTAGAGGAGCCACGCGGCACGCAAACGCCTCTCTTGGTCTGAACTGGTGAGTGAGTTCCACTTCTGTGCCCTAGCTTGCCTAGGCTGTAAAGTTAGCATTTCTAATAAGTTTGAGTTAATGGGCAAGCCACCCCAAACTGAACGGGGATCTTCACCCCTTCTTTATATGTCTTTTTAATATTCTTTTGAACTCTATCCCATCTCTCTGGCTCCTGGGCATTGGTCTTTGACAAAGATACTACACCACAGAGCATGGTGCCTCATCTAAGCCAGTCCACAGGCAGGAAGCACCCTGGCTGTCAGACTAGGAGACCTCCTGGGGTCCTGGGGTCCCGGTGTTCTGGAGGTCCAGGTGCATGTGTTTTTTATCCCCTAGCCTTTCAGATGTTGTGATGATTACTCTTCGGTGTGAACTTGTCTAGATTTAGGATCACTGTGGAAGCATGGATGCACTTATGAAGTTGCTATAAAAGGCTTTTTTCCTTTGTGTATGTGTACATGTTTTCACATGTGTGAGGGTATGTTTGCACACACAAGTCCAAGCACATGGAACAGCCTTGGGTGCCATTCCTCAGACCCGCACAAATTTTATTTTTTAAGAGGGTTTTTTATGGCTCCTGGAACTCTCCAGGAAGGCCAAGGTATCCACTTGTCTCCTCCTCCCAGTGCTGGGATTACAAATACACACCACCATGTCTATCTTACTTTTAATATAAGTTCTGGAGATCCAAGTTCAGTCCTTGTGCTTGCAAGGCAAACATTCACTGACTGAGTCATTTCCTAAGTCAACTACAAACAGAAGACTGACCCCGAATACAAGCAGTAGCAGAGATGACCTGGAGTCCCTGACTGCATAGCAAGAACTCAGTGAGCTGAGCACCAGTATTTATTTCTCTCTCCTCCCTGACTACAGATTCAATGGGATCAGCTGCCTCAAGCTCCTGCCAACATGCCTTCCCTACTGTGATGGACTGTATGGTCTGGGCCCTTAAACTGTGAGCCACCCACTGTGAGACCCCCAACTGTGAGTCACCCAACTGTGAGGCCCCCAACTGTGAGCCACCCAACTGTGAGCCACCCAACTGTGAGACCCCCAACTGTGAGACCCCCAACTGTGAGCCACCCAACTGTGAGACCCCCAACTGTGAGACCCCCAACTGTGAGTCACCCAACGGTGAGACCCCAACTGTGAGCCACCCACTGTGAGCCACCCAATTGTGAGCCACCCAACTGTGAGCCACCCAACTGTGAGCCACCCAACTGTGAGCCACCCAACTGTGAGACCCCCAACTGTGAGTCACCCAACTGTGAGCCACCCAACTGTGAGCCACCCACTGTGAGCCACCCACTGTGAGCCACCCAACTGTGAGCCACCCACTGTGAGCCACCCACTGTGAGCCACCCACTGTGAGCCATCCAACTGTGAGCCACCCAACTGTGAGACCCCCAACTGTGAGTCACCCAACTGTGAGCCACCCAACTGTGAGCCACCCAACTGTGAGCCACCCACTGTGAGACCCCCAACTGTGAGCCACCCAACTGTGAGCCACCCAACTGTGAGCCACCCACTGTGAGCCACCCAACTGTGAGCCACCCACTGTGAGCCACCCAACTGTGAGTCACCCACTGTGAGCCACCCAACTGTGAGACCCCCAACTGTGAGCCACCCAACTGTGAGCCACCCACTGTGAGTCACCCACTGTGAGTGTCACCCACTGTGAGACCCCCAACTGTGAGACCCCCAACTGTGAGTCACCCAACTGTGAGCCACCCACTGTGAGACCCCCAACTGTGAGCCACCCAACTGTGAGCCACCCACTGTGAGACCCCCAACTGTGAGCCACCCAACTGTGAGCCACCCACTGTGAGCCACCCAACTGTGAGTCACCCACTGTGAGCCACCCAACTGTGAGACCCCCAACTGTGAGCCACCCAACTGTGAGCCATCCACTGTGAGTCACCCACTGTGAGTCACCCACTGTGAGACCCCCAACTGTGAGACCCCCAACTGTGAGTCACCCAACTGTGAGCCACCCAACTGTGAGCCACCCAACTGTGAGCCATTGAACTGTGAGCCACCCAACTGTGAGCCACCCACTGTGAGCCACCCACTGTGAGCCACCCACTGTGAGCCACCCACTGTGAGCCACCCAACTGTGAGACACCCAACTGTGAGACCCCCCCAACTGTGAGCCACCCTCTGTGAGCCATCCAACTGTGAGCCAAAGCAAACCCTTCCTCCTTTAAGTAGTTCTTGTCAGCTGTTTTGTTATGGTGATGAGAAAAGTACCAATACAGGTGCCAACTGTCCTTTGGCATGCACACAAGTGCATGTGCACACACACAAATAAGTAAAACTTAGATTGTACTAAAATGTTTGTGAGTGTGTGTGTGTGTGTGTGTGTGTGCGCGCGTGCGCACGCACATGCCTGGAACCCTGGAGCTGGGAGATCGCTGGGGTTTACTGGCTACTAGTCTTGATAAATGGGTGAGCTCCAAGTTCAGTCAGAGATTCTGTATCAAATATAAGGTGGAGGGATAGTGAAATGCTCAGTGGATAAGGGTGTGTAGTGGCTATTCCTGGTTGTCAAGTTGACTATATCTGGAATGTAGTACAATCTAGAATTGGAAGGCTCACCTATGATCCTAATCTGATCAGAGATATAAGTTTCTGACCTGGATCTTAGCATGGAGATCTTGAAGCATAGTGGCTATGGATTCCAGTTCAAGATCATCTGGGATTAAAGGCATGGAGACACACACCTTTAATCTGGGCCACACCCTCTGCTGGAGACCTACAGCCTTTAATCTGGGCTACACCCTCTACTGGAGACATATATAAAGACATTGGAAGAAGGAAGATGGATTCTTCCTTGCCGGCTTGCCTCGTGGGACTGAGCTACTGCTAGATCCTTGCACTTCCACCCACAGCTGCTGCTGACTATTGTTGGGGAGATGGACTACAGGCTGTAAGTCATCGACAAATTCCCTAACTACATAGAGACTGCCCATACGATCTGTGACTCTAGAGAACCCAGACTAATACAGGGTGCTTGCTGCCAAGCTAGAATACCCAAGTGTGATCCCCATGACACACTTGGTAGGAGGTGGAAAGTGATAGAGGAAGACATGTGACACTTATTTCTGACCTCTGTATACATAGGCACATGCACACACACACACACCCCACACATGCATGCAAACATACACACATACACATGCGTGCACACATGCATACTCCATTCCACACAGGGCTTCAGCTTGCATGCACAATACCTGTTGATATGTTGTGTAAAGCATGGTATGATGCTTTTAGGAGGGGTGTCTTAGTGGGCCCATGCTGGGGCACCCTCACACCCCTAAGGTATCAGTCACATGACAAATCTAGTGTAAAATGAAGCTTATTTTGGGGCATGGGAAGGGGGGTTGAGAAGGGAGTTGAGACAGAGAAAGAGAGGGGGCAGGGAAGGACAGAGAAAGAAAGGGGAGAGAGAGAAAGAAGAGAAGAGGCTGGCTAGGAACACATGGAGACAGAGAGGGATGGGGGAAAGGACAGAGAGGGAAGGAGAGAGGGAGGGAGGGAGGAAGGGAGGGAGGGAAAGGGAAAGGGAAAGGGAAAGGGAAAGGGAAAGGGAAATGGAAAGGGAAAGAGGTGGTCAGAGAGAAAGAAAAAGGGGTCAGAGATAAAGTGAGGGGCCAAACAGTCTTTTTATAGCAAGCCAGGCTCCTACCTGGCTGTTGCTAGGTAACTGTTGGGTGGAGCCTGGAAGAAATGCTAACACCTATAGCATGAGTTGCCGTGTTAGATGTTAAAGTAGGTGTCCTCTCTTCAGCCCCTGCTTTTGCCAGATGCAGGGACATAGCTGTTGCACATGTGTGGGCGTGGTAGCCCCTGTGTCCTCATAGTAAGAGAAGCAAGCATATCTGCTCCAGCTGCTGTGCTTACAGGTGCGCTGTGCTACCCAGAGAACCTGACCTCTAGGTTCTCCCAGCATCCCTCAGTCCCTACCTGTTTCAACGTGTGTTTGGCATACCCAACCCTCTACCCTGAACGTTCCAGCCCAAGTGCTGGCCTTCTCTTCCCCCAGAGGTCCTTCCCTATATTATCCAGATATTTCACACTCCCCTCTCTTTCTTTCTCTGCATTTCTTTCCCTCTGTGTGTACCCCCACACCCCACCCAGAGAACTTTGCCAACAAGCACCCACAAACCCATATGATATCCAAAGTGGGATAAGGGAGACACTGTGTCTAATAGCCTAGGTGTCTTAGATTTTCTATTCCTGCACAAAACATCATGACCAAGAAGCAAGTTGGGGAGGAAAGGGTTTATTGAGCTTACATTTCCACATTGCTGTTCATCACAAAAGGAAGTCAGGACTGGAACTCAAGCAGGTCAGGAAGCAGGAGCTGATGCAGAGGCCATGGGGGGATGTTACTTATTGGCTTGCTTTCCCTGACTTGCTCAGCTTACTTTCTTAGAGAACCCAAGACCACCCACCTAGGGATGGCACCACCCACAATGGACCCTCCCACGTTGATCAATAATTGAGAAAATGCCTTACAGCTAGAGCTCTTGGAGGCATTTCTTCAACTGAAGCTCCTTTCTCTGTGTTAACCCCAGTTTGTGTCAAGTTGATACACAAAACCAGCCAGTACACTAGGACAGGCTGATTATATGATCTGAGAGCCAGGGCTGTATATTCTTTCTAAAGGATCTCCTCTAAAAGACTCACAGAAATGAAGTGTGTGTACTGTGGTGTGTGTGTGCACGTGCGCACACATGTGAGTGTGTATGTGTGGTGTGTGTGTGTGCAGGTGTGTGTGTGAGTATGTGTGTGTGTGTGGTGTGTGTGTAGGTGTGTGTGTGTGTGAGTGTATATGTGTGGTGTGTGTGTGTGCAGGTGTGTGTATGTGAGTATGTGTGTGTGTGGTATGTGGTGTGTGTGCAGGTGTGTGTGTGAGTATGTGTGTATGTGGTGTGTGTGTAGGTGTGTGTGTGAGTGTATATGTGTGGTGTGTGTGTGCAGGTGTGTGTATGTGAGTATGTGTGTGTGTGGTGTGTGTGTAGGTGTGTATGGTGTGTGTGTGGTATGTGCAGGTATGTGTGTGCAGGTGTGAGTGTAATGTGTGCATGGTGTGTATAGGTGTGTGTGTTGTGAGTGTGTGAATGTGTTTGGTGTGTACAGGTGTGTGTGAAGGTGTGTGTGTAGTGTGTGTATGTGTGTGTGAGTGTGTGTGTGTGCATGGTGTGTGTGTATGTGTATGTATAGGTATGTGTGCAGGTGTGTGTGCACAGGTGTGTGTGTAGTGTGTGTAAGTGTGTGTGTGTGAGTGTGTAATGTGTTTGTGGTGTGTGCATGTGTGTGTGCAGGTGTATGTGTGTGTGTGTGATGTGTGCAGGGGTGTGTGTGTGTGTGTGTGTGTGTGTGTATGTGCCTTGACTAACTCAATGACTGGGCCCTTCCAAAACCGCCCTTGGCTAGCAAACACTCCCTTCTGGTATTCCTGGCTTAACACTCTGCCTCAGAGTCATAGCGATTCTCTTCTTTGTCCCTCCTCTCGGTTCCCTTGACTGTGCAATCTAGAAGTCCTGTCCCCTCTCCCTGCCCAGCCATTGGCTGTATGGCAGTTCTTTATTACCAACTGAAAGCAGCTGGGGGCAGGACCCTTGGGTCTGGAAGCGTGACTCTCAGGAGCCTAATAGGACAGAGCATCAGAACCAGTTCCCAACACGAACTTCTCGTATTTCCATGGCAGCCCTATGGAGGAAGCCGCTTCCTGGGCTCCACTTGTTACCTTTATTGAATAAAGTTTACATGTTGCATTAAACCAATTAAACCCAAAACATGTAAAACACAAACCCCTTTGGCCAAGTGCTTTCCTCCTCTAGATTTCTGTATTCTTAGCTGCTTGTGAGTGTGTTCTCTGCTGCCTGCAAAGAGGAGCAGGCTTCCCACCCTGCCCCACCCCCCCCCACCCCCGTGAGCGTGTGACTGCCCTTCCAGAGGAGCTGTTCACGGAGAAAAAGCTGGAGAATGTGCAAATGACTGCCCACCACAGCTTCCAGACAACCCGAGAAAAGAGGTTTTCTAGCAGTGTTGCAGCAGCGTGAACCACTTGTTGGGATTCACAGCTTTCTTGTTTACCAGCTTCTTGGCCTCCTCTTTTAATCCACTATGGTGTGGAGATGGTTCCTCTCTCCCTGAACTTACGTGGAATGTGTGTGTGTGTGTGTGTGTGTGTGTGTGTGTGTGTGTATGAGAGAGAGAGAGAGGGGGGGATGTGTGAGCATGTGAGAGTGTATGTGAAGCTGGGTGGTGGTGGCACATGCCTGTAATCCCAGCACTTGGGAGGCAGAGGCAGGTGGATTTCTGAGTTCGAGGCCAGCCTGGTCTACAAAGTGAGTTCCAGGACAGCCAGGGCTACACAGAGAAACCCTGTCTCCAAAAGAGAGAGAGAGAGAGAGAGAGAGAGAGAGAGAGAGAGAGAGAGAGTATGTGGAGAGCCACAGCTGCCATTCCAAGATGGCGCCTGGCCATGAGCCAGAATGTGCGTCTTGGCCTTTTGGTGCATATGCGGTTCCAGCAGCGCAGAACACAAGCCCTGATGATCCAGGCTTTTGCGGCCGTGGAGATTGGTCAGTCTCCTCAAGTGTGGCTTGGCATGCTAGAGAAGTAGTCAATGACGGGTAAGACTCCCTGAATACGTCACCAACCTAAGACAGGGGTCAAACCTGTGCTGTTTGCTCTTCCAAAGACGGGTAAGGGGCGTCACTTCAGGGGGCAACCTAAGACAGGCATTCTCTCTGCCAATAAATAAAGAAGTGGGAGATGTGGAGAGCGGGTGTGGCAGTAGCCTCAAGATGACGCCTGGAGGTCTGCCAAGTCGGATGACTAAGCACCTGACTTTTTCCTGCTCCTGAGTAGGCCACACCTTTCTTGGGTACTGCCCAGGCGTAGCCAATGACATGTGATCAGACCATTCTGTGTGGACCAATCAGAGAAGACTACGTGATGTGGACTGATGGGGCAGACTTGGAGAGGATATAAAAGGACTGCGCAAGGGGAGTGGGTAGCTTTTTCCCTACATTCATGTTTCAAGATTCATGATTAAACCGCTTTGAGAAGAACACTGCGTGGTCGCTCTTTTCTGCTGGTCGGAGATAGAAGCGACAAGTGTACCGTGTGTGTGGGTATGTGAGAGAGAATGTCTGAACATGTGAGAGTGTGTGTGTGTGTGTGTGTGTGTGTGTGTGTGTGTGTGTGAGAGAGAGAGAGAGGGGGGGAGAATGTATGAACATGTGAGAGTGTATGTGTGTGTGTGCATGTGTGTGAGAGAGAATGTATGAACATGTATGAACATGTGAGAGTGTATGTGTGTGTGCATGTGTGTGAGAGAGAATGTATGAACATGTATGAACATGTAAGAGTGTATGTGAGTGTGTGGGTGTGTGTACATGACATGCAAGTGTACAAGCCCACATACATGTACAGAAGTCAGAGAAAGATGTCGGTTCCTGTTCTGTGACCTTGAGATTGGCTCTCTCACTGAACTGGAGCCAGGCTGACTGTCAACAGGCCTCAAAAGATCTTTCTGTCCCTGCCTGCCACAGCCCTGGGGTAGCAGGTGTGGGCATGGTCGTGCCTAACATTTTACATGGGTGCTGGGGATTTGAACTCAGGTCTTCAAGCTTGAGCTGCAAACATTTGCTAATCCAGCACCTCGTGTTGGAGTTTGAGCCGCAGTGTGCTGGTGTGGAGAGGCAGGAGGCAACCCAACGGGTTAATTCCTTTCTTGCGGTATGACAATGCAATATTCTGAAAATATCTCTTACATGCCAAGAGACCGGAACTTTTGCTGGACTTCGCACAGAGAGTTAATAAGACAACCTTCTGCTATTCTCCTGTGTGCTTGAACTGTTTAACCTGTCTTTAAGGAAATAGTGTAGCAATCAGCCCATTACTGGCCTTGGATTTCTTATGAGGCCATGACCTCAGGTTATCCCGAAGTTTTAGCTGTCTGCCAGAAATCCTCCTATAACCCAGGTTGAGCTCATCTCTGGGTATTTGAACTGTCTTTTGGACTTTGGGGAATTGTAGTTTCCTTTGGGCTTAACATAACTGACTTCTACAAGCTAAATTAATGCACAGCTGTAATCTTAAATTATGAACTCTTCCAGGCCCGACCCAGCTAATGCATGAGTGTCATGCTGGAATGCAGCACCTGAACGCAGCAGCTGAACGCAGCTTTCTAAAATCTACCACAAAGGCTGAAAGCAGCTGTGTATAGATATCCGCTGATAAACAGTGCTTGTTGTCTGGGTCAGTGGGGTTCATTGCAGCCACGGACTTAATTCCTTTTAAAACTGTCCGCGATTGCTCTAAAGTATCTCATTCCTTCCCCAAGCGAAGCCTTCCGTGATGTTCAGTAAATACAGAGAGAAGCCCTTTGTTAAGGACAGACCTGCTGTCAGTCATAGAACATCCACACACAAGACAGAAACACACATACAGCTCTTAAAACAGACAGGCATTATGCAGGGACAGACACACAGATACATGGACAGAGTCACCGGATAGTCTACAGGCAGTCACAGATTCAGACTCCTGTAGCAGACAGGCGGACAGACAGAGGACAGAAGACACAGGGAAGACACGTGAAGTAGAGAATTTAAATCTGGGCTCATTCTTGGTTAAAATGCCTCCAAGGGAAGCACATTTCTTTCTTTCCTTTAAGTGACACGGATGCATTACTGGATCTTGGGCTTCATCGCTAATGTGTTCTGATACATTGTGAACTTGCCCCCCCCCAGAGTGGTTACAATAAAGCAAGGGCTCTCCCCCCCCCTTCCGTGTTCATTCTCCCGTCCACGGCTCTTCTTCCCATCGTGAGTTGAAGGAGCGCGTGGCCCGTGTTAGCACGCATCTGGATTTTTCAGCCTACCGAAACGGAGGCCAAAATAAGTCTCTATAAATTATCCCCTTAGATATTCTGTTATAGTAGCAGAAAATGGACGAAGGCACATTTTGAGTCCTTTTTTTTTTTTTCCTTTCAAATTCCAGAGTGGTCTCTCCAACACAAAGCAGAAGAATCAGAGAGAATTAGACCTGAAAACTCTATAGAGAGTCCCAAAATGTAACACTGCTGTTTCTGCCTGTGGGTCTGTAACCATAGTCAGAGCTCCACGATGGGGTAAGTAAGGACAATCAGCTCACTGTTTTCCCAGAGTCAGCTTTGGTGGGACGGTTCTTGGGTTTGTCATTTGGGCCTTGCGAGGAGGAGCAGACTTTCAGATCTAAACAAAACTGCATTTCCCAGTCCAAATATCCAGAGCTAAGCTCCACCCCCGAACTACAGGAGTTAGATAAAAACCAGAGTTCCTCAGGCTCCTGTGAAGTCAATTCCCATCAAAAGGAGTCATTTCCCTTATCTCTGGCAAAAGGAACAAGTGGCTCTCCCACTAACACACCTGTGGTGTCTATCTGCACGTCAAGGTCAGGGCTACCTTCCAGGCTCCCTCAGTCCCTCCTTATAAAGACTTGCTCCGCGTCTTAAGGCCCCCAAGCTAGTCTCCGGGCCCTTCCTCCCCCCAGCTATAACCCAGATTCTTACCATTCCTGACCTCTGCTCCTGCCTCCTCACCACCCTCCCTCTAATCTCTGCTATTCCCGTGCTGTTTCCCTATTGCCCTGGCCTTGTCTGGCCCGCTGGGCTTGTGCCGATGCCTCTGGCTGCGCTCGCGGTCTCCTAACTTCCCCTAGATGTGGAGCAGCCATGTTGTCAGTTCATACACAGTCCTCGCTTATGTCTCCCTTACATAAGGAATTTGAACTGAGTTTGGCAAAGTTGGCAAGACAGACAAAGCAAGATGATTTGGAGGGGGAGCAAAGGTGCTGTTCGTTGTGTGAGGGAACAAGACAGACAGCTGGAGCTAATGTGTGTGCACGTGTGTATATTGTATGTGTACATGTGTGTGTTGTATGTGTACATGTGTGCATACATGTGTGCATGTGTATTGTATGTGTATGCATGTATGTATGTGTGTGTATATATGTGTGTGAGTGTATGTGTGTGTATTGTATGTGTATGCATGTATGTATGTGTGTATATATGTGTGTGAGTGTATGTGTGTATGTGTGTGTATTGTATGTCTATGTGTGCCTATGTATGTGTGAGTGTATGTGTGTGTATTGTATGTGTATGTGTGTGAGTATATGTGTGTGTATTGTATGTATATGTGTGCATGTGTGTGAGTGTATGTGTGTGTATTGTGTGTGCATGCAAGTGTGTATGTGTGTGTACTGTGTGCATGTGTGTTATGTGTGTGTATGTGTGTTGTGTGTATATGTGTGTATGTGTGTGGTATGTGTGTGTATTATGTGTATGTATGTATGTGTGTATGTATATGCATGTGTTTATGTATGTATGTATCTATGTGTGTATGTATGTGTAATGTGTGTGTATGTGTGATGCATGTGTATGTGTTATAAGTATGTATATGTGTGTTTATTCTGTGTGTATATGCATGTGTGTATGTGTGTTTTGTTCCTAAAGGGCTTGCAGGGGTAGCAACGGGCGCCAACAGCAGGGAGTAGTAGAACGTGTAACTAAGGTGAGCTCACCCAGGTGGGGGATTCCCCCACATAGACCTGTCTGGCCGCATCCCCCTGAAGCCCTCTCAGGGGCTCTGTTCACACCCTGGCTGTGCTGACTCAGTGGGGCTGGCTGACGCTGAGTCACAGGCTCCAGTCACAGTTAGTGCTGAAGCCTGCATCCTCTTTGGTATGCTTCTGTTTCCTGTTTTTTTTTCATTCATTTCCTCTTGTGTTTTGTAGTAAGAGAAATACCTCCAAGACGTAGCCACAGCTGTGTCCCCAAGGAGCAGCCAGGAGAGGCTGCAAGGGTTTAGTTCTTCGTTTGAATGAAAGGGAAAGAGCTATCTATGTTGCCCCTCCCAGGCTCAGGGACCCTCGCTGGCGAGGGGTGAGGGTTCCTCCTGCTGGAGGAAGTTGTGCTGTGTTTGCTTGCAATGCAGCTCTCCAGCTGGGCTGCGCACTGTTAACACCCCCTCCGGCAGGTGGGGAAGGGGCATGCGGCCACTCCACACTGCCCCTGTGTGCAACGCTGCCGTGATTGCACAAGGCCTGGGGGAGGTGTATGCAAATGTTTGTGTGGGTGAGTCCATGTTCATACAAGTGCACATGTGCATGTGTGTGCACATGTATGTGAAAGCCAGAAGACAACCTTAGGTATTGTTTTTTCAGGAGCCATCCTTAGTTTTTTGTCAGGGTGAAGACAGTCTCTCACCGGCCTGAAGCTCACTAAGTAGCCTAGGCTAGCCCTCAAAGGATCTGCTTGTCTCTGCCTCCTTGGTGCTGGGAGTTTGCTCCGCCATTTCCTGAGGATTTTTTTTTTTTTACACGAGTTTTGAGGATCGAACTCAGGTCTTCATGCTGCCAACTGAGCTATCTCCTTAGCAAGAAAATACAACTTTTCCATGAAACTTTCCATGAACTTTGTTCATGGAGAACAAATTTGTCCAGGTCATGTGCAATCTGACACAGCCACCACTGTAGCTAAGGCAGCCGCCATATTCAGGCACTATGCTCAAAGTGTTACCAGAAGTGTGGGGGAGTCCTGTCGTGGTTGCCAGACCATACTGGGGGTGCCTGAGTCCCCTCTCTGGACTCAGAGAGTCATTGGTAAAAGAACTTAGTGGACGCTCAAGGCCAGTTCCTTAGAGCTTAAAAGAAAAACCTCAGTGTGTGTGGCTGTGATCTCGGCAGGCGTCTGCAGAGGAGAGAAGGAATAAGACTTGAGCAGGCGCAGGGCAGCCACCTGTTGGGTGAACAGTGGGGAGGGAGGGCGTGGCCTAGACGAGGAGTGGATGAGTGTTGAAGAAACTGTGAGGAAGCCCACAGGGTCAGGGAAGCATGCTTAGAACAGAAAGAGAAGAGAAGGACAGGATATGGTTTCCCCGCCCCCCCCCCCGAGGAATTTAGAAAAGCAAGACCCATGAGGAGACATGGCTACAGCCCTGTGAGCTATTGGGTTAAGGGTAGGAATCCCAGGAAGGGAAAGTACATTATTTCATTAAAGAAGATAATTCTTCTGCTGACCTCTTTAGCTTGGCTTAAGCTGAGACTTCCTGAAGATAGTTCCACCTTTCTGAAGGGTGGTCCGGGCCAGAGATTTCATCTTCTTGAACAAAATGGACTGGTTTTCTGTTAAAGGCCTTTACTGCTACTGTGTCATTCCCCCCACTCCTTGAAAAGGCAACCCTAAAGTCCTTTAGGAGGTGGCCAGAAGCTGGGCAATAAATATAGTCCACTCTTACCATGAGAATGTGGAGACTGAATTCCAACTCTGTTCACCAGAAGGGTTCAACGTCTGCGCTGGAGTTCCAGTCCTACCCTCGTGTGTAACCTCCAGGATGGGGACTCATTTAGGAGGAGAGGAGAAACCTCTTGGTCAGCACTCTTGGCCAAGGATGTCCACCGAACTGCTGCTTTGGGTGCTGTCCTGTGCGGCCAGTCTAGCTCCCGTTCTCACCAGACGTGGCATATCTAAGGCCTGGAAGTTTTGCCAGTTACCGTTTGTGCAAATGCTCATAGAACAAAAGAGACAGCGTTGACACATCATTGTGGAGATCATGTTAATCTCCTGGACCTTATAAAGGCCTTGGATGTGTCTGGGTTGTCGCTACAGTGTGTTGAGAACCCACGGGTGGAAGTCTCTGACGGCCTGTCGTGGTGTGCCGTTCCACCTTCCCCTAACAAGGCTCCTGAGGGAGGCTCCATGGGTAAGGTGCCTACTGACTGAATGGCTGACCTCTCTGCAAGGCCAGTCCAGGTGACAGAATCTGGATACAGGCACTTGTCACAAGGAAGTCAGCGGCAAGGGCTGGGGCTGCTGTCTGGGGATTGATTGGTTTGAGGCAGAGGCTGGTATACATACCTATAAGTGTGTGTGGTGTGTGTGTGTGTGTGTGTGTGTGTGTGTGTGTGTGTGTGCGCGCGCACATGTGTGGTATAGGCCAGAGGTTGACAATGGCTGTCTTCCTCTATTGATCCCCAAGGTACTCTTTGAGTTAAGGTCTCTCACAGAACCTGGAGCTCATGGGCCAGCAGGCCAGAACACTGGAGGGATTCACCTGTCTGCACCCTCACCCCACCCCTGAGGTTACAGGTACCTGCTTCTGCTTGTGTTTTTTCACATGGGCTCTGGAGACATGAACTCAGGCTCTCACACCTATACAGCAGTACTTTACTAACTGGGCCATCCCCCTGCTCCCGCGGCATACATGTTTTTTTTGTTTTGTTTTTGGTTTTGTTTTGTTTTGTTTTTGTTTTTTGTTTTTTGTTTATTCTAGACAGGGTTTCTCTGTGTAGTCCTGGCTGTCCTGGAACTCACTCTGTAGACCAGGCTGTCCTCGAATTCAGAAATCCACCTGCCTCTGCCTCCCAAGGATGTTTTTTAATATTTAAGAAACATTTTAAAATTCTGCTTCAGGGACTTGCTTGAGCAGAAAGGCAGCCCAGCTACAAGGGACCTCAATCCTCAGGCATCCATGGCTTCTACCATGGTTTCTGCTTAAAGTAATTATGTTTCAGCACTTGACCTTGGACTTAAGCCTAAGGTCACACTGGCTGGTGGCTTCCAGGACCCTTCTGCAGGATAGATACAAAGAGGTTGTTGGGGTCCTGGAAAGGGCTGAGCACTAATGGAGCCTTGAGCCCACAGGGGAGCGAACTGGAAGGGGCTGGGTCCTGGGACTGGGCTCTTCAGTATTTTAAAATTACATAGGGCAAGGTGCCTGTCGATGCTGCCTTCCAGAACGCTCTTGCTATTCTCTTGTGAGGTGATGGTACAAGTGACTACTTCTGGGAAGATGTGACACACATCTATTCACCCCAGGAAGAGAACAGAGGGTAGACCAGAGCAACAACTGCACCAAAGTCCAACTTGGTGAGCCAATGAGTTTATTGAGGTTATTTACAGGAATCCGGGTAAGGAAGGGGTTACTTACAGGACCAGGGGTGACTCAAAAGCAGCTGCATCTCTGAAAGATCTACCCCACAAACGGGAGGTCACTCAGGAAGGCTGCAGCTTGGGAGCTTTCTGAGTGACATGCCTGCAGCTCAACAGGTCATTAAGTGTCAGTACCCCCTCCCCCACCCAGCCTTCAGCCGGTCCAGAGTCTCCCTCACAAATACTGTGCTCATAACCTTGGGGAAAGGGCCTGTTGAATCTTGTAAGTTTCATCTTCCTATGAAAGTGAAGTGTGTCTTCTTCCCGAGTCTCACGAGATAGATGTGTTTCGTGAGGTGGGAATTGCTATCCAACAAGGTGGGTGTTCTATATCTCCAAGAGTCGTCTATGTTAATCTGATTTGTGTTACTCTAACAAAATACCAAAAGCTAGATATTTTATAAAGAAAGAATCATTTTGTCTCGGAGTTCTAGTGGCTGCTTCTGACCACCACATCAGGTGAGGCCATCTGCTACGTCATGATGAGGTAAAAAATAGAAGAGAATTGGCTTCCCGCAGATGGAACGGAGCAGCCTATGAGGTCATTTTACTGCCAGAGTGTTTGACCTTTTGACTTTGAGGCATGATGTTGTCATCTATGAACGTGTCTGTCTGCATTCACAGCAAGCCTTCTTCCAACAGAGGCACATTCCGCTCTCAGTGATCCAACCACATGAGTTATAACACATTCCTGTGAGACAGCACAGATCCGTTCTCCAAGAAGCGCCTTGGAGACCTCGCCACCCTCTTAAGGTCCACCACTTGAAGTCGCTACCATCGTCATAGCACCACACGGTTGTCCAAGCTCCCTGCATGGGAGCCTTTTCAGGCCCAACTTAGACTTAGCCAAGTCGTAGCACCAGCTCCCTCTCCTTGGGCTTGCTTCTCTTAACAAGTGACCGCTGCTTCCTTAAACGTGACTCTAAATCTGTGCCTCTGTCCTACTCCTAGACAGACCAACCCTGCCCTGAGACTCTGCCCTACAACCCCAGGTGGGCTCTCTGGGTCCTGTGCAGAAACTCTGGAGCTTGGAGCCTGGAGTCTACAGGCTTTCATCCGTCTTTGAGCCTCTCTCCTGATGTGCTGCCGTGATTGTAAAGAGACTCTAAGGAAAACAGGACCATTTTGGATTTTGGAGGTGCTTGTGCTTGTATGTGTGTATATTTGTGTGGGACCATAATGGTCCAGGATTATGGAGGAGGGGGTTGAGTCTCGAGAGCTTCAATCCTGGATACCTCAGATGAGGATGGCAGGAATTCACTCCTTCTTGCCCCGCTAACCTAGTACCTTAAAGTCAGCTGTGTCCCCCACATCAACCCAAGTAAGAATTTATCACAGTTATCAGGCTTCTCTCCTTGTTTGACCTTACCCCACTCCTCTCTACAGCCCCCGAGTATGCAGATGAAGCATCTTCTGACACTCCTGTCTCCTGGCCTGTGATTCACAGCCGAATAAACCTTGCCCCAGAGACCACCTCCCCAGGGGCATAAATACCCCCTCCCCACCCATAAACAGAAACATTTCTCCGAAGCTGCTCCTGGGTGTGTTCTCTCCCTACCCACTCACTGGTGACCAAGATCCTACACTACACACTACACTCACCCGCACCTGAGTGACCTTCCCTCCCTCCAGCCCAGCCCAGGGCAAAACACACTTGGCTATCCTGGGGTAGAGAAGGACACAGAGTGGCATATGTGTAGTGTACTTCGTGTGTGTGTGTGTGTGTGTGTGTGTGTGTGTGTGTGTGTATGTGTGTGTGTGTGTACATGTATATGTGTGTGTGTGTGTATGTGTGTGTACATGTGTGTGGTGAGGCCAGGGGATGACGTCAGGTGTCTTCCTCCACTGCTCTCCTCCTTATCTTTTGAGACAGGGTCTCTCACTGAACTTGAAGCTCACTGATTCTGACTGGCTCCCCACCAAGTCCCAGGGATCCTCCTGTCTCCCAGCTCTGAGATCACAGGCACACATCACTTTGCCTTCCTCTTTACATGGGTTCTCACGGTCGAATGGCGAGCACCTTACTGACAGCCATTCCTACCCACGAGGGTCCTTTGGTTTCTTTGGCACTGATGTCCCTCTCCCCCCCCTCCCCCCGCCCCCCATCCCATGAGGACCCGGGCAATTCTAACACTGTCCTAGTGGGAAAACCATTTTTGATATTTTGTTTACTCTTTAATAGTGACTGTTCAGCAGAAATATAAAATATTCCCTTTTTTCCATAATTTATTTATTTTTATTAGCATTACATCACAGTCCTTCCCCTCCTCCCGGTCCAAGGATAACATTTCTTAATTATAACATTTTTTTGTTTATTCTTTGAGATTTTAATAGGTGCACACAGAATATTTTAATCATATTTACCACTCCTAAATCCTCTGTAACTCCCTAATAGGTGCACATATTCATGTTTTTTTTTAAAAAAACTCAATGATATTTTTTAGAGCTAGAGAGAAATCAGCTCTCTTTCATAATTTCATAATGATATTATGAAACTTAGAAAATAGTATGTTACCATGTAGCCTGCACATGTTGCTTCTGAAGTCCGAGTGGAGTCCGGGAACTGGAGGGTGCTTTTGTCAATCATGTTCCTGTTTCTGTGATCAGTTTCAAAGATGCTTCAACATCCCGACAACCAAGTTCCCCAGCACTGCTGTAGGTAGGAAGGAAAGCAGCATTAAAGGATCGGAACGTGGGCCAGTCAGCGGCGTGCTTGCCGTGCAGGCATGAGTTTGATCCCCGGAACTCACATAAAAACACAGGTGTGATGCCATCTCCTGCCAATCCCAGTGCCAGGGAGGTGGGGATAGGAGGACCCCTGGGGCTCACTGACCAGCAAGTCTATCAAAATCGGGAAGTCCCAATCCCCGTGAGAAACTCTGTATCTAAAATGAGGCCGATGGCATTGAGGAGGAAGGACACCAGAGGTTGCTCTCTGACTTCTTCAGGAACTCACATACACATATGCATGCATGAGCATGTATGTACACACACACACACACACACACACACACACACACACACACACTATATTTTATAATATAGTGGAGTATAGAGAAGATTTATTGTTATTTCTTTAGGCTTTCTGAACACATTTCGCTAAAATCTGGAATTCTGAATGTTGCAATTAGTTCAGGATACAACAGCAACAAAAAGCCATGGGTATCCATGTCTCTGGATCAGAAGGTTAGAAACCTAAGATGCGCTGTCAGCGGCTTTGTCCTTTGGGCAAGATGCTGTTCCTGGCCTATAAAGGGGCTGTGTTCTTACTGCACAATCACAAGCCCAGAGAGATGGCCAGTACTCATTACTCCCAGGGCGAGGCCCTAGCCTTTAACACTGTCCTGAGCCGGGCGTGGTGGCGCACGGTTGTAATCCCAGCACTTGGGAGGCAGAGGCAGGCGGATTTCTGAGTTCGAGGCCAGCCTGGTCTACAGAGTGAGTTCCAGGACAGCCAGGGCTACACAGAGAAACCCTGTCTCAAAAAACCAACCAACCAACAAACAAACAAACAAATAAACAAACACTGTCCTGGCGTAATGGCATGCACACCGTGGCTGCAACCAACAACTCATTGATGGGACTTAAGACTCACTTGGAAGAGCAGAAACCATACTTAGTACTAGAAGCGTAGTCAACTATGCAGGGCTAGTGAGGGCATGGACCTTGGAGAGAAACCTACAACCACCGCTTTACTAAATCAGCATAATGCATAACTACATTATGAAGGGTTGTCCTTATGTCCATAGATATGGGTAGTTCTCACTCCTCGTCAAGGAAACTTCTCTTTGCCACAGACAGAGACCATCACAGAAAACGACAGCCAATCAAGATGCAGGATTTGGGGGCACCAGTCCCAGTGGATACATTTACAAAACATCCCTACACCTAAGACTCAGGGAACGTTGAGGAAGAGGAAGTGGAAAGACAGTAAGAGCCAGAGCGTCAGGACATTTGCTGTGAGGCTCTTTCTCCTAGTGACATCTGAGGCTACACCAAAACGTCTCACCAACATGGCTGCCTAGACAGAAGCTGATCAAGGACAACAGTAGACATACCAAAGTGAACAGCGTCCATAAACTCTCAGTCTCCACAAAGATCTACAGGCAACTGAGGAACACTGAGAGTGGGAAGAGTATTTCTCTTCCACCGACTGGCTACCCAATACCCAATAGCACACCAACTGGTTATCCAATACCAAGAGGTCATGCCTGAGAATGTACTTTATTTGGACTGAGCACGTTGTACCCATAAATATATATGTATATGCATATATACATATAACAACAAATTTTTTTAAAAAAGGAGGCCATGAATTTAAAAGACAGCAAGGAGGAATTGATGGGAGGGTTTAGATGGAAGAAAGGGAAATGACTAGTTATACTATAATCTTGAAAACAGAAGAACAAAAATAAAAATGGCTCAGAGAGACAGAGACAGAGATAGACAGAGAGACAGAGATAGAGACAGACAGACTGAGACACACACATATACACACACATACACACACATGAATGAGAGAGAGAGAGAGAGAGAGAGAGAGAGAGAGAGAGAGAGAGAACGCCTGACCTAGGCGTTTTCCTCACTTCCATCTCCAAGTACCATCATACTGGGGTTTTGGGTTCAAAATGAAGTTCAAAGAAAATGTGCTATTTGTATGTGTGTGTGTGCATCTTTATGCATGTGTGCATGTGGAGGCTACAGGTTGGCCATGGCTGTTGTTTGTTCTGGGGACTGAACTCGGATCTCCATGCTTGCAAGGAAACACTTTACTAACTTATCTCTCCAGACCTCAACAAATGAAGCTTAAGGGAGCGCATACACCGAGTAGCCCACCACCCAGGGCCAGGAGCTAAGCCTTAAGTGTTAATTACAGACATTGTGTACCTGCATGCAACAGGCAGGATGAAACTTGTTATTTCATACAATTAATGCAGAAAAGTAACACATAGTAAAGGGTCTGGTTTTTACAAGTATATATTATGTTGTAAAGACTGTAGTGACTGGAGGTAGTAAAATACCAATGTATGGCCCCCACAGACTCCTGTGTTTGAATGTTTCACCCATAGGGAGTGGCACTATTAAGAGTTGGAGTAGGTGTGGACTTGTTGGAGGAAGTGTGTCACTGTGGATGCTGGCTTTGAGGTCTCTTATGCTCAAGCTATGGTCAGTATGCCATACAGTCTCCTGCTGCTGCCTGTAGATCAAGACGTAGAACTCTCAGCTCCAGCACCATGTCTGCCTGGGCACCGCCATGCTTCCCCCCATGATGATAGTGGACTAAATCTCCGAAACTGTAAGCCAGCCCCAATGAAATGTTTTCCTTCTTGAGAGTTGCCATGGTCATGGTGTCTCTTCACAGCAAAAAAAAATCCCAACTAGTAATCTCAAAATATTAGACCATAAAAACACTTCTGACAATTCAAGGATGGAAGAACAGGGCCTGGAGAGATGGCCCGCTGGGTTAGGAATGCTTGCACTACAATCATGAGTACCTGAGTTTGGATCTCGGTGTCCATCTAGCAAGTTGGGCATCTCTGAAAACACCTGTAACCCCTGCTCTGAGGAGAGCTGAGAAAGGAGGATTGCTGTTGTCTCCTGGATTCCAGTCTACCTAAGAAGAAAGCCCCACCTCAGAGGACTAGGAGGAGAGTGACAGAAAAGGACACATAATGCCCTCTTCTCGACTGAACGTACACAGGCATGCATACTCACCAACATGTATCTGTACACGCATGCACGCATACACATACATACGAGTTCAACAACATCGAAGGTTGACTATAAAATGTTATTTATTGAGGTTATAGAGAGTGCTCAGTTTTAACTCTTAGTTCAGGTTGAGAGAGTATATTCCTCTTGCAGAGAACTTGGGCTCGAGTCCCAGCAATGATGTTGGGTGGCTTAAAACCAAAATTGTAACCCCTGGCAATCTGATGCCTCTGCATTCCATGGGCATGTCACTAATGTACATGTACACACACATACATACATACACACACACACACACACACACACACACACCCCTGCATGCGCAAACATGCATACAATTAAAAAAGCGAAAGGCCATTTCTTGCTGATGTTATTATGGTATAAAAATGTACACGTGCGCACTAGCTTGCCTGGGGGCAGCTGTCAGAATCCATTGCTGTCATTGGCCTTTTGAGCATTTGCTATTTGGGTTCAGAGAAAGAAGCTGCAATGGAAATGTGGCCATTCTCTAGAGTGCTTGGTTATATTCATTAAAAAAAAAGAGACATCTTCCTTACTGTGAGAGACTTCTAACCTAGAATTTCAAGATAGCGATTCCCTTGAGGGACCTGATAGCCAGAGGCAGAGCACTCACGGATTGGGAATACGTCAGAGTTCAGAAATAAGTTAGTTAGGGTACTGACCTTGGTGTTGCTAGAACTTTCCTGTCCAATGTTAGGGTAAGTGAGAACATGAGACATTTCACATTTGGGATTTCTTGTTTTATACCAGACATGCGTGACAGGACTGAAGGCTACTTGTCCCTCCATCCAGGGCAGATGTAATCAGGCAGAGAGACAACACATCATTAGAACGTTAAATAGAACTGTGCCTTTTGGGAGTGGCGGGCGTCAGTTCCCAAAATAGACTCAGCCCATCTTTCTAGAGAGGTAATTTTATTCTATGGTAAATAATTTTTAACCAAACTAGATTATATTGAAACATTTGTAGTAGTTACTTTTGTCATTGCAGAAAAAAAAAAAACTGACAAAAACAACTCAAGGAAGGATGAGTTTATTCTAGTGCAGTTGGAAAGGACAGCCCGTCATGGTGGGGATGGCATGACTATGGGGACCCAAAGCATCTGTGTCTCCTACTTGGGGAGCAGAATGTGATGGGGGCTGGTGCTCATCTCCCCTTATCTTCATTCAACCCGGGGCTCCACTCCACGGGATGGGATCACCCACATTGAGCAAGTTTTCCCCACCTCAAGTAGCCTAATCTAGAAACTCCCCCACCAATATGTCTAGAGACTTGTTTCCATGGTGACTCCAAATGCCATCAAGTTGACAGTCAAGACTATTGATTACTCTTGGATACATTTTTAGTGGAACACCACGTGTAAAAGAGACGGGGGTGGAAACGGCAGCGTGAGGACTCTGAGAATTATCTCTATAAAAGCTGTTAGAAAAGGGCGCTGTGCAAACTTCTAAGATAGAAAAGCAACCAATAGTCCTGTCCGGCTGTGACATCAGTGAACCCCAGCAGTGACCAATATGGCAAGATACGCCCAAAGGTGCTATAGTGCCACTCATAACCTGGTATTAACTTAAGATCTGCTCAACCGTAGAGAAATCCTGCCTAAAACTAGAAACCTAGCTAAATACCCAGTGCTAGTGAGGTCATGGGTCTTAGAGGAGAACCAACTCCCACCACTTTACTGGACCAGCAAAATTCCTAACTGCCTTATAAACTCTGTCTTTATACCTACCGATAACTATAGCCCTCATTCCTTATCCTAGAAGCTTCTCTCTGTAGCAGATGGAGACCATTATAGAAAACCACAACTGGTTGTCACAATGCAGACAACAGCTGACTGTGGGGAGCCCAGGCCCAACAGACACACCTATATAACGCAATTCCGGCACTCAGGGAACATCAAGGAAGAGGGGAGCAGAAAGGCTGTAAGAGCCAGAGGACCAGGAAATCTGTTGTGAGATTATGTCTCCTAGAAATGACTATAGTGAGAGTTTTGGCTTCTTTAAAAACCCAGTTATGCCGGACGGTGGTGGCGCACGCCTTTAATCCCAGCACTTGGGAGGCAGAGGCAGGTGGATTTCTGAGTTCGAGGCCAGCCTGGTCTACAGAGTGAGTTCCAGGACAGCCAGGGCTACACAGAGAAACCCTGTCAGGATGTCCACAGTAGCTGACTATTTGCCTTGTGCTCTAGCAGAGGTGTGATTTGTGCCAGCTGCAGATATTTTAATTCTGAGGACTCTGGAGAGGGTACAAATGCCAGAGCCCTAAGAGAGGAAGGAGTCTCTGAAGAAGGAGGAGGTGGAGGCGAGAGGGGGGAAGAAGAGGAAGAGGGGGAGGAAAGGGAGGAGGGATAAAAGGAGGAGGAAGCATGGCTATTCCTCCTGTTGTTCCTGCTCCTGCCGCTGGTGGTGGTCGAGAGAAAAGAGATGAGAGGTTGGAGATAACCTGACTATGAAGATTGGACTTTTCCCAAGGAACTCAACACCCTTATTCAGCAGGAAGTTGTTTAAAGAGACCTCTGACCTTTTTCCCTCTAACCTTCTGTGGTGGTTTGAATATGCTTGGCCCATGGGACCAATAAAACCCTATTTACAGCAATAAAACCCTAACGATTGGGAGGTGTGCGCTTGTTGGAAGAAGTGTGTCACTTTGGGGGAGGGCTTTGAGGTTCTATCCTCAGCCCCTGCCCAGTGTAGAAGAGGGAGTCTCTTCCTGGCTGCCTTCAGATCAAGTTAGAGAACCTCCTTCCAGTACTCTGTCTACTTGGTTGCTGTCGTGCTGCCTGCCATGATGATAGTGGACTGGACTTCTGAAATGGAGGCTAGCCTCAGTTAAATGCTGTCCTTTGTGAGCACGGGACCAAAGATGGGGTGGGGGTGAGAGGCTGCAGAGTCACATCCTGGGAAATCAAACTCTGGAGACCGGTATCAGGGTGCAGATCTGAGTTTACTGCATAGCTTATATACAGTGTTTGAGCCACTCCCAGTCTCCCAAATCTTCAGCCAAGCGTATCTTGCCATCACCATGCTCCAATCAAAGCCCAGCCTGATGGGGTTACTTAGGAAGAGGAGGGGGACATCATCAGCCATTAGGACAGGAGAAGCAGCCACCACCCTGGCCTAGGTTCCTTTTGCTGACTCACCGGTGTTCCTGGAACCATCTTAGATCTAATGCCGTGTACAGCAAGCAGATCAGGACTCTGAGGAGTTGCGGGAGCCTGTTGTACCTCACTATCCTTCCCGCTCTTTCCTCCACAAGGTTGACTTCCATGTCCCTCACAGCCCTTTGTAAGAGTTGCCTTGGTCATGGTGTCTCTTTGCGGCAATAAAACCCTAACTAAGACGCCTTCTTCCTCTCCTTCCTCGTGTTGGGATATTGGAAGGATTAAGGGTTGGAAGGGAGATAGAAGTATAATAAGAACCCAATAAAGTAAAGCCCCCTAAAAGTATACGTACAAATGACTGGAAAGCTACATCCATAACACCCCAACAATATGGCTGCCTGCATTAGGCCTGAACAATAACAACACCAGTAGACATGCCGACACAGAAGGGGTGTTAATCTCATGGGGTCTTACCCCTAGACAGAGAACTACAGGCAACAGCAGATGACTGTGGACACACAGAGAGAAAATCCATCTCTCCCAGGAATTAACCTAGTTTGTTCACTACAAAGCAGTCAGCCACGGAATCATGTGTATACACGTGAGCCATACCAAACAGATGCAGCAGGTTTTATTTCTATATTTCTCTGATTACAACTATAATAAACAAATGGAGGGAAGGCGATCCTTCCTCTCCTTCTTCTCATCCAAATCCAATGCCTCAGTGCCATCCCCAGCGCTGTAGCAGACTACGGGCTGTGCCCTCTCCCTCCTCCCTTCCCCGGTTTCAGCAGACCATGTAGATCTTTTCCTATAGGCTTCCTCACCATCAACCCCCATCCCTTTGTCTCAGTGCCAACTCCTACAGGCATGCCCCGGGAACCCATGTTGAAGCCAGGAAAATAATCTTCAGACCCCCACTCTACCTCCAGGACTCCAAATGCAATCCCTAGTCTCATTCCCAGCTGTGGAGAGGTCACCTGCTGTGGCCTCCACTTCCTCCCTGCCCCTATTCCCAGGGCACTAAGCAGGTCCTGATGGCACACTCTGCTTTCCTACCTTGTGAGGACCCCTTGGTGCCCCACCCCCTCATTTTAGGCTATCTCCATCCCTAAGTGTCAGTCCAAGATGAATTAAACACTTTCTAACTAGACCCTCCAGTGGCCACAAGAAGCAAGACCTCAGAAGCCAGACAATACACTTGCCTCAGAAACAGAGAGGGCAACAGAAACCAGTGAGCAGAGCATTCACCCAGCGAAGACAAGACCAGACATTCGCAGCTAGAATGAAAATATTCCCAAACTCAGATGCCTAGACACCTGGGTAAGAACCCAGTCAAAAAAGCCAGGCCCTGAGCAATTCAGTACAGCTGAGGCACAGACAAGGACTTCACAACGGCCTTTATGAAGGTCATTACGGATCCTTATAGAGGAAGCAATCCAGTAAAGAAATCTATGAAAACAAAAGCAGTGGAATGGAGGAGGGGAGAAAACAGCTCAGGGTTTATAATTGCAAAAAGAATCAGTAAAGAGAACCCAAATAGAGAAAACTCTGAAAATCAAAAAAATTAGGAACTCAAGCAGGTACCTGAGAGAGGATCCTCATCAACAAAATATAAGAGATGGGAGAGAGAATCACAGGCAGTGAAGGCAAGACAGAAGAAACGGGTAACTCAGTAAAAAAGATGTTAAATCTAAAAACAAACAAACAACCCAGGCACAAAACATCCAGGAAATCTGGGGCACTATGAAAAGACAAATTCCACAAATGATAGGAACAGAGGAAGGAGAAGAAACCCTGACAAAGGCACAGAAAATATTTTCAACAAGATCACAGAAGGAAAATTTCCAAACTTAAAGAAGGTTCCTATCAAGGTACAAGAAGCAAAAAGAACACCAAATAGACTAGAGCAGAAAAGAAAGTCCCCTTGACTCATAATAATTCTTTGTTTGTAAAGAACAAAGAATATTAAAAGTTGGTAGGGAAAAGACTAAGTAACATATAAACATATATGTTTTTTAAACATGTTAGAAAAATGTTTGACTTTTCAATGGAAACTCTAAAAGAAGTGTCTGGACAGCCCTGTAGGGGGTACTGAAGAAAGACTTAAACCTGAAGAGTCTCACCACAGCCAGGAAAACACAAGGAATGGTGATCTCAGACCAGCAAGTCCAAAGAGAGGGAGGGGGAACCCAGGCCACTAGGCCACCAGGCCACCAGGCCACCACCACAAAATATCAGGAATGAACAAACAATGTTCACTGGTAACTTCAACAACAGTGGACCTAATTCCTCAATAAAAAGACACAGACTAACAGAATGGACTAAAAATCATCCATCCACAGTTGACCAAATTCAAGATCTAGCTATACCACTTTTAGGCATACACCCAAAGGATGCTTCCTCTTACTACCGAGACACTTCCTCAACCATGTTCATTGCTGTTCTATTCATAATAGCTGGAGATTGGGAACAACTTAGATGTCTATCAGTGGATGAATGTATAAAGACATTGTGGTAGATTTCCACAGAGGAATATTACTCAGCCATTTAAAAAAAAATAAAATCATGAAATTTGCAGGGTTTTGTGGTTGGAACGGAACCAGAAAAAAAAATTCCATGTAAGGAAAATCCTGATCCAGAAAGACAAATCTAACATTAGGGATGAGGTAGAGAGTGAGGGACTGTGGGAGAGGGATGGATCTCCCTAGGAAGGGGATATAGAATATATAGGAATGGATGGATATGACAGGAACCAGAACGGGAGAATCAAACAGGGAGGGGCATGCAGAAGGGAGTGAGGAATGGAATTGAAAGGATGAGGATTACAGCCTAAAAATCCCCCGTGCCTAACTCTTAAATGACCCCAAAAGATCAGAGGCTTGGCCCACTCTTTGTTGGAGGCTGGGTGGGGAGGTCACATTCCTTGAGCCTGCCCAGGAGTGCACACGTCCCACCCAGCTGGTGTCCAGCTGCGAGCCACAGGCCTGGGAAGGTCCCTAGCGTCCTTTCCCGTCTCTCCTGGAGCACAGGTGAGCAGGGCTGGACCGGGGTGGGGGGCACCGTGTGGGCTGCAGGGCTTGCGCCTGGCAGGTACTCAGGTCCCCAAGTGCCTATTACTAGTTGAAGGGCCTTGAATACGTGATCCTGGCCCTGTAACAGGAAATGTGCACGTGGCCCTGGCCCCGTAAGCAGAAATGAACTAACTAGTTGCTACTTGGCTTCTATAGAAAACTGACTGGTCCTTGGAGCATGGGCTTGGGTAATTTAAACTGATTGGCTTAGAAGCTGTGGAGTGGTACAAATCAATTGGCTTGCACTGCACAGGCTCTCGATGCTAAGGAATGATTGGTTTGTGTTATGCGGGTTTTGTTGTAAACCTATAAAAGCTGTGCCGATTCTGCACTCGTGGTTCACAGTCCTCTACCCCTGCATGGTGTACGGCTGCGAACCCCAGAGCCTCTGGAATAAAAATCCTCTTGCTGTTGCATCAAGACTGTTTCTTGCCAGTGATTTGGGTGTCGCCTTCTGAGGCGTGGGATGCTGGGGCACCCTCATTTTTTTGGGGGGGTCTTACAGAATGTGCATGAGCGACTAAAATTAAGTGCAACTTGAGGGGTTATATGAAAGCTGAATATATATATATATATATATGTATATATACATATATACACATATATATACATATATATACATATATATATACACACATATACATATACGAAGTTGACCTAAATGAAATTGTTAAATAATGCAGGAGGCAGAGCCTGAACTGGACAGATGAAGCTTCCAGTACTGGGAACATGTTATTTCATCAAGGTCTTGCCAAAGGGGTCCCATGGGAACCCACAAACAAGCCAAGTAATTGTCTAGGCTATTGGTTCTCCACGAACGGACAGAAAGATTCTATTGCTGTAGACAACACCTACCCAGCTCATTGCACACAGAGTAGTCAAACTGGAGCCTCCCTAGAGCCTTCCTCTATACTGACTAGTTAGTGTTCAGGGTACTCGGAGATACTCTGCAGGCTGAGGTAAGCGCTAACCTCTCTACAAACCTGCAACACTGCTACAGATCTGCAGCGCTGACCTGCCTGCAAGGCACACTAGTGCAACACTGGCACAAAGCTTAGGGAGGAACCAACCACTCTCTGACTTAAGACTCACTCTATGAGGTGGAACTCATCCCTGACACTGCTTGGGTGGCCAAGACCCTGAGAAAAGATAATCCAGGGTCCAGGGTAAAACCAAATACTACTGTTTTGCTGAAGGAATGAAGCATTAAGGGACAGGGAACACAGAGTACAGCAAGGAATCAAGGCCTTTTAGACACAACAGGGCTAGCGCCCATATGAACTCAGAGACTGGGGCCTACACTGGTCCACACCAGATGGGGTCCTGGAGCTGAGAGGAGTGGACACACGCCCCCATCCCTAACTCAGAAGCAATCACTAATTGACAGCCACTTGCAATGAAAAATTAGTTTTCTTCAAGGAAGTTGTACTGGGGAAACAAATCACTTTGCAGTGGACGGCCAACAGAAAACAAACTCAACAGTGTCATTGGAGGCACTTTGTGTCCTAATGTTTTTTTTTTTTTTTTAACCTTATAAGTTCTTTGCATGTGAGTGCAAGAATGCATCTCTGTGTCTAATGCATTTCTTGGGCTCTTGGGCTCTCTCTCTCTCTCTCTCTCTCTCTCTCTCTCTCTCTCTCGTTTGGTTGCTTTGTCATATTCCAATTTGTTTGTTTGTTTGTTTACTTATTTTATGTTATTATGGTTGTTCCTTAAATGCCTCTTCTAACAAGAGACAGAGAGGGTTTGGATGGGAGGGGAGGGGAGGGAGAGAAGAAGTGGCAAGAGTGGGGGAGGGGAAGCTCTAATCAGAATACAGTGTATGAAAAACATCTATTTTCAATAATAGGGAAGCCATGGCCATGAGCTCTGGAGAGGGGGAGGGGAAACGGGGAGAGGAGGAGACACTGGAAGGGCTGGGAAGACAGAAGTGAAGGGGGATGGGTTGTGTGCATATCTTAATTAAAACATTGAAAAAACCATTAGAAAATGGGTAAAGATGGTCAGAATCCTTTTTCCCTTTTAAGTTTTGGAAAAGAACCAAATTATACAAGTCTGGGAAGTATATATTTAAGAGATGTGGCTGGTTTTTGGTTAGAATTGTAAGCTTTGATTATATCTTCCCAAGTAACCTTAAAAAGTCACAGCCCACATTCACAGTGAAATTATCATCTTAGCAACCACCGAAGGAGATGGACTTGGGCTTTCAAGGTCCCAGTACCAAACGTCTACCATTCCACGCCTGTCAAGGAGTCCACAGGAAGCTCTCTTGTAAGCATGTCTACCCACGACCTGTGTCTGGCTTGCACAGAGCAAAGGGCTTTTTTGTTACAAGGTGTCTGTTGAAAACAGTTGCAGGCAACTTCAAAATGTCCCAGATGTATGGAGCAGTGACTCACACAGCAGACTACCCAATATCTTTGAGAGGAAAATCTGGGGAAAAGAGATACCCATGGGCCATTGAACATCTTGAAAATAACCCTGGTTGTTGAGGAGACTTCAGGCTTTAATTAAAAAAACAAAACAAAAAAAACTAGACTGCATAATCAGCTTTGTAAAGTATGCAAAACAAAACAGCAAAACCAAAACACTCTGGGGACACAGAGAATCTGTTTTTCAGAGTCGTCAACAATATACACCGTGAATCATCCCATTTTTAACAAAACAATATGAACGCTGAAAGAGACAAAGGCATGCCCCATCGACAGGAAAATAAAAATAACCAGTAGACACTGTTTTCAAGAAAGTACAGACGTTGGACTTACTAGACAGAGGCTTTAAAGTAGCTATTTGCATTCAGTTTGGTGCTCGGGAGGCTGAGGCAGAGGATCTTTTGGACCCAGGAACTTTGGGCTAGTTGGGTAACAAAGGGAGACCATGTCTCTTAAAATTCAAATATATTTAAATGACAAAACAGACGAACCAAGAAGTTAGGCCATACTAACCAAAAGAGCACTATTACAACAAATAGAAGACATCGATAAAGACGTAAAAGTGGTCTATCTATGTCCGTATAGAAAATCTGAGGTGGGCTTGGTGACACACTTGAAATCCCAGCCTTGGGAAGCTCAGGCTGGAGGAATGCCAGTTCTGGGCCAGCCTGGGCTATGTATGTAGTGAGACTCTGTCTCTCACTTCTCCATGAGAAAAAATCTGGAATTAAAAATATAGCAACTAAAATGAAAACCTTATCAGTGCAGCTTGACAGCAGATGTGAGTAGGCAGAAGACACAGAAATCCATGCCTTCGCACGGCAGTCCAGTGAGACAAACACATTTCAAAAACAGACTGAAATTAAGAAGGACTGAGCCACAGGCACCAGTGGGCCCAATGAGCACCCTCAAACTCGCCAAAGTATGCACATTGTGGGTTTCAGATGGGGGTGTTGATGCAATCAGTAATAGATGAAGGCTCACAGATATTGTGAATGTGGGCCTAAACTTTCAAGTACTCGACACACGTCAAGGAGAATCAGTTCAGGGTAACACACAACAATCACATCAGGACCAAATGTCAAAAGTTAAAGACAACAAGCCTCAAGCTCTAAAGGGATCAGGAAGTGCCATCCAATGAGGCCTCTGGCTTCGGTAGCACCAGAACCAGAGAGCATCATACACCACAGCCTCCAGCCTCTGCAGGATCAGAGATGTACTGGTTAGTTTCATGTCAACCTGACAAAAACTAGAGCCATCGAGAAGTAAGGAATTTATCTGAGAAAATATCCCCACCAGATTGGCCTGTGGAGCATTCTCCTGTTTGATCTTTGGTATGGCAGGGCCAGGCTCACTGTGGATGGAACCACTCCAGCACTGGTGGTCCTGGGTTCTTCTCTTAGGAAGCAGACTGAGCAAGCCATGAGGAGCAAGCCAGTAAGCAGCACCCCTCCATGGCCTCCGTATCAGCTCCTGCCTCCAGAATCCTTGTCCTGCTTGAGTGCCTACCCTGAGCTCCCTCAGTGATAGACTTATCTGAAAGTGTAAGCTGAAGTAAATTCTTTCCTCCCAAGTAGCTTTGTTCCTGATGTTTCGTCACTGCAATAGAAACCCAACGAAGACAGAAATTGGTATCGGACATTGGACTACTGCAATGTCAGATCTGACTATGTTGGGAGAGAATTGTTAGAGAACTTTTGACCTTTGGGCTAGAAATCCTTTAAGTGTTCACAGTTTACTGAGCCCTTGTGGAAACTTAGAAGATAATTCTGAGCGTGGAGCAGATAATAGAAGCCTGGTTTGTGATGTTTCAGAGGGAAGTTTGACAGTCCCTTAAAGACTCAATCAGGGTCATTTTGAGTTAAGGATCACCAAAGTGAAACTTCTGTTTTGTGGAAACAAATGAACCTGGTCAGCTTGGGCTGAAGAATCAGCTGTGATTAAGAAGAGACCAGCCTCACCGAGATGAAATTGTCGGGGAAGTGTTTCCGTATGGCCGGTACACAGAAGCTGTGTTTTAGAGGTGACCAACATCTTACCTAGAGCTGGGCAAAGAACCTGATAGTGTTTCCCAGGTGGTACTGGTTTTGAAGGTATGATGGAGTCCTGCACATCAGCTGAGGCTTGGTACTGAAAGGGGGCCAGAGGAGGCCATTGGTGAAGGTACAGACTCAGTTGCAGTCAAAGGCCCAGGTTTGAAGGGGTCATAGGGAGAAGCTGAGCACCATGTGATAGGGATAGAGTCCCTGAACAGAGCCCAGGAAGGAGACTGGTGAAGGTGCGGACCCATTGTGGTGGTGACCCCAACAATTTGGAGATGCCAGTTCTATCTTGGGACAACTACCAAGATCAGCATCAGCCTGAGCCTAGAGATGAGCTGCCTATGCTGTGCCTATGCTGTGCCTATGCTGTGCCTATGCTGTGGCTATGCTGTGGCTATGCTGTGCCTATGCTGTGCCTATGCTGTGCCTATGCTGTGCCTATGCTGTCAGAGAAGCACTGCTGGCAGGGCCCTCCGGGGCCCAGATGATCATGAGTGGGTCCCATATGCCAAGCCCTGACCTTTCTACACTTGTTTAACTTTCATTTTGTTTGATCTGATCATGATTCTGCTCTGGCTCTTCCAGCGCACTTGCTTACGTTACTGGACCCTACGAGAATTTTACGAGAGACTTTGGAGTTTTAATGAGACTACGTTTAATGAGTTAGAGAATTCCAAAGCGAGCCACTGAAACAGAATACAGTGAAATACGAAGCAATATTAACAAACACTTTCTAAGTTTACATCAGGAAAACCTAGATGAAATAGAAGGATTTCTAAAGGATGATATAAATGACTTAAACACACTTATTGCAAACAATAAGATTGAAACCACAATCAAAATCTCTCACAAAGCACATCTGACAAAGGGCTAATATCCAATATATACAAAGAACTCAAGAAGTTAGACCCCAAAGAACCAAATAACCCTATCAAAAAATGAGGTACAGAACTAAACAAAGAATTTTCACCAGAAGAAATTTGGATGGCTGAGAAACACCTTAAGAGTTGTTCAACATCATTAGTCATCAGGGAAATGCAAATCAAAACAAACCTGAGATTCCACCTCACACCAGTCAGAATGGCTAAGATTAAAAACTCAAGTGACAATAGGTACTGGCAAGGATGTGGAGAAAGAGGAACACTCCTCCACTGTTGGTGGGATTGCAAAATGGTAAAACGCTCTGGAAATCAGTTTGGCAGTTCCTCAGAAAATTGGGCATGTAACTTCCAGAGGACCCTGGCATACCACTCCTGGGTATATACCCAGAGGATTCCCCTGCATACATAAAAGACACATACTCCACTATGTTCATAGCAGCCTTGTTTATAATAGCCAGAAGTTGGAAGGAGCCCAGATATCCCTCAAAGGAGGAATGGATACAGAAAATGTGGTATATATATATACAATGGAATACTACTCAGCAATTAAAAATAATGAATTGATGCAATTTGTAGGCAAATGGTTAGATCTGGAAAATATCATCCTAAGCGAGTTAACCCAATCACAAAAGAATACACATGAAATGCAATCACTGATAAGTGGATATTAGTGAGCCCAGAAGCCCTAAACACTCAAGGCACAATTAGCTAGTCAAATGATTCCCAAGAAGAAGAAAGGAGAGGACCCTGGGCCTGAAAAGATTGGATCCAGTTTTGTAGATCCAGAACAGAGAAATGGTGTGTGTGTGTGTGTGGGGGGGTGATTGGGGAATAGTTGGGGGGGAGAGGACTTATGGGACATTTGGTGGGGGGGGGATCTGGGAAAGAGGAAAGCCTTTGGAATGTAAACAAAGAATATAGAAAATAAAATTTAAAAAAAAAAGAAAAGCCCAGGATGAGACGTATTACTGCTAGATTCTATTAGTGTTTCAAGGAAGATTTCAGACCAGTTCTGGTTGACTTGTTCTTCAAAATACAATGTAAAATTTCTAGATGAGAACATAGGGCACACATACTCTTCAAGACACTGGGGTAGCCAGGGACATTAGTAGCACAGAAACTAGTCCCAAGGATCAATAGAGGTGACTACATGAAAACAAGAAGCTTCTAGATAGCAATAAAAACACAACAGAGCACATAGCTCCAGAGCGGGAACCACCTTTCCCAGCTATGCTTTAGACAAGGAGCTACAATGTCTAGACTTTACAAAGAACCACAGAAACTAAATACAAAGGAAGTAAAACTGCCAATCAACAAATGGACTATGGAATCAAATAGACGGTTTTCAGATAAAAAGTTGTAAGTGGCCAATAAGTGCTTTAAAAAGCTGTCAATATTCTTAGCCAGCAAAGACATCAAAACTATTTTGAGATATCGCCTCTGTTGTCAGAAAGGTTGTCATCAAGGAATCTCCAACCAGTTTTGGAGGGGACACAGAGGGAGAAGAACTCTTATTCACTGTTGCGGTGCAAATTAATACGTCTATTGTGGAAATGAGTTTGGAGATTCCTATGACCTAGCTAGAGAACCCCACACCACAGAGGTATTTACGCCCCTTGTTGATTGCTCTTCTATTCACTGTAGCAAGGAAAGGGACCCGACCTAGCTCAACAATATTGAGAAGGAGATAATGAAAAGCTGCTGTGTATGTAAAGCGTATTAGGACTCTGCTCTAAAGGAAGACGAGATCCCAAAATTCTCAGGAAAATTTATGGATTTGGAATGTATAATACGGAGGTCACTCAATCTCAGAAAGAAAAAAACACTGTGTGCTCCTCCCCCATGTTGAGCCAAGCCTGCAATGTATATAGGCATATATGCAAACAAATGTTATGTATGGGTGTAGTACAACATTTAGGAAGGAGAATAAGAAAGGGTAACAAAAAAAGACAAAATGCTCACTAGTAAATTGTACCATGTGCAGGACAGTGGAAGGCTCTCTCAATGTCCTACGCATTTCCAGTGGAAAATAGTTCTTAAACGGGCACCGTGCACATGTGATTCCATGAAGGACTATTACTTTACCATGAACCTAAATTTTAAAGGTTTCTGTTGACTGTCTTTGTAGGACATAGTTTTTGAAAGTACTAATAAACATAGAGTGCTTTATTCTTTAAAACGAAAATTTTAGGTATTCACATTGTAGCATGTGAAGATTGTTAGAAGTATGCTTGAAATATAATTTTGAAAATTCTGAGAAGCCTTGGGAATGCTGATTAATTGTTCCTCAGTCTCAGAATGTCATGCCAGAAATTTGAAAATACCAAGGAACTCTTCCCCCACCCCCACACACCCGTATGTCACAAGTCTAAATCATGTCCTTGTTGGTGAATCAGCATACTTTTTTTAATTGAAAAAAGGAAAGGACAAAACAAAGAGAGAGTCTTGAAGTCAATGAGGGAGAGATGAGTCATGTGTGAGCTGTCTGCAGGGAGCTTAAAGGTGGACTTCTCAGCAGAAGCAGTTGCAGCCAGAAAGCCAGGGGTGACATATTCAAAATGGGGAAAGGGGAAGAGAGGGAGAGATAGTGAGATGACTCTGTGGGCAAAACTCTTAGCACCTAGGCTGATGACTAGAGTTTGAGCCACGGGACTCACACAGTGGAAGGAGAGAACTGAGCCCCACAAAGTGACCTCTGACCTCTGTACCATATGAGACACACACAGACACACAGACAGACACACACAGTAATTTAAACATAAAAAAAAACCCATCTTGTAGAATAAGAACTCTACATCCAGCAAAACTGTAAATCAAAACGAAATCTCAAAAATGCAAATCAAACCACTCCCGGGTAAATAAACTCTACCGCCAGGGATCACCCAGTGAGAGATACTGACAGGAGTCGTTCAGGGCAAAAAAGAAAAGAAACCAGAGGCAGTGAGAAGGCAAGCTCTGGAAAGAAGCTGTGTGCAAGGCTGGTAGACTGATGGGAACCTCAGTGCGTGTGGCATGTGTCTCAGAGCCTAATTTACAGTTTATCTTGCAGTCTTTAGTGGACTACAGAGCCACTCCTCACCCGCTTGTCAGATCTACAGAGAAAGCCCGTTGCCATGTATTAACTTAACAGAACTCTAGTTTACACCAAGTGGAAAGGCCAGGAATGTTGTCAGATAGCATCTGAGGGCCGTTTGCAGGGCTATGACCTGTTTCTTCGGAGTACCCGCCGACGTGCTTTAAAACTGATTGGATTCATGGCTTTCTGTGCTCTGCCATGTAAAGTTTCCCGAAACTGCGTCTGTGCCGCAACATGGAATTGTTTTTTTTTTTCAAACCGCGGTCCCTCAACCTTGACTCCAGGATAAACTCTCGTATTTCCCTTTTGAAGCAAGAGCTATTTTGTTTGTTGGTTTGGTTTGGTTTTTCGGGGGGTTTGTTTTGTTTGTTTTACAGCAGTCCCTTGAATGTAGGTGAGGAAAGGAAGAACAGAGGCAAAATGAGAACCACAAAAGACAGGACGAGTCACGGCACAGTCTTTTCCTCTTCTGATCTAAAAGAGAGCAACATGAGGCCTCTGTCTGCACCCTGGAGGGATGGGCATACAATATAGACACATAAATAAATCCAACTATTATGAAAATAGCAGGACAGGGAGAAGGGAGCAGAGCTTCGTAAGGAAAGATCTGGAAACTAACAAAATCAAGAAAGCATTAATAAGAGAGAGAGATTGATTTAAATTTAAGGAGCAAGTATAATAATCAGGGTGGATACTGAACAGAGATCTTGAGAGGAGCATTAAGAAAAGTTCTACACTAGAGAGATATATCTTCTTAATGCAAAATACGACAGGGACAGATGAACAAGGAGACAAAAATAAAAAGAAATATAGAAAATAAGAAGCAAAATGACAGAAAACCCTAATCGTATCAACGATAATAATTAATACACTTAGGTTAAACAAGTGAGGCAAAAGACAGAAATTGCCAGACTGGTTTAAAAGCTAAAACTAAAACAACTTCACCCAAAAAAGAGCAATAAAAATGACCCTGTGGAAGCCATCTCAATGGTCAGTTTGGTGGATCTATTATCACCTGGGAGACAGGGCTCTAAGGACGGCTGCAGGGGGTTATTATGTTAATAGAGGTGGGAAGACCTGCCCACTGTGGGCAGGGGGTTATTATGTTAATAGAGGTGGAAGACCTGCCCACTGTGGGCAGGGGGTTATTATGTTAATAGAGGTGGAAGACCTGCCCACTGTGGGCACCACCATTCCCTAGGCTAGGACCTGGGACGGAATACGAAGGAGAAAGTGAGCTGAGCATCAGCGTTCAACGCTTGCCGCTCCGCGACTCCTTCCGCTTTGACTGTCCCACCATGGTGGTCTGTAAGTGAGCCAAAAGAAATCCTTTCTCTCTTAAGTTTCTTTTGTCAGGATATTTTATCATTTGATAGGGAAAGTAACTAAGATAGCTTCCAAATTTGATTCTGTAAGCGACATACTTTAGAAGACATGAGCTAAAATTAAAAGTGCCATAATACAGGGCAAGAGAGATGGCTCAGAGGTTAAGAACACTGAGTGCTCTTCCAGAGGTCCTGAGTTCAATTCCCAGCAACCACATGGTGGCTCACAACCATCTGTAATGGGATCTGATGCCCTCTTCTGGGGTGTCTGAAGACAGCTACAGTGTACTTACATATACATTAAAATAACTAAATAAAAATTTTTTAAAGAGCGAGCCATAATGCAAAACATCAAAGTTAAGAGAAACAGAATGACTATACTATCAGCAAAAGTAGACTTTAAAACAAAAGGTACTTTAGGGATAAATAGGAACCTTTTAGAACAGTAGAAGGATCAGTACATTAGTAAGAAGGGTGTTGTAAATATATATACAGCTATCAGCAAGGCCCCAAATACATGAGCAATAATGAGTGTAACTGAATAAGAAAGGAAAGATATAGTCCAGCAGTGGTGGTGATCAGCTTTAATCCCAGAACTCAGGAGCCTGGTCTACAGAGTGAGTTCTAGGATACTCAGGGCTACACAGGGAAATCCTATCTCAACCCCTGCCCACCCCCTTCCCTGCCCCCAAAGGAAATAAAGATTCAACAGTAATAGTTTGAAATTTGTGCAATTAATATTTAGTCATGGATAACAGAAATCGGGAACAAATATTAGAATAACACAGCACTGGGCTGGGGAAGGTGCTTAGCAAGCACCAGGACCTAACTTGAATCTTCAGAGCCCATGTAAAGTCAGGTACTGCTGTCAGTCATGGGTTTACAATCCCAGTATGCCTATGGTGAGACAGAAGGAGAGAGGGGAGAGCCCCAGAAGCTCACAGGCCAGGTAACTTAGCGTAGGTGACAGAAATTCAACAAGGGCTGACATCTGAGGTTGTTTTCTAAACTCCAGATGTGCACGTGTGCGACACACACACACACACACACACACACACACGAAAATTAAAATAACTAGAGCTAACAGACATTTCTAGAACTCTCCACCCAATAGAAGTAGAATCTATTTTCTTACGGGTATATACAAATCCATTTTGGAGAACTGAGTATGTTAGGCCACAAAAAACCCTACTAGTTAAGCTTAGAAAACCGATGTGGGGCTAAATGCATTTTCACATCAAAATTTGAGGAAAGCTGAGGTGGCAGCTCAGGGGTGGGGCAGCTCAGGGGTGGGGCAGCTCAGGGGTGGGGCAGCTCAGGGGTGGGGCAGCTGACTTCCATGCATGAAGTCCTGAGTCAACCTATAGTACTGGCAGGAAAAAAAAAAAGAAACTATAAGTCAGCCACAAAAATACATTTGAAAATGCATAAATGTATAAGCAGCAAAAGAAGTCACAAGGGAAATTAAACAGTGCTTTGAAATCAAGCCCCATTAAAATCAGGATGAGACAAGGCTGTCCAAGGTTCCAACTCTTCTTCAATATAGTGCTGGAAATGCTAGCCCAGGCAATAAGGCAAGGGGAAGAAATGAAAGAATTACAGATACGGGAAGTCAAGCTAACCCTCCCTGTAGAAGGCATGATATGGCACATAAGAGTCTCACAGAGGACAACTGTTCAGCCGTCACAGCATCAGGACACCGTAGATGACTCTTGAGGACACCGTGTGTGTGTGTGTGTGTGTGTGTGTGTGTCTGTGTGTGTGTCTGTGTGTCTGTGTGTCTGTGATCCCATCTACAGAGATGGAAAGAAGGGATGGGCTTGTTGGGAGAAGGCTGAAGGTTTTGGGTTACTTCTTAGAGTACCGAACATGTCCCCTCCATGACTGTGGTGATGGCGGTACAACTACGCGAGAGTCCTGGAACAGTATGCCTTCTATGGCAGAACTGTGTCATGTAGAAATCTTATCCTAATAAAGTGTTAGCTCAGTCACCGAAGAGCTTGCTTTGCAAACATGAGGACCCAAGTTCGATCCCAAGAAAACATGTTTTTTTGTTTGTTTGTTTGTTTGTTTGTTTTTTAAATGGGTGTGGTGACACAAACCCGTGAAGCAGCACTGAGAAAATGGAGACAGGTGAGTCATTGGGACCCACTGGTTAGCCAGCCAGCCTGCTTGGCGAGGAACGATCCTGTCTAAAAATAAGGTGCACAGCGAAGGATGAACACCTGAGGCTGCCCGGCGGCATCCCGCACGCACGCATGCGCACACGATCCCCGCATAGGCACGGTTCATATCCCAGGACCCACAAGGCCTACCTACAACCATCCAGCATGGCACATATGCACATGCAGGCAAAACATTCTTCTACATCCAAAAAGAAATCTTAGGGGAGGTATAGATATTCACATACACTGGCGGTGGAATGCAGGGGGCGGTATGGACGTTTCCAAACGATTCAGCAGAGACATCTAGTGTTTTTGCATAGTCTGGGGGGTGGGGAAGGGTGTGTCTCAGAGCCCCGGCAGCTGACCCAAGTTTTGTTGCAGGGCAGTTGCCATAATGAGAGGTAACTTGCCCAGCAGTTGGGCTGGAAAGCCTTTGAAGCTATCTAGATGAGTGCACGGGGACCACCGTGGGCGCTTTAGGTTCGCGTTGCCGGCACCCACTTCCCACTGGGGCATTGTTAGGGTAGGAAGCTCGGAGCCCACGAGAGTTAATCCCCAGCTGCAATGTGAGCTAGGCTCCGATGCTAAGCAGGGCAGCACAGCTGAGGGGCCAGCTCATCTTTCCCTCAAGACGTGTAGCCCCAGGGATCCTGAGCCCTTCCCAAACTCAGCATGCGACTAAGAATAGCCAGAGTACTGTATGTGTGCTCTAAGGAAGCCGTGGGTATTTATAGCTACCCCAGAATACAGAGAGCCATAGACTTGCAGGACCACCTCTCTGTCATCCAGGCTGGCCTTGTAGTCACAGCCCCGCCCACCCCTTCAGGTACACATGACCACACCTGGAAGTTATAACATTGGGTGCTAGGACATCTTTCCCCCTGTGGCCTCTTCCAAGTCACAATGTCTGCTACATACAGGGTAGCACATGGCCACAGACACTTCTGATGTGCCTCATCTGTATTTGACACCTGATGACCCCCTTTCCTGGCTTCCGGTTCTGATCGGCTCATCCTGGGTCAGGTAGCTGCTTACTTCTAAGCCTATTGCAAAAACTAGAGAGTCTGGTCCTGCTACTAGGGAAGAGAGGGCAAGGGAGCAGAAAGGAGAAAATCTTCAACTCCTCTCCTGTTGGAAGCCACTCTGTAGACGAATCAGACAGTACGGGACAGAGACGGGAGAATGCCGGATGGCGCGGATGGCACCGCGCATGCGCCCTGGTGCTTGCTAGCTGCTCGGCTGCAGAAACTGCTCGGGACTATAAACTCCTGCCTGGCAGAACCAGGAAAGGGCTCATTATCCATCATTTGCTCAACGTTCCTTTGTCACGATAACCCTGACCAGCCGGAGACACACTGCTCTTGCTTTTAGTCCGCGCCTTTGGTCGGTCGGTCGTCGTGCCCAGGCATGGAACACGATCCAGAGAAACGATTCAAAAAAGTCGATTTCTTGTCATCCCAGCAATGGCTCTCGGGCTGATACAGAGAATCTCAGGGCAACGGTTGAGTATCCCCTGGTGGGAAAGTGGAGCGTGCCACTAGACCGAAGAACTGGTAAGGCTGAGCAAGCCTAAACCCCGGGAAATCTCAGAATCGAGAATGCTAGCCACGGGGCCAGCTCCCTGCCAAGCTACCTGATCTGGAACATGTAACCATGACACCCTACTGAGAGGGCCAGGCAATCGGTCACATAGCATAAAAACCTGGAGTTCTCTATGCTAATGAGTTATCTAGCCTGGTTCACCCTGAGTAAGGTATATGTATACAGATCTGCCATCAAATAAAACAAAGACCATCTCCGCCACTAAGGATTGCCCCGGGGTGTGGTAGGGGTGTGGTAGGGGGTGGGATGGAGGTGTGTGGTAGGAAGTGTGGTAGGGGGTGGGGTGAAGGACTTTCTTAGTAAAGAGCCCTGCCTAAATCTCCCAGAGATCTTTGCCCCTGTCCTGGGCTCAGCCATCCCCTTCCTGTCTGGCGTAAAGGGAAATCAAGGACCCGTGGGCCCTGTCCTTGAGGTCCACAGAGGCATCTAGATACACAGGAGGCCAGGAACCACAACATCCGTCCCAGCCCCCGCTGCTTCTCCTCCAGGAAAACTCAGGCTGGGACCCCTATCTCGGAGTAGCTTGCTGGCAGCTTTCAGGCACCCCAGCACCAGGGCAGACACACAGCCCGACATGGCATCCCTCCACTCTAGATCTTCGACAGTTGTGGTGCCCAGACCTCAAAGACAGACAGAAACCTAGGGTACCTTGGCTAGATGCACTGAATCAGTGTATCTGGGCTAGTCCTAGACATTTGTTGTGTGTGTGTCCATCCGTCTCTCTCTCTCTCTCTCTCTCTGTGTGTGTGTGTGTGTGTGTGTTTGATATTTTAAGGTTGATGTGTATATGTGTGCAGGCGTGTAAGACCATGTTTATGTGTGAGCGGAGGTTTGAAGACAGCACTGGGTGTTGTTCTTTAGGCATTCATTGTTCGCTGTAGTTTTTTTTTGTTTTTGATTTTTTGAATTGGGCTAGGCCACTGGCCACTGAACTCAAGGATCTGTCTGTCTTTACCTTGACAGCTCCAGGATTATAAACTCTTGCCTTCATACCTGTAATTTTGCTTTTTTTTTTTTTGAGACGGTTTCTCTGTGTAGCATTGGCTGTTCTGGAACTAACTCTGAGGACCAGGATGGCCTTGAATTCAAAGAGTTCCTCCTGCCTCACCACCTCCCCCCACCCCCCACCCCCCACCCCCAGTGCTGGAATTAAAGGCATGCACTCTCACCACCTGACGCTGTACTTTTAAAATATGGATTCGAGATATATGGAACTCAAGTCCTTGTCCTTAGAAAACAAGTACTTTACTAACTTAACTATCCTTAGTGCCGTCTCCCTATTTGATTTCTTGGAGCTTTCTGGTGTGTGTGGGTGTAAAGATGGAGAGGATTACATGTGTGATGTGGTATACATATGGAGGTCAGAGAACAACTTGTGGGGATCCGCTTTCTCCTTACACGCTGTGGGTCCTGGAGATCCAACTCAGGTCCCTGGGCTGGGTGGGTGGCAACCCACCAGCTGCCTTGAGTGATGACAGGCATTGGGGCTGTTTTAAGGTGGTTCTGTTGGTTTTGTTGGTAACCGGGCCTTTCCTGGTACCCAGATGGTACACACACACACACACACACACACACACACACACACACACGGCATGGCGATTCCAGGAGCTGGCAGAAGCCCAGAGGTCAGGACACTAGAGAAGACAGTGTTGACATGGACCTGCCTGTCCAGTTCCAATAAGGCCACATCAGAATGACTCAGATGGAATGTCAGAGTCTTCTAAAATTATCCACAGCCACACCGAAAGCCAGCACCCAGCACACACAGGCCCTCGGGGAGGGGGAGTGCCGCGGACTGGCTCTGTCTATCGGCCCTCAGACATTAGCCAGCACTTTCCCTTCTTCTTTTCCCCCCTCTGTGACATTCTCTCTGTCTAACTGCAAGCACAGGCTATTTTTATAAGGCCAGGGTTTCATCTCCGAAGAGGAGAATGCAGGAGGCAGATATTTTAGTACAACGAATGTCTGGAGCTTATTAATAAAATCCGAGGCCAAACTTTATCCAGGATATGTAAGGCTTTCTCCCCACAACCAGATGAATTTTTAAGCCTTCAATAGGCATGCTACAATCTGTGGACTCATAAAGGTTGTGTGTCTTGCAAGAAAGGGAAAATGGAATACAGAGGTATAGAGAGACAGAGAGGCCATCATAACGGGGGGAGGGGGTTCAGTGGAGATGGGGAGGGGAAGAGAATAAGGGAGAGGACATGGGGAGGGACGGCTAACATTAAGGGCCACCAGAGGGTCATCTGGAAACTTACAAAGTAGAAGCTTCTTAAAATGTATACATAGTTGAAAGAAATCTAAATGGAATCTCCAACCAGATCTCTTGCCACCAAGTGAAATTTCTAGTAACAGGGATGGTGTACTGGCTGGTTTTGTGTGTCAACTTGACACAGGCTGGAGTTATCACAAAGGAGCTACAGTTGGGGAAGTGCCTCCATGAGATCCAACTGTGGGGCATTTTCTCAATTAGTGATCAAGGGGGGGGGAGGGCCCCTTGTAGGTGGTACCACCTCTAGGCTGGTATTCTTGGGTTCTATGAGAGCAGACTGGGCAAGCCAGGGGAAACAAGCCAGTAAGGAACATCCGTCCATGGCCTCTTCATCAACTTCTGCTTCCTGACCTGCTTGAGTTCCAGTCCTGACCTCCTTTGGTGATGAACAGCAATGTTTCCACAGTGTAAGCTGAATAAACCCTTTCCTCCCCAACTTGCTTCTTGGTCATGATGTTTGTGCAGGAATAGAAACCCTGACTAAGACAGGTGGGTTACTTCTAATTGAGTTGTTGGCTAAAGGGACCCCATGGAACCCCCCCCAACAACTCAGGTGATTGCTAATAAGGCTTATTGTTTGTTATCCACAAATTGAAGGTAAAGTCAACAGTCACATACTTCACTGAACACAGAGAAGTTGTGCTGGCCCCGACCTTGAGCCTTCACCACTGATGACCCGTATTCATGGCACCGGGAGGCACTCTACTACTAGAGGAGAAAGGCAAACGCCAACCCAGCTATAGCCCTTATCTACAATGGTGACTTGCCTACAAGATATGCTGGTATAATAGTGGCACAAAAGTTGCGGGGGTCACCAACCGCTGTTTGACTGTATTTAATCCCCATTCCACAACATGGAACCTATGCCTGACGCTGCTCAGTGTAGATAGGCCATTGACATGGGGGAAAACCAAATACTACTGTTCTGCTAAAGGAATGTAGCCATAACATGACCCCTAATGGCATTCTGCTGTATTCATAGATCAATGTCTTTCTCCGCAATCGCCAGAGAAACATCCTCCTGCAGGAGATAGGAACTTCTATAGAGGTCCACAACTAGACAGTGTGCTGAGAATGAGAGACCTCGGATCACTCAGTCATAAATGGGATGTCTTCATCAAATCCCTATCCTCAGGGCCTAGGAAACACCACAGAGAAGGAGGCAGAGAGGTTGTAAGAGCCAGTGGGGATGTAAGACACCAAGCAAGGCATACCTCCTGGACCTAACAGCATATATAAACTCACAGGGACCATGGCAGCATGTATGGGGCCTGGATGGGTCCAAGTCAGAAGGGCTCCTAGCACTTTGAAGTAAGTAACCATGAGTCCCATCCCTAACCCAGAAGCTAGCTCCAGCTGTCAACAGCTTATAAAGAAAAATCTAGTTTTCTCCAATGGAGTCTCACTGGGTATACAAACTATACTGGGTGGGGGGGGGGAGGGGAGGCTTATGCCCAAAAGTAGGTGGTCAACACAAACTCAACGGTATTTCTGGAGATATTTTGTTTTATAATATACTTTATTTGGGCATCCCTTACCTTTTCTTAGTTTTTTGTTTTTTAAATCTGTTTGTTTGTTTTGTTCTATTCTGGTTTGGCTCTTATTTGCCTGTCTTCTAACAAGAGAGGCAAAAGGTCATGGGGTTGGATGGGTGGAGAGATGGGGAAGATCTGGAAGGAGATGAAGGAGGGAAAATGATGACCACCATATATTGCGTAAAAAAGAAATTTATTTTTAATAAAAAATGGTCAGTCGTTGGGGTTGGGGAAGATCAGATAGATCTGTGAGGAGTAAGAGCGAGGTGACTATGACACAAATACATGCTAGGAAATTCTCAAGTAATTAATATGATCACTATACTAATATATATATTAGTATATATATTAGTATATAGTATATATTAGTATATAGTATATATACTATATACTATATATAGTATATAGTATATATTAGTATATAGTAAATATATTAGTATATAGTATATATTACTATATACTAATATATATATTAGTATATAGTAATATATATATTGGGGCTGGAAAGATGGCTCAGTTGATAAAGTGCTTGCTTATGCAAACTTAAGGGCTCAATTTTGCTCCCCAGCAGCAATGTTGAAAAGCCTGGCGTGGTATATCCTGGTAATCCATCACTGGGAATGTGGAAACAGGTGGTCCTGAGTTGTGCTGACCAGCCAGTAGCTAAGCCACTGAGTCCAAGGACAGTGTGAGATCTTGTTTCAAAAAATAAAGTAGTTGGTTCCCAAGGAATGACGGCTGAGGTTGACCTTTGGCCTCCACATCCATGCACACGTAAATGCAAATAGGCAAATTCCCATGCATGAACACCCACACACATGTACACACAAACACGCTCCCATGCCTGTGTGAGATATGCAGAGCCATACACAAAGTTTGAATATGATTGTTGTGAAGGATTCAGATAATCCAGAGAGCTGTAGAGAAGCAAACAGTTTCTCAGAGACTCACATTCAGAGCAGATACTTAACTACCATGCTGATGCATTTCTTCCGAATATCAAAATGACAAGTGCCTAAAGTTCTATAGATTAAAGAGAATTGATCATAAATTGTATATATGCAGGAAAATATTAATTTCAGGAACTTTCTTTGCTTCCTTGCAACAAAAAGTCACAAAGGGAGGGTCTGGAGAGGAGGCTCAGTGGTAAAGCACTTGCCATACAAGACTGAGCACTGGAATCTGGACCGCTGGAAGCCATGTAAATGCCAGTCAGGGGGGTATCTTGCCTGTCGTAGTGCCAGCATTCTGGAGGTGGAAATGGGCCCCCTGAACGAGCTAGGTGATCTCTGTTCATTGAGAGACGCTGCCTCAGTATGTAAGATGGAAAAACCATCAAACAAGATACCTGACATTATCCTCTGGTCTCCACATATACATCTGTGCTCATATACCCCATACATGTAAAGTACATACATGTAAAACACACGCATGTAAGAGACACCCCCATACACACAAGATGCTGGAGTCAAAGAGTGAAAACATCAGCCGTGTGGAGCCTCTGTGTCAATGTTGTTACTTCTCGAATGTCTTTTGTTCTCATAATCTGATGGTTAGATTATAGACATTAATCTCTGGGGAGAAATTGGAATTTATGTATAGAAAGAAGTCAACCCCATCTGCCCTTTTATGGAGCAGATGCCAGGACAGGAATTTATCTGAGATCCGTTTTCCGTGCTGGTGCTTTAACGATTCGTTGTATAGGACTATCCCTCCTGAGCCATATACTTCGCCATCTCCAGAATTCACTGGGTCTCTCACCCACTGCACTGTCCCTAAGCTTAGTTAGCTCACTGGTCCCCCAGAGTGAACTTTGGTGGAGTCACACCTGGATTTATCAAGGGACCACGCAAGCAACAGGGAGACAGTGTTTACATCTCAGGCAGGAACAGAATTTTAGTAACTCTTGGCATAGTTGGCAGGAGAGACAAAACAGGGTTTGTCTGGGAGAACAGTGGTCGCGTCCCGTTTTGGAAGAATAAGACAAAAATGGCCAAAGAGAAATCCTGTGTGTGTGTGTGTGTGTGTGTGTGTAAGGGGGTGATTTGTCTCTGTAGGGCTTGTGAGAGTAGAGACAGGGGCATGGACAAGGCAGAGAGTAGTGAGACATGGGTGGGGGGTTGTCTGTAGGGGAAGCTCCAGGGTGGCTGTCTTCTTCTAGGTGGTACGGAGTGAGCATGCGTGCTTTATGGGCGGGGTCTACCTGGGTATGGAGTGAGCATGCGTGCTTTATGGGCGGGGTCTACCTGGGTATGGAGTGAGCATGCGTGCTTTATGGGCGGGGTCTACCTGGGTATGGAGTGAGCATACATGCTTTATGGGTGGGGTCTACTTGGGTACAGAGGGAACACAAGCACTTTATGGGCGGGGTCTACCTGAGAATATGGAGATTCTCGGGACAAGCTGGAGACGCAGAGCAGACATTCTAAGCCCTGGAAGTGGTGCAATCATGGCTGGAGGTGCAGCCTGGCCTCCGCTATGAGTAACAAGAGATCTATCTGAGGCTGAGGTGGCGGCCCAGAGGGAGTCTGCAAGGTGTGAGGGGGGAACTGCAGCAAGACTGAGATATGAAGCCGGCTACTTCCATAGTGACTTCCAAACTTAGAAGATAGATTGGATAAAAGGGAAGAAATGGAAATGTTGGCCTGACATCTTCCTTCTTTAATGACAGGGGTAAAAAGGGCGAAGAGTTCCTAGATCAGATAGTAATAAAGAGCTCTTCCTGAGACCCCCCAAAACCTGGGATCCATACAAGGACCCAAAGAGGAAGATGGAGAACGAGAGGCAATAGAAGAATGGGTATCAGGCCTGACCTTTGACACAGAGAAAGGGAAATATCCATGATCCAGCATACGGACAGGGATTGTAACCACGGTTTGGGACAAGAAACCATGGCAACCAGAGAAACCTCAGCCCTGGAACTGCTGGAAGTCTTAAGCAGGCAGTGAAAGAGTCGCACAGCCTGGCTTGTGAGGTTATGGGACACGGGGGCAGGTGGGGCCATCGCGAGTGCAGTAGAGCAGAGACTGAGGAATCCAGCTGTATCCCCACCCTTGAGACACAAGCCGCAGAGCCTGAGGCAGTGCCGGGGGACTCAGACCCTGAAAGACAGGCTGATGTGAGCCAGGAGAGATGTGTGGCCATCCATCACCAGCTGACAGAAGTAGGTATGAGGGATACGGCGTGTGATACCCACTCACAGGGCCCCGAACACTGTGGACAGTGTTCTCTCAGACTTAAGGAAGAGCTGTATTCAGCAAGGACCTCGAGCCTGGCATGGAGACCCAGCAACTCTGTCGCGCCATGGGTGGGGCAGGATCTTTATGAAGTAAAAAAGGCTCTGAAGGATCTGAGTGACTTAGGCTGGCACTTAAAGAGTGCCATCATGTGTGAGAGCAGCTCAGAGAAAAGAGAAAACAGAGGCACGCACAAGAGAGTAGTTCCCGACACGTACAGGGCCAGGTGCAGCTATGCAATTCTTGGAAATTTTATGCTTGGATCCTGCCCAGACGTAATGGGGGAAGGGCTGTTGGGGGGAGGGGGAGGGAGAGGGGGGAGGGGAGTAGTCTGTGATAGCCTGGGTTTGTAAATGTTAAGTGTAAACAAGGATATTGTGTGTGTGTGTGGGGGGGAAGCAGATGCACCCAGAATTTATAACGTTATTGGGTTACTAGGGGTGGGTTACTTCTCCAGACCATTGGCTAATGAGGCTCTAGTTGTCCCTAAAGATAGAGCCTGTCAACATCGCTGTTTCTTTGCGTTCCAGATGGTGAGACCCTTTAGCTAAAGACATCACATGCTCTGCTTGCAGGACTTGGAGAACCGAAGCTAGAACTAAGCCAGAAGTGATTCTTCCCTTCCAGCGACTAAAGTTGCTGAGGAGGATTAACACCGAAAGTCCTAACTCAGCGGTGGAGCCTGATTGCTTCACGTTGGACACGCCAGGCACGCTGTGCCAGCCGCTGCAATAGTGGTACAAATGGTTACGGATAGAACCAACTTTTTGATTGGATTGCAGGCCCACTTCCCGGGGCGGGGGTGGGGGAATTCATATCTGGTACTGGGAACGTAGACAACATCCTGGGATGAGGGAACCCAGGCTCCAGCGGAGAAACAACCGCCATTGCTTTGTTAAACGGTGTGCTGGCTGAGGCGTTTCCCCACATTGGTGTCTATAATCATAGGCTATTATCACCACAGTACATGTCCATTTGGTTATTTTCCCAATTCCATTGTTTGTCTCTTTCCTCGCTTGTGTTTTGTAGTAGGAGAAATGTCCCTCACGGTGGCCATGAGCTGGCCATGAACAGGGTTTGGCACTTAGCTGGAGAACAATGAGACATGTGTGTCACTTCCGACAGGGCGCAGGGACCCTTGCTGAAGAGGAAGCTGGAAATAATAGAAGAGGCGAAGGAAGGGGTGGCTTCAGGATCCAGGACTATCCGTGAGTCTGACTACTCTCCGCTTTGGAGTTTGGCTGGGCCTGCTTGCAAAGGGTCGTCCGAGCTGGACCTGTTTTGAGCGTTGATGTTCCCTGGATGGGGTGCAGACCATCCAGGACCCTCATCAGAGTACCCGGACGCTCCTCCCATCAGGCCTTCTGCAGTCCTTCCCCGATTGCACTGGGGATTCCCATGGAAGGGCAGAGTCTCTGGGTGGAGAAGGACTAGGGCTCCAGCTACACGGAGAGTCATCATCCACACGGAGAGTCATCATCCACACGGAGAGTCATCATCCACACGGAGAGTCATCATCCACACAGAGAGTCATCATCCACACGGAGAGTCATCATCCCTGCAGGCCTTTCAGCGTGGATGCTCTAAGGTCACCCATGTGCTCACCGGGAATGCCCCCCCCCATTGTCCAGCCAGTAAGCCAAAAAAACTCACTGGTCCCCCAGGTGAACTGATGTGAACTCACGCCTCGGCTCAGCTAATTGTTGAGAGCTTGGAGGAGAGAGAGATTACTTATGTGTCCCCCAGGAAAGGAATTTTAGCAGCATGTTGAAGGATGTTCTTCCTCTAGGGTACGTTGTAAGCGAAAAGAAGTAATGGATAGTTTCACCTTTAATGTAGTTATGTACAAAAAAATAAAATCCTTTCCTCCTAAATAGCTTATTTGAAAAAAAAAATAAATGTTTTCTTTTTTTTTTTGTTTTTTTTGTTTGTTTGTTTGTTTTTCAAGACATGGTTTCTCTGTGTAGTCCTGACTGTCCTGGAACTCACTCTCTAGACCAGGCTGGCCTTGAACTCAGAAATCCGCCTGCCTCTGCCTCCCAAGTGCTGGGATTAAAGGCATGTGCCACCACCGCCTGGCTAAAATAAATGTTTTCAAACCACATGATTTGAAATTTTTCTTCCTTCCTTCCTCCTTTCCCTCTTTCTTTCTTTCTTTCTTTCTTTCTTTCTTTCTTTCTTTCTTTCTTTCTTTCTGTTAAATACTTTCTTTGCAAGTGTGAAGACAAGTTTTTTTGTTTTGTTTTGTTTTGTTTTTGTTTTTTAGAACCTATGCAGAAATGAGAGCATGCCGACAGGCACCTGTAGCCCCAGCGCTGGGAAAATAGACAGGAGGATCCCCAGGGTTCACTGGCAGGTTTGATCAGTAAGTCCTGGGGCAGTGAGAGATCCTGTCTCAAAGGACAAGATGGGTGGATGGCTCCAGCACAGTGACGCTTGAGGTTGACCTCTGACCTCTACACAATAAGGGTTCCATTGCATTCACAACAGGTGCATCCACCTACTCCAACACACACAGGCGCGTGTGCACAGGCACACACATGCACACACACATGCATACACGTACATACATACATGAATAACCTGTTCTCTGTGGTGCTGATATTGAGCCTAAGACCTCACCTGTTACTGCTGACTATATCCCCCCTCCCTCACTTTTAAAGTTTGTGCTTGAGTGACATCAGCCAACAGCACTGGCTACGAGCAGCTGATGGAATGACATCATCGCTGTTCAGGGGATGGCAGCTCGCAGCCTGGAAGGCCAGGCATTGAATGTCTGTGGGCTGGGCGTGGGAGCACATGCCTTCAATCCCAGCACTCAGGAGGCAGAGGTAGTCAGAGCTCTGTGAATTTGGGGTCAGCCTGGTCTACAGAGTGAGTTCCAGGTCCACCAGGGCTATGTAGAAAGACCCCCATCTCAACAACAACAACAACAACAACAACAACAACAACAACAACAGTCTATGTGCGATTGTGATTTAGGCCCATGCTTTTAGCACCTCTCCAGAGTCTGGATCAGTGCTGCTAATTTGTGAGGTTGTGCTGGACAGACAAACAAACGAACTAACTGGAGACCCGGCTTTTTCTCCCAAGTGCTCAAAGACCGTGGTGCTTAGCCCAGATGTGGAACCTTCGGAAGATCTTTTGAGCATCAGGGGCCAGGACCACCTGCAGGCAAAAGACCAGGATTCACAGCAGTGTGAGGGGTAGGGGGCGAGGACAGGCTCAGGCAATAAACAGATCTTTGCCTTCAAACTAGTTGGGTAAAAAGCATGATTCAGGCCAGGTGTGGTGGCACATGCCTTTAATCCTGGCACTTGAGTGGCCAGTCTGGTCTATCTGTATGGTGAGCCCTAAGCTATCTAGGACTCCACACTGAAACCCTGCCTCAAAGCAAAGCAGAACAAATCGCCATGGCTTAGTGGTCAAAGAGAGCGGAGGTCACAGATTGACCCGTGTCACCTCTCCAGCGCCAGGATTCCCCTTGTCTGCCTCAGTGAAGTTATGCACAAAAGACAAAGGGAGACGACGATGTCTGCACTTCTAGGGAGAATGAGTCCCACAGCAAACTGGCGCCTCAGCCATACTCCATATCAATCATTAGCTATTGACATTAATGTTTAGCCTTTCAAGACTACCTTTGAGCTCTACGACTTATCTCTCCGTGTGCACGTTTATATACGTGCAAGTGCATTTGTATGGGCAGGTGCACACAAGTCCGTGTGTGTGTGTGTGTGTGTGTGTGTGTGTGTGTGTCCCTGATCATCCATGTGTGGAGACCAGAAGATAATCTCAGATGTCCTGTTCAGACTCCATCTACCGTTTTGCTTTGTTGAAATTATAATTACATTATCTCCCCCTTCCCTCTCCTCCCTTCAGCCCCACCCACCCAAGCGTCTCTCAGCTCACTCTCGAATCCATGGCCTCTTGTTCTTTAATTATTGTTTAACATATTTTTCTAAATACATAATTGCCAACTGCTCACTCCTTAGGATGATACTTAGACGTTCGTGATGACCATTTGGTGTTGGATTACCGGTCGGGGCGCTCTTTCCCAGGGGAGACCATCTCTCTTGCTCTCAACTTCCTCCAGGTGCCCATAGCTCTCCGTCTGGGGGCTCATGTCCTGTGAGCGGTCTCCCTGCCGCGTCAGCATGTCCCTGGCTCAGGTCTTGTTTAGACAGCCATGCTGGTGAGACTTCACGGGTGTAACTTCTCTGACATTTCTAGGAGGCGTTATCTCAGAGCCGACTTCCCGTTCCTCCATCTCTCAGTCTCCCCTCTCCCTCTTCTGTGATTTCTGAGCCTTGGGTGCCGGAATCGTGCCGTGGGTGTGTCAGCTGAGACTAGGCACGACGTGCCCGTTTGTTTCCTGCATTTTGAAAGGTTGTGGTTTTCTTAATGGTTTCTGTCCGTTGCAAAGAGAAAAATTTTTTTGATGAGGGGTGTGGGATACACTTATCTGTGGGTATAATTATGGATCAATGTTTGGATGGTAGTTAGGAATTAAACTGATTTAATGAAGTGGTGGTTGTAGGTGTTCCTCTAAGATCTACGACTTCAGTAGTCTCGGGTAGTTATCTAGGTTTTCAGCACCAGGCATAAATTCCATCTTTTGTTTAAGACCAATTAGGAAGATTTTGATTACTGCCAAGTTATGTGTGACCTAGCTGCATGCGTATGGATTTTGTGCTATGCCGGCCATTGTTTTAGTCCATATGCATCATAGCTGGGTAGGACTGTTGGCCACTTCCTGTCTTGGTTAGGGTTACTATCGCTGTGATGAAACACGGTGACTGAAGCGACTCGGGGAGGAAAGGATTCACTCAGCTGACATTCCCACATCCGGGCTTGTCATCAAAGGAAGTCAGGACGGGAACCCGGGGGCAGGAGCTGATGGGGAGGTCACGGAGGGGTGCCGTCCATACTTGTCCCTCATGGCTTGCTCAGCCTGCTTCCATATAGAACCCAGGACCATCAGCCCAGGGATGGCCCCACCCACAATGGGCTGAGCCCTTTCTCATAAGAGACTAATTAAGGTTTGCCCACAGCCCGATCTTATAGCTGAAGTTTCTCAGGGCTCCTTCCTCTCAGATGATTGTGTTAAATTGATATAAAAATAGCCAATATATTTCGCTCCTTTAGAAGCTTGCATGACACTTTTTTTTTTTAAATAGACTCTCTTTGCTGGCCTAGAACTTGCTGATTCAGCTATGCTTAGTAGCTCTAGGAAGCTACTGGTACCGTGATTAAAAGCATGTGTAATCATGCCTGGATTTTTTTTTTTTCCCAGTGACGGTTCTGAGGATTGAACTCTGGCCCTTGAAAAGGCAAGTACTTTACCAGCTAACTGAGCTCTCTTCTTACCACCAGGTCAAAGAGTCATAGCGACATCTAACTCTCGGCTGAAGTCAGGCATAGGCCTGTGGTGGCAGTGAAGCCCAGTGGTCAGAGCCCCCTACTGCCTGCCCAATGCAGCCTCAGTTCATAACTGCATGACTCACCCCAGGTCCCTCTCTGACCTCGCTTCTAGTGTCTGTCTCCATCCACTTTCTCTCCCGCTATCCTGCATTTTACACCAAAGAGGAACAGGACGTCGATGTTCTAACCATAGAGAGTTTGTGTCTAAAGGTGGGAAGATGAGGGTTGAGGTGAGGGGCTTCCTGCTGACAGGGCAAGACAGAAGCCCAGGCAGCCCAGGAGGGCACATGGAGGGGGGCTCATGGGAGTGGTCAATCTAATATTTTTAAATGACTTTTAAAAAAATATTTATTTATTTTATATATGTGAGCACACTGTCACTGTCTTCAGACGCACCAGAAGAGGGCATCAGATCCCATTACAGATGGCTGTGAGCCACCGTGTGGTTGCTGGGAATTGAACTCAGGGCCTCTGGGAGAGCAGTCAGTACTCTTAACCACTGAGCCATCTTTCCAGCCCTAAATTTTATTTTATCTTTGATTGTATGTTTGTGAGTGCTTTCCCTGTATGTTTATGTACCCTATGTGTGCCTAGTACCTGGAAAGGCCAAAAGGAAATGGTGTTGGATCCCCTGGGACTGGAGTTACAGATGGTTGTGAGCTACCAGTATGGCTGCTGGGAATTGAACCCAGTTCTTCAGGAAGAGTTGTCATTACTCTATACGGCTGAAGCGTCTCTCCAACTTCCTTTTATTTAGTTTCTGAGGCCAGTTTTCATGTGGCCCATGCAGGCTTCAAATTCATTACCTAACAATTGCAGGCCTGCACTACCATGCCCTGTGCTGAACTGACTTTTATAACAGATCTGCTTCTTTGCTAATTCATTAGTTCACTGATTCATCAATAGTTCATTTTATTCTTGAGGACAGGCCCGTGACTCAACACCTGCCAAATATATCACTCCCACATTCCACTGGCATGTGACTGGGAAAATTATATTCCAACGTGAGTGTGTTGGTCAATTTTTGTCAACTTGACCCAATCCTAGACATCTGATATGTCTTCCTAGGTCCTGTGGGTGTGTCTGAGGAACATTTTCTTGACTTCTAATGGACCTGGCAGGACCCAGCCCTGACAGACGGTCCTGGGAGGTAGCCGAAATGCACGCCTGACAGCAATAGGGTAAGCATCAGTCCTCCACGACCTCTGCTTCAGCTCCTGCCTCCAGGAGCTTCCTAAGGTCCTGCCTTGACTTCCCTTGGTGATAGACGGTGACCTCTAAGATGAAATAAATCAGCGTCTGCCCAGACTGGTTTAGAGAACAGTTTGTCACAGCTTAATTTAGCAGAAGTGCAGGGAACACCCACAGGGTGCAGGCCGTTTCATTTAAAGTCGAGTGTCTCCTGCTGGGTTCCCCGAACCATCTCTCATGATCTTAGATTTGGGTTCCTCGAGGGCTTCGGCAGTCTCTCCCGAGAGTTCTGTGTAGACTTTCTTGGATGGTAAAGCATGGGAATAGGAGAACTGACCCTTACAAGATACTGATGCTCGCTACTCTCAAGTCAGAGGGCTCAGAAGGCGGCCATGCCTGCAAACGCTTTGCCAATGAGCTCCAAGTGCTCGAGCTTGCCAATGTCACCCACCGGTCCTTACACACTGTTAGTTGCCCTGCTCGTGGCTGTGACAAGATACTTGACAGAGGGTTTAGCTTGGTTCACAGTTTGAAGGTACAGTCCACGGTACCAGGGAAGGAGTAACAAGCAAGCTGGTCACATCACACCTGTAGTCGGGATGCCGAGGGGGGGACACAGGCTAGTGTAGCTGACGATCGAAGGCCATGGGGTGATGTCAATCACCTTTAGGGAGGGTCTACCCACTTCAACCCGATGCAGAGAATTGTCTGCTAAGTGACACATTGACGATCAATATTAAATATCACACCAGGACACTCTTTAACAGTGATGGGCATTTTGGTGGGGCAGAGGGGTGGCTCTTTAAGAGGCCAAGGACCTGAGGTTCCACGCAGCCGGGAGCCGCTTGGGGTTTTGTTCTATCCTTTTAGCACTAGGCTCAAGTACTCATGAGTTTCCAACTTCTCTCTCCTTTTCTATTGGTGGGGTCCCTAGGCTCGCTCTCATCCGGGCAGTGAAGCACCGTGTCTGACAGCTTGAAGGTCTCCCTAGGTGATAGAGGCTAGCCTATCCTAGGTGATAGAGGCTAGCCCCCAGATTGGCACTACAGGGGAGTGGTGAACCCTTGAGAGGTGGGACCTAGTAGGGGGCTACTCAGGCAACTGGTGTGGGATTGTTGGATGCCTGGCTACTCTCTTCTCTTTTCTGAGGTTCTTGGCCACGTCTGCCACGGGGTGAGTACTCCATCGTACACCTCCTCCTGACGCTCCGTCTCACAGCAGCCCCGAGTCAACAGGACCCACTGACCGGAGACTGAAACTGTGGACTCAAACAAACAAACAAACAAACAAACAAATGAACATTTCTTCTTTTTAATCTAATTTATTCAAGTATTTTAATGCCGCAGTGGAAATAAATGCACGATCTCAGGTTGCTTTCTATTGCTGGGCTAAAGATCTCAACCAAAGGCAAACCGTGTGTGCTGGGGGAGCCCTTTGACTGCATAGCCTGCGTCACAGTCCACTGAGGGAAACAAAAACAGGATCTGGAAGCAGGAACGGAAGCAGAGGCTACGGAGGACCGTGGCTTGCTCCCCATGATGTAATTCAGCCTTTTTTTTCTATACAACCCAGACACACCTGCCCAGGAGGGGCACTGCCCACAGTGGGCTGGGCCTCCCCACGTCAATCTTGTCAGCTATGTCTATGTTTGTGCCAAGCTAGACGAATCAGCTCACTGTTCCGTTAGATAATGACAAGTCCGTATACAACTGACAGAGCACGGTTTATTTCGTTTTGCAGGTCAGGACACAGACTTAAAGTCTCCTCCGAAACATACAGGGTGGCCAAGCTCCTGTTGACCAGAGTTCTTATCTGAAGACTATTGCACAGTATGAGCATATTAACTTAAAGGTTGATCTGCATCTGCAGCTGCGAAACATGGAAATCAAATTTGAATTTCAAAAGTAAGGTATTGATTAGGCAACATAGTACAACATAAGGCCCGCAGTGGGGCCTTATACAACAATTAAAAATGGTGTGGGCACAGCCGGGCGGTGGTGGCGCACGCCTGTAATCCCAGCACTTGGGAGGCAGAGGCAGGAGGATTTCTGAGTTCGAGGCCAGCCTGGTCTACAGAGTGAGTTCCAGGACAGCCAGGACTACACAGAGAAACCCTGTCTCGAAAAACCAAAAATAAATAAATAAATAAATAAATAAATAAATAAAATAAATGGTGTGGGCAGATGAGATGTCTCACCAGGTAAAAGTACCTGCCCCCACCCTACCCGCCTGGGGCATACATGGTAAGAGAGAACTTACTCCCGAAGGTAACACAATACATCAATAAATAAATACATGTTAAAAAAAATTGAAGAATAATGTGGTATTTACTGATACAGAAATACTTATACAACATACTTAAAAATAAAAGAGGCAAATACATATATGTCAACAATCTGAGTTGCTGACCAGGAGAGGTAGTGTATTCCTGAATCCCAGTACTGTGGAGGCTGGGGGGGGGGAGCGGTGAATTTGAGACCACTCTGGATTGTATAATATGTTCAAGGCAGCTTGGGGAATACAGTGAGAGCCTTTTCAATATGAATATGCAAAGGTGCTTAAACCAAAGTGAGGACACACTATGACTTCATAAGCCATGCAGCTTGGGTTTTGCTTAATTTTTGCCGGGAGGGATTGAACCCAGGGTACTTGTTCATTAGGTGTACATCCCTGTAGATTTTAAAGATTTGTTTTCATTTATAATTAGGTGTGTGTGTGTGTGTGTGTGTGTGTGTGTGTGTGTGTGTATGAGTTCTGGTACCCTTGAAGGCCAGAGGCATCTAACCCCTCTGGCATTGGGGTTACGGGTGGTTGTGAGTCACTGTGGGTCTCCGTGAGGTCCTCTGTGAGAATGGTGTGCTTTCTTAACGACTGAGCCAGCTTTTCAGCCTCTCACGTAGTTTCTGCTCCGTAGAAAATATCTAGATGTGGGTCTACGTGCAAAACCCAGCAGGTCTCTCATGTGTGTTCCATTTGCTTTCTGTTAATTTGTTAACAGCAATGTGTGAACTTTCATAAATGTCATTGAAATTCATAAACTCTTTCTTTCTTTCTCTCCTTTTCTTTTCTTTTCTTTTCTTTTCTTTTCTTTTCTTTTCTTCTTTTCTTTCAAATTTTGCTTTGTTGGGGTTTGGTTTTTAGACACAGGGTTTCCATTTAGCGTTGGCTTCCCTGGGTCTTGCTCTGTATACTAGGTTTGTCTCAGACTCAGAGATCCGCTTTCTGCCTCCCAAGTCCTGGGATTAAAGGTATGCGCCACCACCAGCTCATGAGATTCATTAAGAACTTCTATACGAATTGTTTAGTGAAAGAGAGTTATAGAAGACATGGTTCACATGTATGAAAAGGAGATTACACATGTAGTAAGCGGGGTTCACACACAGGTTACCCTGCTCGAGCATCAGAGTTGCAGTAACTGGTCTGTCTCCATGCACAGCTTGCAGCATACGCTAAGGAGAAATAACATGTAAAAACAATGATTTCAGCTTTTGAAATGTAAAGCAAACGTTCTAAGGCCTACAGATACTGTTGGGAGAAATATATGTAGTGCGCAATCTAACTTTTCAACAATATCCACATATAATTTATTTTCAAAAGGCAGGGAATATTAGGTACGAGTTTGTAAAAAGAGGAGACTCTGTCGGTCCTGTAGTGATTGTGAGACTTTGCATGGGGGTGGGGGAGGGGGAAGTCCTCTGTGCCAGAGGACACCTTGGGGATCACTCCCCAGGCACCATCTACCTTAACTTTTTGAGACAGGGTCTGGGACTGCCGGATGGAGTAGCTGACTGGCCAGAAAACCCGTGGGTCTCCACATCCCTGTCTCCTCAACACTGGGCTTTCAAGTGTGCACCAACACACCCAGCTCTCTTCCCCCTTACCATGTGAGTTCCTGGGATTGGCAAACCCTTCATCACTGATGCTGTCCCCCCAGCCCCTCTCACTATGTGATCTTGGGAAAAATTTTCCCCTTCCGTTCTCAGCATCTCCATCTGAAAGATGAGGGACCACTTGGCAGCAGAGAGGGACGCAAGGACTGGGACCAGGTCCCATTTGCTCTTACAGAGTCTGCAACATAGGCTAGTCTCAGTGTATGACGTCATGAGCGGGTGAGCGAATGGGTGAACTGTTCTTGGTGTAGAACGTCATGTGCAGGTGAATGAGTGAATGGATGAGTGAATGAATGAATGGATGAACGGAAGTGGAGTGGCAGTGTTGGAAGGTCTTTGGAAACATGGCAAACAGTCGGAGTCCTTGTGTGTGTCCTGGGGCAGAGGATCCAGAGTTTACAGAGACCTACAGAGTTAGATGTGACTGTGCTTCGCCCACCAGTGTGGGGCACGGCGCAGGTTTCTGCACTTAGTAGCAATGCAGTGTTAATCTTTGTCAGCCATGATATCTGCTCTTTGCCTCCTTCCTTCCTTCCTTCCTTCCTTCCTTCCTTCCTTCCTTCCTTCCTTCATCCATCCTTCCTCCCTCCCTCCCTCTCTCCCTCCTGCTTCCTCCCTCCCTCCCTCTCTCTCTCTCTCTCTCTCTCTCTCTCTCTCTCTCTCTCTCTCTCTCTCTCTCTCCAGAGTTTTCTACACAGTCCAAGCTATGCCCTGAACTCACTATGTAGACCAGGCTGGCTTCAGACTCATAGAGATCCACCTGCCTGTTTCCCAAGTACTGAAATTAAAAAGGCATACATCATCATGCCTGTGGGTTGTTTTCCAGCCATGACCTCTTAAACACACTAAACACCTTTAGCTTTAACTTTGTTTTCTCATTGGTAAAATGAAAGCGATTGTTAATATTTAGTTCACAGGGTTGCTATGAACATTCAAACAACCTCTTTAAAAATTAGCTCAAAATGGTAGATTGAATTTCAGTTGTCTTACTACCCCAAATCCTTAAAACTGTTAGAAAAAAAATATGCGCGCACCATTAATCTGTATTGTAGAGAACAAGAAGTGGTGAGCTCAGCTGGTGCGGGTCTTGTTACATCTTGTTTTGTTTGGGTTTTGGTTTTCAGAGGCAGAGTACCACTGTGTAGCCCTGGCTGGCTTGGAATTTGCTATGTAGATCAGGCTGGCCTCTAACTCAGAGATCTGCTTGCCTCTGCTTCCCGAGTGCTGGGACTGAAGGCAAGTGCCACCATGCTTGGCCTGTCCTGGTGTTTTGAGACAGGATTTCTCATTGGCCTGAAACTTGCCAGGTAGGTTAGGCTGGCGGACCAGCAAGCTCCAAACTGTTCCTGCTTCCCCGGTGTGGGATTAAAGGTGTACCGTCATGCTCGGCTCCCCCCCCCAAGATTTGCTTTATTTGTATATGTGTTTTTGTCTGCACCTTTGTCTGTGTGCCTGGTGCTTAGGGAAGCCAGAAAAAGAGTATTGGAACCTGAGTTAAAGATGGTTGTGAGCTACCACATGGGTGCTGGGAACGAAACCCGGGTCCTGTGGAAGAGCGATAAATGCTCTTAACCCTTGAGCCGTCTTTCCACACCAGTTGCCCAGCTCTTACGTGGGCATGGGGGGGCCCGAGTTCTGGCTCACATGCTTGTATAAGTAAGCACTTTAGCAATCGAGAAAGTGCCCCAGTCCCGAAGCTTTGATGAATCTCTTGTTTTAAAGGGAAGTGGTGTTGGAGGGTGGGGCCATGGCAATCTGAGTAGAGATGAGCTGTGGCTTTGCAGGTGAAATAATTGATGGGAGGAGAGGGAAGGGGGAGGGGGTGGGGGCGGGGGGGGAGGGGTAACCAACGGGGCAATGTGCTGGGATGCTAAGATAGGAATCACAGAGCACAACCAGCTGCCCTTCCCACCCCAACTTCCTCGTTTAAGCAAATAGTGTGCAGCAGTGAGCCGTGCAAGCTGTTCACTTACAAAGGCCGAGCAAGAGCCCTTCCCCACACCAGGCTCAGACAGAGGCTGCGGAACAAGGGTGAATCATACGGAGGTGCTGCGGACCCAGCGCACGAGCTTCAGGGGTAGTGGGTGAGCACCCGGGGTGACTCATCGGGACACAGGTAGACACTTAGGGCATGTGCTCAGAGGTGGCATTGCTGCTGTTTCACGGGGAGGGGGGGGGCCCAGGGGCCAGTATATCCAAGGCCAGTCTACCTGGGCAGGGGCATCCCCAGCCAGCCTGAGATATAGGGCCAGACAGCGTGTGGAGATCCCACCTTTCTCTCCTCCCTTTCTTCCTCTGAGTTGTGCAGATCTCCAATCATCCCTCTCTGGTTCTGCTTGAAAGTAAAAGGAGGAAAGGGAACTTAAAAAGCAGAACTGGGATGTGCGCTTAAAAGCACATCCTATTTAAAGCGAAGGCCGCAGCTTTAAGAGAAGTCAGCAGAGAGAAGGACTGTTTAAGTGGGGGTCAGCGCTGAGTCTAAGGTCCTTAAAGTCCTTCTCCCCTGCAGGCTCCAGGCCTGGGGGGTTGGGCCGCAGGATGTGGGGCGCTCCAGTTTTTCCTTGCGTCCGCAGGTCCACTTGCCCGTTCTCCTCAACTCTGACTCTCTGCCAAAGCACACAGGAAGAGCCACAGGGATGGCACTAGTGCTACTGGAGGCCCGAGTGAGGAGTGGTTTCGCTTGTCACCCTGAGGCCTGGGATCACCTGAGAATGAGGCCGCTGTTGGGGAGTGTTTATCAGGTAAATTGCGGTTAATTGTGAGCATCGCCATTCCCTGGGCTACAATCCTGGGCTGTGTAAAAAAACAAAAACAAAAACAAAACAAAACAAAACAAAAACAAAACAAAACAAAAAAAACCAAGAAAGTGAACTGAGCACAAGTGTTCGTCATCCCCTTGATCGTGGGGGTGACCTTATGTTACCAGCTGCTTCTAGCTCTTGTTGACAAGTTCATCACTATGATGAACTGTCCCTTTGAACTGCGGGCCAGAATAAGATATTTATATTACATCTATCAGAATATTTTATCACAGAAAGAGGAAGAAGAAGAAGAAGAGGAGGAGGAGGAGGAGGAGGAGGAGGAGGAGGAGGAGGAGGAGGAAGAAGAAGAAGAAGAAGAAGAAGAAGAAGAAGAAGAAGAAGAAGAAGAAGAAGAAGAAGAGGAAGAAGAAGAGGAGGAGGAGGAGGAGGAGGAGGAGGAGGAGGAGGAAGAAGAAGAAGAAGAAGAAGAAGAAGAAGAAGAAGAAGAAGAAGAAGAAGAAGAAAAGACCACCACCACCACCAAGCCAAAGACAAACAGACAAATTTAAAGCCTTGTGCCTTCCAAATATGACCTAATTTGCTACTTATGTTCAGTAAAACATTCTCATTCAACATGTTAATTTGGGAGAGAGACACAAACATTCAATATGTAGCAATGAGCTTGAAATGTTCGTGGACAAAAAGAAGCATCTGTGTTGGTGGCTTTATGTATTAAGGGGTTGGATCCACTGCTTTGTTAAACACTAGTAGAAGTCTTGCTAGAGGAGAGAACTGTCTAGCTATGATTGACATAGCCAGTTTATGTCAATGACAAAGACAGCCCTTTGTAATGGGGGGTCAGTCTCCTGCTGCCAGGTCAAGGCAGGGCTAGTCAAAACCATAGTCTTCTAGAATAGACAGCATTAGCTGGATTGTGGCCAGAAATCTCAAAGGAGTTTCCAATCTGCTGGCCTAATCTACAGATCTCAGACCTGGCCAAATCTAGGATAATTTGAGTTTCAAAAAGATAAAGAACTAAATAGATAGAAAATGTCAAAGACAGAAAGAAAAAAGGAAGGAAGGAAGGAAGGAAGGAAGGAAGGAAGGAAGGAAGGCTAGGTGTGGTGGTGCAGGTCTGTAATCCCAGCACTTCTGAGACTGTGCCAGATCAGTCTGGGCTATAACAGGTGCTAGGATAACCTGGGCTATGTCAGGAGAACCTATCTAAAAAGAAAAACAAAACAAAACAAAAAAACCTAAAAAATACCCCAAACCTCCAAACAAACAAAAAGCCCAAAGCAAATCCAACCAGTCAATCAAAGAAAACAAACAAACAAACAAACAAATAAACAACAAAACAAAATGTCCACAGGAAAATAAATGGTACTGGAAATTGTATTAAGCGAGACAGCCAGGCTGGGAAAACAGGCGTAGCCTGCTCACTCTGGTTGCAGGTCCCGGCTGTAAGTCTGTGTGTGTACTTGTGACATGTAAGTGTGCAGAGGTCAGGAAGCTAAGGGGCCATCGAGGGGCAAGATAGTGTAACATACATGATACGGACATGGGAGAGGGAATGCTGGGACGGAAGCTTTAACAGGGAGCAGGGAGCAGCAAAAGGGTCAACTGGAGCTAAGTATGAAAATGCAAAAAAAAAAAAAAAAAAAAAAGAAAGCAGCCATTTTGTAAGATTATTAAAAATAATAATTAAAAATACCTCAGTGCGTTTACAGCAATGTTTAAAAAGAAAGCGAAAGTGGGGACAACCCACGTCATCTGTCACCACTGATGACAGTCCTACCATTTCTTCATTCTAGGAATAAGGAGGCACAATCATGCATTTGTAATTGTGTGGTTTTTTTTTTTCTCTAAAACAGGAAATGTAGAAAGATGTTAGAGTTGGGAAAATCTCTCCTTGTGGGTCCCAGTGAGAAATCAGGTCACCGAATGGGTCACTCCGGACACTGAAAGTTCCTATGCGAGAGTCACTGGGGATCCGATTCTGTGCAGCGACAAGTGACCTCCCCGCAACTCCACGACTCGTGAAAACGGGCCTGTCGTGATGGAGCCACGAAGCATCATCACCTTAGCAACGGGTCCAGCCAGCATCAGACACTTCTCATGATGGCACGGCCAAGGGTTCAACGTGGCAATTCAAAAGTCAGTCGCTAGCTCTGTTGATCTGTGTGTGTTGCGGAGGCAAGTCTGTGCTATGGCATGTGTGTGCCAGTCAGAGGACAGCTTTCAAGAAACGGTTTTCTCTTCTGCCGTGTTGGCCCTGGGGAATGAACTCAGGTTGTCAGGCTCGATGACAAATGCCATTGCAAAGACAGACCGATTTTCTGTGTTGGGGTTATGCCAAGACCAAGGCTACAGAACAAACCAAACCTCCAGGAAAACAGTTGTCTCATGTTCAGAATATGGGGCTCCTCCCCTCCCCCCCCCCGCCCTCCTCCCCTCCCACCACCCCCCCCCCCGCCCCCGCGCTCGTGTGTGTTTGTCTCTCTCTGGCTTTCCTTCTCTGTGTATGTTGTTAAAAACAAACAAACAAACAAACAAACAATAACAGCAAAACACCAAACACCACCAAAACAACAGCCAAGCTCAGAGGTGTGTCAGACAGGGGGCGGCAGCTGTATCCCCGGGGCTTGCAGAATCCTTTAGGTAAATTGGGGTGTTCTGGGCTAGACAGAGACCTTGTCTTAGAAACAAGGTATATGGCCCCGAAGAATGACACCTAAGGTAGTTCTCTGTCCTCCACAAGCTCACAGCGTACACACACACACACACACACACACACACACACACGCGTGTGCACACTAGAAAGAAGAGGAATCCTTAAAAAGAGACAAGCACTTCATAGGCAGGGAGGACTGTGGGCTGAGCTACATCTGACAAATCTGACAGCATTGCCGGGACCGAGCGCAGAGCCCGTTGAATTGGACATTGTCCGATGTTTACTCGGGGCGAACAAAAACCGTGATTATGTTGTGTCCTCTTCTGTAAAACGCAAAATGCAAAAGCCATGATTTCATTGCAAGAGTAATGCTGGCCACCTGCACTTCGGTGAATGTGTGTCTGTCTGTCCCAGTGAGCCTGTCCTCAGGGGCCAGCCGGGCCAAGCCCAGCTGTGTCCCCAGAGCTTTCCCCAGCTCCCGGGAGTTGTGCGGCCAGGCAGGATTAGTAGAGGTTGACTTCAGAAGCGAGGCAGAGCATCGGGAAAGAAGTGAGTTAAAATGACTTCAAACCTCATGTCCTGGCCAGTGTTCGCAGAGAGGGGGGAAGGGTGGGGGTGGGCAGCTGAGTCGGTAAAGCGCGTACCTTGCAAGCCTGAGAACCTAAGTTTACCCCCGAAGAGCCCACATTAAAGAAACCCTGGGCCCAGCGGCTCATGCTTGTAACCCCATAGCTAGGCTGATCCTGGGGTCAACTGTCCCGCCAGCCTAGCTTATCTGACAAGCGTAGAACAACGAGAGAGCCTGTCTCTAAAACCAAAATAGACAGTGTGCAAAGAATGACACTGTGCCTGTCCTCTGACACACACAGACACACAGCACCTACCCCCACAGCAACACACACACACACACACACACACACACACACACGAACACATATGTACACACATGTATACACACACATATACTCATACATACCACATACACACATACATATACACATGCACGCACACACGCACATACATATGCATATACATACACATACACACATTTACATACACACAATACATACACACATACATACACACATGAGAGGAGGCAAAAAGAGCAGCTACGAATGAGGGGATGGCTAAGCAGACAAATGCCCTGGCCATGGAGGAGACCCAAGCTCTAGGGGGGCCATGGTCTCCCCATTTTCTTTCCAGTGCTCAGGGCCATGTCTGCGCTTGGGTGAATGGTTCCTACAGCCCTGTCATGGAACATCTCCTGAACACTTTGGTCTGTGCCCAGCGTCAAGGATAGTAGCCCTGGGTCCTTCTGTTAACCAGACCCAGTCTCTGTCCCCCAGTGGCAGAGTTGTGGCTCTCTCCAATGTCTTCACTTCTACTCAAGGAGAACCCAAAATTTCACAAACTGTGTTAGAAGTTTTCAGCGTGGCACCTGAACAGGCAGTGACTTTTCCCCCCCTATGTGAGTGTCATTTCCTCTGCAACTTTCTTTAGTCATCACTTGGAGAAGAGCACACATCCTCATCCTCTGTCAGGTTAGGAACGGGGGGGCCAGAGCTGGGGAAGTCGATCAGTCACGAAGGTGCTCGCTGCGCAAACACTAGGGCCTGCGCTGGGACCCTTAGTTGCTAAGGTGGGATGTGTGCACCTGTGGCCTGGGTGCTGGGAGGAGGGGGAGGGGCTGGCGCTGTGCGGGAGACCCGGGCCCTTGGGGCTGGATTCTCAGAAATCTTATAAGAAGGGTAGAGAGCCTCATTCTTCCTTTTTTTTCCAGGTTTTTTCGAGACAAGGTTTCTCTGTGTAGTCCTGGCTGTCCTGGAACTCACTCTGTAAACCAGGCTGGCCTCGAACTCAGAAATCTGCCTGCCTCTGCCTCCCAAGTGCTGGGATTACAGGCGTGCGCCACCACGCCCGGCTCATTCTTCCATTAGGACAGAACACTTCCTGGTGTGTGGTAGGGGTACTGGGTGTATAAGATAGGCAAGCACAGCATTCTAGGGGGGGATGGCAAAGAGTCACTTGTCCTAAGTTATATGAGTCAAAGAAGGAATTCTGGGATATTTAGTTAAGTTTCTGTTTTGCCTCCCAGTCCCATGCTCCCAGAAATAAGACTCAGACTTAAATTATCTTTACAAATATTTTGTCCATATAGGTAGGCTCTACTCTGACTAGATCATAACTAAATATTTATTTTAACCTACATGTTGCCCCGTGGCTGGGTACCTGTGCTCAGGCACCCTGCCTCCGAACATCTGTCTTCTCCCCTCTTTTTGGGCTCCTCCCCCACTTCCTTCTCTCCCAGATATTTTTTCCCCTCCCAAAGTCCCACCTTTATTTTCTGCCTAAGCCATAGGCCATAGGCCTTTTAATTGATAGGTAAGGAGGCGCCCATACAATACACAAAAGGATCTCTTTACACTGGGGAAGCTGATACCAAAGCCAAAGATGTCATACCAAGTAGCTGGGGCTGTGTGTGTGTGTGTGTGTGTGTGTGTGTGTGCCCACACCTGTCTTTAGAAAGGATATATTCAGAGCCCCATCTGTGTACAGCCTGGGCAAAGCTGTACTGTGTGAAGATGGGGAACCACCACCTCTATACGTCTGTGTGTGTCCTGACACACAGTCACTCGGGACTTAAAGACTCAAATGGCTTCATAATTGGATTTTGGGTATACATGATGGATTTGGATAGAAGGAGAGACGGGGAAAAAGGTAAGAATAAGGAAAGGTCTGTCCTGAAGGAAGCAGGAGGACCATGGGAGAGGGGAGGCCAGCTATGGGGGAATTTCAGTTGATCCAGAATCTCACCAGCATTTGGTGGTGTCCATCTTTTTAATCTGAGCTACTTCTTTCTGTACGTGTGCAGGGTTAGCCCATTTGAGTTTCAGTTTGACTTCCCCTAAAGATGAGGGAAAATGAGCCTCTTATTACACCCATAAACTATTGTTTATCACCATAACAAACTACTTCACAAAAGTAACTTAAGGAAGAAAAGGTATATTTTAGCTCACGGTTAAAGAGTACAGCCCATCATGGGGGGTGGGGGGAGTGGGAGGGGGTAGTCACATCGACTCTGCAATCAAGAAGCAGAGAGAGAGAGAGAGAGAGAGAGAGAGAGAGAGAGAGAGAGAGAGAGAGAGAGAGAGAGAGAGACCCGATCAATGGCACATTTCTCTCAGTTTCTCCCTTTCTATTCAGTCCAGGATCCCAGCCCAGGGATTGGTGCGGCACACATTTTGGGTTCCTCTTCCCACATCAACAGACACAGTCTAGATACTCCTCATAGGCATGTCCAGAAGTTTGCTTCTTAAGTGGTCCCAGATCCCGGCAAGCTGACGATCCCTGTTAACCAGTGTGCTGTGCTTGTTGCCGGCTGTGAATCTTCTTTGGGGAAGGGTTTCTTTGAATTATTTGCTGGCTCGTCTTTTTTTTTTTTTTTTTCCAGCAAGCTGTTTCTTCTGATTAGGGAATTACGGTACATCCTTACGTATTCTGTCTACAAGTCAGATCAGCATGTCACAGACCAAGATTATCTGTGTGGGTTAATTCTTCATCTTCACCACAGTGCCTCTGGGAGAGAAAGCTCTCAGGATTTTCAAGTTCCATTTAACAATCTTTTGTGACCTCGAGCTTCTTTTAAAACATTTATTTATGATGTGTGGTGTGTGTGTGTGTGTGTGTGTGTGTGTGTGTGTTGTATGATTTCTGATGTGTTAGGGATTGTGAAAGGTCAGAGGGAAACTTCCCGGAGTCAGTTTTCTTCTTTCTCCTTGTTTTGAGGCAGGGTCTCTCCTTTTTTCTGTCATACCACATGCTCCGTGACAGCCGGCCCTCCGGTTTCTGGGCGGTTCTCCTGTGTCGCCCTGTCATTTTTCTGTAGGCGTGGTGAGATCACAGAAGAATACCACCACGCTGGGCGATTCTGTGATCCCAGAGATTAAGCTTGTGTCCTCCGGTTTGCCTGGAACGTGCTTTTAGCCGACGAGCCATTTTACCAGGGACATTGAGCTATTTTTAATGGCGACTTCATATTCAAGTTGTAAGTGCACCCAATTTAGACCTAGCCAACTGCTACTTAGGCATTTATACGGCCCTCACTTTCCTCCATGCTCTATCACAGCAGCCCAGGGCACACACATCTGTTATAGACCCTGACCCCGCTGTCCTAAAGGGTGCCGTGCCTGGTGCCCTGTAAATACGATTCAAGGAAGCAAATGGCCCTCTTAGACACCCTATAGCTTATTGATGTGTTTATTGATTAGTGAAACTTTTTAGCAGTGCTTGAAAGACGCAGGGGGTAGTTTTGCCTCTGCGATTTGTTCAAATAAACCCTGTTTTGTTTGTTTGGTGGCTAATACGAGGATAATTAGAGGAAACTTCGGGGAAGCATTTCCCAGGATGGGCTCTTGCCTCTATAGGATCTCAGCAGGGATTTGCTGTGGGAGTGCTGGGCAAAGGGCGGTTTGCTTTTCTGTACTGCTGTTTACACATTGGTAAAGCTGGCAAAGGTCACCCGAGATATAGGCCACACACTGCACTGGTTAAAGAGACGGGGGATCCTGGTAATGATCACCATTTACTAGTCCCCTGAGTGCAGGGCCAGGGGTGTTCCGGTTACTTCTGTCTCCTAACAACAGCCTGGCCAGACCAGTGGGATTGTTTTCTTTGAAAAGAGCAAGTCGTTGTCAGCCCAGGGCCACATAACCAATGTGGATCGAAGAGCCATTCAGTGTGGCACCAAGCGCTACTGGGTGGTCGTCTCAAGCCACTGCCCTTTAGGCTCATCACAGACGGAGAGGTCAACAAAGACACAGAGGAGAAACGAGGAAACTGCCATCTTGAAAAAGTTTTCTTCTCCCGGTTGTGTGCCGGAGGTTGATCTCATCAATCTTCTTACATCTTAAGTCTTTGAGACAGGCTCTCTCAATCCAATCCAGAGCTCACTGATCAGGCTTCTCTGACTAATCAGCTTGCTCTGGGGTTTCCCTGTCTCTCTGCCTTCCAAAGCTAGAGTTACATGTGGATGGTTTATAGGGATTCTGGGGCTCTGAATTCCTCGGGTTTGCAAAGCTTTAATCATCAAGCAACATACGCACCCCCCCTCCCTGCCATGCGCACTTTGGAGGACTACTTTTTCTGGTGGCAAAAGGACTGGACTGGTTTAGATGCTGTCAGAAGCTTTGTTGCTGTCCTGGAGCCAGCAGGTAACCTAGCAACCGACCCACTGCCGAGACCCCTCAAAACATCTGTGTCAGTGTCAGCAAGTTTGGAAGCTGGGGTGAAGGAGAGAGGTTCTTCTGGAGAGCTCTTAGGATATTCATCTTCCCTGATCTGTACAGATGGCCACAAAAGAAACAGGACAGACCCAGGGAATGCAGTGGGCACAGCAGTGCTCAGCACAGACTATGAAGGGCTTGTCCCAAGCACCTTTCTCCCCTCTAAGTGTCTGTCCTTGACCTGAGTGTCCAGGAATGAACACGACCCAGTGTATTCATTACTTTTCTTCTTAATGCAACAAAATGCTTGATGAAAGCAACCTGAGGGGGAAAGGATTTAGTTTGCTCTCAGTTTGAAGGTATCTAGTCCATCATGGCGGGGGAAGGCGTGAAGGCGGGGGCTTGAGGTGGCAGGTCACAGTTCCCAGTCAGAAAGCAGAGAGCAGTGGAGGGGGGTTTCCACTGTTTCGTTCAGTCTAGGACCTAGCCGGATGGAATGGTGCCACTCACACTTAGGGTGGGGCCTCCCAGATCAATTAACCCAATCTCTCTCATAGACATATCCAGAGAGCTGCCTTCTACGTGACCCCAGATCTTGTCAAGTTGATCATCGACACATCCTGCTTGCTGAGGATAATCAGAGTGGATGTGTATTTCTTGGGTATAGTTATTTTTCTTATTACTAAAATCTGTCCCATGTTTGGCATTCCAGACAAACAGGCTGGGATAGAGGCATACAGGAGAGAGTAGCTTGGAGTAGGGCTAGGCATGCGCTAGGGTTGTCTCTCAGAAGGACAGACCATGTATTAATGGCACACAATGTCTCTTCTCCTTACAAGTGATCTCTGGTTGGATTTATTTAACTATCCATTTATTTTATTGAGACTGGGTCTCATGTATCCCAGGCTGGCCTGGAATTCAGTATGTGGTTGAGGATGACCTTGAACTTCTTATCTTTTTCTCTTCACCTCCAGGATGTTCTCTCTCTCTCTCTCTCTCTCTCTCTCTCTCTCTCTCTCTCTCTCTCTCTCTCTGTGTGTGTGTGTGTGTGTGTGTGTGTGTGTGTGTGTGTGTAGGCCAGGGATCAACTTTAGGTCTTTGGATGTCTTCCTCAATCATGTTCCATCTAATTTTTTGAGCTAGTGTCTCTCACTGAACCCAGAACTCATTTAATCGAGGGAAGCCGGCTGGCCAGTGAGCCCTTGAGATAATCCTGTTTCCACTCAACCACAGTAGCACTGGAGTTACAGGTACACATTTCAAGTCAGGTCCTCTTGCTCCTGTGGCAAGCTCCTTATTGACTGAGCTATCTCCCTCGGCTCCCCAAAATCCTTCAACTCTCTGTTCGGATCACCTGAGTCCCTTGAAGCTAGGTATGCACATATGAGGTGCAAAAGAAACGTTTCCCCTAAGTCATACTATCTTAGTTGTTGTATAGTATCATCATACAGCAACATGTTACACTGCTGTAATAGAATGCCTGATGCTGGGAAACACACACACACACACACACACACACACACACACACGGAGAAGTCTATGCAGTTCACAGTTTTAGATGGTGACCATGTAAGATTGGGTAGCCCTGCCTGAACTGTCCATTAGTGAGGGCTTTGTGACCATGCTATGTGGCTAGAAGCCACATACATAGGCATGTAGCACAGAGTCGCTTTATATCAGCCTACTCTCATGAGAACTGACTGAATCATGAGAGCGCTACACTAATGCTTTCTGAGGACAGTGCTCCCGGAGTTAGTCACCTTTCCCTCAGCCCTGTCCCCTTACTGAGCGACACTTCTTTCTTAAAAGTGTTGCGGTAAGCATGCTTCTAGCCCGAAGGAGTGAAAAGGAAGCAGGAGGGTTGAAAGGGAAGATGGGCTTGATAATATCCGGCATCCGCTCTGTATAGTGACCGTGTATCCTGTGTCCCACTGTAAACTAAAAGGGACATCAGTCCTATATTACAGACAGGATTTGAACATTTTAAGTGAGATGCTCATGAACAGAACAGTAGTGCCCAGGGAGCTGGTTTCTGAACCCTTGTCTGTCTGCTCCTTCCATGATACCTTTAGGCTGGAAGGTGGTGTTTTACAAACACGGGAATGAGAGTCGTTTGAGTTCATGAGATCTTGGACACCTTATCCTACTTTTGATTCTCTGGAACAATTGGTTCTGCCTGTAGATTATCCTAGATGCTGGACAAGGTAGCTCTTTCCCTACATGAAGAGGCAAAGCTTACCATTCTAGTGTGAATGCATAAAGCTGATCTATGCCAGAGATGGTGGGGTGCTGACTAAACTCACATGGTCTTCTAGTCAAGTGTCCTTGTTAAGCTCATTTCTGAGTTCCCGTCTTTAAATGGATAGCAATAAAGCCATGAGAAGACACAAAGGTTTCTTTTTTTTCCTGAAATTAAATATGACATCATCTCCCACTCCCCTTTCCTCTCTCCAGTCCTCCTCTTGTCCTTGCGCTCTCTCTCATTCACGGCCTCCATTTTTTTTTTTTTTGGTTCGATCCTATGTTAAACACTATAGAAATAGAACCTTCTCAGTCCATATAATGTTACTTGTATGTGTATGATTTTAGGGCTGGCCACCTGTTATTGGATGGATAGTCAGTCAAGGGGGAAGGGCTCTTATCCAAAGACGACTTATTTCGATTGCTCTCAGCATTCCTTAGTTGCCTGAGGTTCTCTGCCTATCCGTGAGACCCTGTAGACTTCCCCCTCCCATATAAAGTAGCATCTCCATAGGTGTAATCCTTGTTCAGTCCTGTTTACGCAGCCACGTTGATGAGGCTTCGTAGGTGTAGATTCTCTGATATTCCTAGGCGATGAACTCTCACAGTAAACTTCCTGTTTTTCTGGCTCTTAACAGTCTCTCCTCTCCCTATGATCCGTGACCTTTGATGCAGGAGTTGTGTTATAGATGGGGCTGGGGCACCAGATGGTAACTTGTTCTTTGTGTTTTGATCGATTCTGGTTTTCTGTAATCGTCCCTGTTGCAAAGAGACGTTTCTTAGACAGGGGTGGGAACTATATTTACATGTGGGTATATATAGCTGTTTAGAACGGAAGTAGGAATTATTCTGGTTTGGCAAATGGCAGCTGTAGACTCTTCCTCAAGATCCATGTCTTCATCAGCATCAGGTAGCTGGCTACTTGGTTTCCAGTACCTGGCATGATGTCCCTCTTGCTGCCTGGATTTTAAGGTCAATTAGAGAGATGCTGATTTCTGCAAAGGTGTGTGTGTGTGTGTGTGTGTGTGTGTGTAACTCTATTATGCCCTTAGGGACTTTGTGCCGTGGTGGTCTCATTGTTTAGTTTATAGGCCGCAAAGCTGGGTAGGTTGCTTCCTTTTCTTGAAAATTTGCATGACATGTCCTGATACCACAACAGAAGATTCTTAGACGCACATTACTAAGTGAAAGAGCTGAGAAGACTATATACTAGCTATGGTTAGATTCTGATAATCAAGAGTATAAATGCTGAAGAGACATTTCAGCATTTAAGAGCACATACTGCAGCAGTTAAGATCACTGGGTGCAATCTCTGACAACCCAGGCTTGATTCCAATCAGCCACATGGTGGCTCATGACCACCTGTAACTCCAGTCTCAGGGAATGTGATGTGCTCTTCTGTGCTCCTTAGGCATCAGACACGCACGTGGCACACAACACACACAGTGGCAAAACACTCGCACACGTAAAGCAGAACAATATTTTCAATAAAAATAGAATAAGTGATCACAGGAGATGCTCAAATAATATTCTTCAGCTCTTGAGTTATGAAAGAAACACAAGGAGGGCTGGAAAGACAGCGCAGCCACTGAAGGCTAGACTCACAACCTTAAGTATAAAAGAATCATAAGGAAATCCTGTTTCTCTGCAAGGAAAAATCACCATCTTTAGCATGTCTATGCAGTGGACATCACGACATCTTTCAGAACAACCAAACCCAGAACACTGACAGCACCCGAATGCCAGTGGGGCTGTGGATAGAGGGGTGGCATCCGGCCTTTGCTGATAGGAATGCAAAATGATTCAGCAACTTTAGAAGCTATAGCTTGGGAAATTCTTTTAACACTAAATTTATTCTTGCCATTTGGTCCAGCAGTTGCACGTCTTAATACTTCTCCAAAGGAGTCTATAATTTATATTTATAAATGCCCGAACACCAGCCGCTTTCAGCTACCTTATTTACAATTATCCAAAATTAGAAGCCAGAAAGATGTCCCTTAATAGGCGAGAGGAACAGCTGTGCTGTTCCAGACAACAGGATGCTATACCTTGCTGAAGGACATGAGCTTCGAAGCCAGGGAAAGATAAAGGAGCCTCGCCCTTCCCCATGCCCTGTGTCTGCTTTGCCTGTGTACTATGCACGCATGTTTCTGTATGAGAGTCAGTGCATGTTGGGGGCTAAAGCCAATGTCAGTAGTCATTCCTGATTGCTGTCGCATCTTACTGAGGCAGGGCCTCTCGGTCAAATCCAGCCCTAACTGGCATGGCTCACGAGACAGCTAGCTCTGGGGACACTGTCTCTACTTTTTAAGGCTGGAATTGTAATTCCACAGTGTGTAGACGGCCACACCTGCCCAGCATTTATACGGGTTCTCCTTTTGCCAGATTTTTGCCTTCAGCCTTGCATGACAAGCGCGTTAACCACCGAGCCATCTCTCTACCTACCTGAGAGAAGTGAAGGAGGACTCTCAAATACACACTACTAAGTGAAAGACGCCAATCTATAAGGGGGCTGTGCAGTTCCAACCCTATGACATTCTGGAAGGGGCACGCCCGTGCGGAGTGTGAACAGGTCGTGCGTTGATGGGAGTTGGGGATGAAAGGGGTGAACAGCTGGAACACAGGAGACCGTGAACTGCCCCATGTATGGTATGCACGACGCTCTCTATAATGGTAAACATGTTACGGATACGCTTGTCCAGACCCGTAAAATGTACATCACCAAGAGTACTGGAAGAAACTAAGGAATTTGGGGGAAAGTGAGATTATCAGGCTAATCAACTGTAACGAAGGGCCACTCTGATGCAGATGTCGATGGAGGGGGAGGCTACATGTCACGGTTAGTGTTGTCAACCTGATGCAGCCTCGACGCACCTGTGAAGAGAATCTCAGGGGGAGAGTGTCTGGGTCGGGTGAGTGTGCACGTGTCTGTGGGGCTTGCCTTGATCACCTTGATCGACGGGAGGAGACTCAGTGTGAACGTGGGTGGCACCGTTTCCTGCCGTTGAGCCCTGGATTGTAAGAGAGCGAACAGAGCTAGCCGAGCACCAAGTAGACATCCTTTTCTCTGCTTCTGATGTGACCAGGTCCCTTAAGCATTCGCAGCTGTGGTGTTTCCATTACGATGGACCGAAGCTTGGGATTGTGAGATAAAATAAGTCCCTTCTCCCGACACTGGTTTTTGTCAGGGTAATTTATCGCAGCAACACAAACAAAACCAGGACGCCATGCCCGACTGTGAGTGACAGGTATACAGGGAATGAATGTGTCTTTGATTTGACTCAGTTTTATTGTAAACCTAAAACTGTTCTAAAAGGAGCCGGAAAGATGGCTCAACAGTTAACCGTATTCCGCTCTGGCAGAGGACCTGGTTTGGTTCCCGGTTCTTATGCTGGGTGGATCCACACTGCCTGTAATCCTAGCTCCATGGGCTCTGAAACCCTCTTCTGGCCCCTGGAGCCACCTGCGGTCACATGCTTGTCTCCAATGCATGCAGGCACACGATTGAAAACAAACTAATCGTTAAGAAGCTGTTCTGAAACATAAAGTCTATTAGAAACATACATTGTTTCTCTGCCTCTTCTAAATTCAGGTCCACAGCCCACGGACAGTTCTCAAGCCCCCGGCCCCTCTTTCTCTCACCATATTCATTGCTTCCCAAATACTGTCCTTAAAAATAGTTTCCTGCCGGGCAGTGGTGGCTCACGCCTGTAATCCCAGCACTTGGGAGGCAGAGGCAGGTAGATTTCTGAGTTCGAGGCCAGCCTGGTCTAAAGAGTGAGCTCCAGGTCAGCTAGGACTATACAGAGAAACCCTGTCTCAAAAAAAAAAAAAAAGTCTCCTTGTAATTTTTGCATTCAAAATTTCTGTATGTTTGTGTTCATGTGTATGGTTGCACATGGAGACCAGACAACAACCTTGGATGTTCTTCCTCCAGCTTCCGTCTACCCTGCTTGCTGAGACACGATTGCTCACTTTCACTGGAATTTGCTAATTTGCTTAGGATGGCTGGCCTGACCTGTACAGCACAAAGACTCTATCCCTACTCCTCCTGATTTGTGGTGTGTGTGTGTGTGTGTGTGTGTGTGTGTGTGTGTGTGTGTGTAAGGGTGGTGAGAGGCTAACCTTGGCTATAATTCCTCAGGAGCTGTCCAGCTTGTGTTTTGGGACAAGGTCTCTCACTGGCCTGGACTCCACTGTCAATTTGGCTGGCTGGCCAGTGAGCCTGTGTCTTTATTTGCGTTCTGCAGATGGGACCAGAGCCTCAGCATTCTTTTTTTTTTTAACTTGGATATTTTTTTTTTTGTTTACATTTCAAACGTTTTCCCTTTCCAGGTTCAGCATTCTTTCTTGATGTGTGGTTGCTCTGAGTCTTTGATCCTGGGCATCTAAGTAACTCCTACATAGATTTGAGGAGAACGCATGTATATATTTGGTTGTCTTTTCATTTATAATAATGCCAAAGGCATCACTTTCCTGTTGTTTCCCAACTGTGACAGGTTCTCCAAAGCCGTCTCTTACAGCTGTGCCGGGCAAGGCTGGCCCTTTCCCAATGAGGAACATTTCTGCTGCTTTGTATTTTTCTGTCATATTTTGAAACACCAAAAGCCCAACGAAGCAGAATCTTCTATTCCCAGGGGCTGACTGTAATAGATTTTGACTTCTGCTCATTTCTCTCCTCAAGGAGTGTTGGAAGAAATTGCTTTGACAGGCCTGGGATGTGGACCAGTTGGTAGGGTACTTGCCCAGTACCCACGGTGCTCTGGGTTCTGCATATAGAACTTTGTAAACTGGGCATCATCGTACATACTTGTAGCCCCAGAATTTAGGAGGTGGAGGCAGGAGGATCAGAAGTTCAAGGTCATCCCCAGCTATGTAAGTTTTAGGTCAAGGGTTATATAAGAGTTTGGAGGAGGGGGAAGTGGTAAGGGGAGGGGGAAGGGGGAGGGAGAAAGAGGAGAGAGAAGGAGGATGGGGTGGCGGGGAAAGGAGGGAGGGGGAAGATGGGGTAAGGGGTCAGAGGAGAGGGAATAATTACTGTGGGAGAATGGTAGACAATTGTGAACTTAGGAAAGAGACTGTGAGGTAAAAATATATTTAGGAGAATGCTGTTTTAGAAACGCAGGCTGTTTAGATTTTGTTTGCTGGGCTCACAAATGGGGCATGGGTTTATTATGACAATTTGCATATTCATGCGTGTACATGTGTGTGCATTTAAGTATGTGGTTCAGGCTGGAGAGATGGCTCAGCGGTTAAGTGCACCGACTGCTCTTCCGAAGGTCCTGAGTTCAAATTCCAGCAACCACATGGTGGCTCACAATCATCTGTAATGAGATCTGACGCCCTCTTCTGGAGTGTCTGAAGATGACTACAGTGTACTTACATACATAAAATAAATAAATCTTAAAAAAAAATGTGTGGTGTACATACAGATCAAGAGTCAACCCTGGATATCTAACTCAACTGCTATCTGTTTTATTTTCATCATCTGGAGGTTATTGACTTCTTCAGTCTGTCTGTCTGGCCAGCAAGCTCCAGGGATTCTCCCATTGGTGCTTCTTAAGCCCGGGCATGAGTCATCCGTGTGGCAAGTTTTATTTGTGTTCTGGGATCTAACATAGGTCCCATATTGATACTTTCGATGATACTTTCCATTCCTAGTGTTTGGTGCTCGTGAGGGCTGGGTCTTGGCTTGTCATTTTGTGGGTGAACAGCTGCCGAGTCCTTCTTCTTGCCACAAAAGGAAGACTAACAGGCCAGGAAGAAGAAGTCCGGGATGAGAGAACTAGATATAACCCGGCGACATCCAGGAGGGTTCCAGGGACCAAGATGGGCCATTGCGAAGGCTGGCTGAGCTTTCTGTGTTTAGGCCTCGGTTTCTCCATTTGTACAAGGACTTGGTGGAGCGCCCACAAGAGTTCTTTCTGAATGCCGCTCTCCCTGAGACCCTGTTCCCAGCTCCCTTTGCTCCTCTGTCTACTGAGTGTTCCATAGGTCTCACACCCTGGTTCCCGGTCACACACTGGACCCATCTAAGCCCCAGGAGCACCTATAGCTCTACCTATAGCTCCCAAAACACTGCCAGGGCACCAAAGTGGCCAGGAAGTGGTCACACCCCGATATGGCTTCGGGTAGAGGATGTGGATCCCAGCATACTGCATAAATACATACTGTACAGTTGGCTTTCCCTATTTGCATTTCTGCATTGTGGGACTGACAATGTTCAGGGAAAATTTTTATCTGCACTGAATATCTGCATTGAACTTTTTTTTTCTTGTCCTTAGTCTCTAAATAATACAGTAAACAGCTATTTACACAATATTTGCACATATTAGACATTACGAATCATAAGAAATGATTTAAAGTATGTGGGGGAACAGGTGTCGGTTACATGTAAATACTGCTAAGTGTGTATGTTTGCATAATTGTGTGTGTGTGTGTGTGTGTGTGTGTCCCCACTCAAGGCCAGAGTACAACCTGTGCTGTCATTTTGATCAGGGTTTCTTTTTTTTTTTTTTTAATTTTTTTTTTTTTTCCGAGACAGGGTTTCTCTGTGTAGTCCTGGCTGTCCTGGAACTCACTCTGTAGAGCAGGCTGGCCTCGAACTCAGAAATCCGCCTGCCTCTGCCTCCCGAGTGCTGGGATTATAGGAGTGCGCCACCATGCCCGGCTGACTCTGGTTTTCTGATTGGCCTGAAACTTCCCAAGTATAGAAGTTTGGCTATACAGCAAGCCTCAACTGCCTGTTTCTGCTTTCGGGGGTGGGGGGGGGAGGCTTTTGCACAAAAGACTTGAGTATCCTAAATTTTGGTATTCACAGAGGTCATAGCAAGTCGTCCCCCTTCTAGCGATTACATATTTGTATGGAAGGACAACCTTATCTTCATGAAGACTGAATGACCCTTAATCATCTTCCTAGTACAGGATTAGGCAATCCTCCCCTCGCCCACCCATTGGTGGAAAGACTAGGATGCAGTTGGCTTCTTGGTTGTTTCATTTGTAAAATGCTAATAAATTGGAGCCTCTCCCTCCTTGGACTGCTGGGAGAAATAATGCTTACCAAACCACTCAGCTCAGTGCCAGGCACACATTAAACATGTAGTTAACCTTAGGTGGTGATCGTTAGGATGATAGTTAAAGGCCAAACTGGAAAAACCGAGTGCTTAGCCGGCACGGAGCTAGGCAAAGAGAAAAGGACAGAGACGTGCCCTCGGGTGCAGGAGGAGGCGGACGCTGGACCGCCAGCAGGAGGGGAATCCCTGGAAGGGCGTTTGCCCAGCCCGCGGGGACTCTGGGATTCCAGGGCTACCCACGTGTTTATCCCCGCACATTGTCGTTGATTTTTAGAAAGCGCCCAACCTCTTCACCTGGTTACCTTTCTAGAGTTGCAGGAGGCATTTGTTTGGGGTGGAGGAGGACTTACGCCTCACGGTCGCGGCGGCGCTGAATTGGGGACAGCATTGGTAGTTCCCATCCCCAGGCGAAGTCGCAAGCACGTCCGGGGAGTCCCTGACCCGCAGCCCCCCAGGACCCGCCCTCCAGGATCCCTCCTCCTGGGCAGTGAGATCCAGATCCCAGAATGGCCCTTTAAAAGGCAGCGTCGTGTCCGGAGGGGGCGGGCTGGGGACCGCTGACCCGCCCGCGGCTGGTCCCTTCTCCCCGCCCCCTCCCTCCCTCCTCCTCTGGCTCCCTCCCTCCCTGGATCCCCGCGCTGCTCACTCGCTCTCCCCGCGCACGCTCCGTCTCCGTCAGTCCCCTGAGCTGTTCTAGTGCGCGGCGTGGAGCCAGGGCTCAGGCTGGTGGAGCGGCCGGGGCTGGAGGCTGGGAGCGCGGCGCGCACGGCCTCCCCGCGCCATTATCCGCGCTCGCTCCGGGCGAGGCCGGCGCCAGGATGGCAGAAATGGGGAGCAAGGGGGTGACGGCGGGGAAGATCGCCAGCAACGTACAGAAGAAGCTGACCCGAGCGCAGGAGAAGGTGAGTGAACGGTAAACCTGCCACACCTCTCACCCCTACCCCCCCGGGATCTAGCTGGTCACTTCCGGATGATCACCGCCAAGGAGTCCCCGGGTTTGGTCTCCTTGCAGTTAAGGTGCCCCCCTTCTCCCTACCTGGGCGCCAGTAGGGGAGAGCGCAGCTGTCCACCTTGTACCCCCCTTCCCCCATCCTTCTGTACCTTCGTGGCTCCTCTGCAGAGAGAAGTGGAGGCCCACGCTCCGCTTTGATCCTCGGACGCGGGGTCCACTCTCACCCTACCGCGGAGTCCAAGGGTCAGGAGGCTGGGAGGTGACCCCCAGCCCTCCAGACCCAGGCGGGCAATCCAGGCGGGGCTTGCATGGGGGGGGGGTGAGGGAGCCTGGCTCATCGCCCCTGGGGCCGAATGCGTCCCAGACTTCCAAGGCTATACTTTCTTTCCCAGCTGGCTGGTGCGTAAAGCCCACTGCCCTCATTTTCCTACCGCCTCTCTACCTTAGTCCCTGAAAGAGGGATCGCTTTCCTTTTTCCAAGAGGTGCCTGCGGCCTAGAAGGTCCCGCCCAGACCCGCCGGGTAGCAGTTTCTGCACCCCTCGCCCCAACAGGGCTGTGGCGGTTTCAGCCGCTGGAGAGAGTGGTGGTGGGGGCTCAAGGCTATCCGGTGGCCCAGAGAGGGGTGTGGAGGGCGCCACAGGAAACCCTATCCCTGTTATTCGAGAGTATTCTGGGGTTTTTGCAGGGGAAGGGATCAGAGCTTCCTGGGACACCCTGACTGTGCAGGAAATGCAGGGATTGGGGGCGGGGGTCCTTCGCTGGCCTGCCTTCTACCTCACGCCGCCCGCTGTCCCTGGCTTATTGAATTGGATCACGCCAGCTGCTGACGCCACTTCCCCTGACAATTCCGACTATGAAATCTGAGATTGTACAATCTGTGCTTCTGCCAGGGATAGCCCCCCTCATGGCGCTATCAGGGCCGGGGCCTGGTGGGGACAGGGACAAGGCTTGCCTTTTTTTTTCTGCCGGTCTTGGGCTGTTTATAAACAATGACTTTTGCAGCTGAGAGCTGTGAGCTCCCCAAGGATGCAGCCACGTGATGGGGGCGGCGGGTAGATCTTCCTTAGAGCCCTACTCCTCATCCTTGTGGTTACTCGCAAAGAAGAGGGTTACAGTGTCTGGGCGTCTTGCTAATCCCCTGATCTGGTCAGCAGCGCTCCTTTCTCCATCCAGGAGGAAAGAGAGAGATTAGGAACCTTTCTGTAGTCTGCGGGTGGCTTAGGAGACCTAGGTGACCCAGCTGGAACGGGTAGAGAGATACAGCCACCCTAGCTCCCAGTGACCTAGTAATTCATCTAAGGGGCCTGGAACCTAAAGGAAAGGAAATATCGGGGGTAAGCTGAGACAAGTTCCCTACCCCCACCACACAGAAAACCAACTTCATTATGGGCTGCTCACTCTAGCCAGGACGCACCTCTTCCCAGATGCATTCGTTTGTGTGTGTGTGTGTGTGTGTGTGTGTGTGTGTGTTTGTTTGCTTTTTGTTTTTGGCAGGAGCCTCCTTGGTGCAACTCTGGGAGCCTCAAGCACAGGCTAGGGTCCTTTCTTGTAGATGACCCTGATTCACTGGGCCACCGAGCAGCCATCTCAGTGCCTGCTCAGAGGTTTTGGGCAGTTGGGCTGACAGCTGGTTGGCAATGATGGACCATGACTCTGGCCAACAGCTGGTCTTGGCTGAACCCCGGGCGGGGTTCATGGACCTGTGCTCGTCTTTGGCCACATTTGCTCTCTGTCCCGTGGGCATTAGTTAGGGACCATTTGCCCAGGGGGAGCGAAGACAGTCTGACAGGCATCCTGAGACAGCAGCCTGCTTCCCGTCCTCTCCCTCCTTGGCCTGCTACGGGCCCTGCTTCAGGAAGCCCCCGCGCCTTACCCAGACGCTGTCCTCTTCTGTCTATCTCTCTGACACTTGGAATCTACATTTGTCACAGCTTGGGTATCCCCAGTATCTTCTAGTGGTGGTCTGTGTCCTGTTCAGTGCCCACTGCTAATGGGACCTCAGTCCCATTGCCTTACGAGCAGTCCTGACAGTGTGGGCCCACCTTCCCTGCCCGAATAAACTAGCCACGGGGCAATTTTAATCTTTTAATTTTTATTGTCACGGAAGGGCATTTTCTGAGCAAGGATAACATCTGAAAAGCCAGGGAAGGTTGGGGAGATAGCGCGCTTGGAAACGTGTTTGTCACACACATAAGAAGATCTGAGTTCCATCCCCTAGAACCCATGTGTGAAGCTGGGAGCGGAAGTGTTGTGAGTTTGTGATCCCAGGTCTGGGATCACAACTAAGTGATATAAGCGAGCTCCTGGATCAGTGAGAGAGCCCTGAGCGCTGGCCTCTACACGCACGTGCACAGAGAAACAATCAAAAGAAAGCCTGCAGTGTATTTGCATAGAAAATACACTCCGTTTTTTTTTTCATCCCAATTTTTCAGCCCTGACACCCATGGAGACTCAGTGACAAGAAAGGCCAGTGTGCCCTCTGGTGTCATGGGGACCTCTTGTGTGGGTCACAGAGCCAGCCACCTTTCTGCAGTCTTTCCTAATGGGCCTTGGGTTGCTACCTTTGACTCATCTGCCCCCGTCACTGCCCTGGACAGAACTATGCTTGCTTGTACCCCTCTTGTATCTGTCTGGCTCTGGTGGGTGTTTAGCGGCTGCTTATGAATGGATGTGGGTACTTGGGTGCTTGATCGTGGAGCCCTGGCTGGCCCAGACCTGGGAGTGAGCTGGTTGTGCTCTCTTCCACATTCTTGGTTGCACACGTGCCATGTACGTGCCTCGTGCTAGGATGAGTCCCTGCACGCTGCTCCAGGCAGGAAGCTTACCGTTCAGGCCCACATGGTACTTAGTCCTGTACTGCTGCCGTGTGCCCCCGGAGAGCGAGCGAGCGAGCGAGTGTGCCTGGAGCCTGGGCCCACGGACTTCGTGAGGTCATCTTCCCATTGCATTTGGCTTAGCTGACCCTCTATAAATGACTGTGTCCATTTTTGGGCCTCAGAAGGGTGGCTGGGCAAAGCCAGTTTAGGGTGGAGGCTGGGTCAGATGACAAGAGGATTAGAGGTTGGCAAGAGAGAGAGAGAGAGCCGGGCCCTTGGGGGATGGGGTGGTTGGGGAAAGGACAGCTGGGGTGGGGGTGTGGAATCTTGCCCGCCCTCGTCCATGGCCTAGGAGTCCTCTGGGAAGGGTGCACGAGGGAGGCTGGGCTCTGCTCTCATGGTTTTGGGTCAGTGGCTGAGCGTAGGTAGATAGTCTTGGGTTATGGTGGGAATACGCAAAGAGAGACTGTTCCATGTTGGTGGCTGTGGCTGTCCCTGGGCATGCTTGGAGGGGTGCAAACGAGAGTGTTTGGGACGCCAGTGGGAGTGGGAAGTCCACTGCACAGGGCTGTCAGGGCACAGCACGTCTCTGGCACGTGGAGCAGATGCTCAGCAAAGGGAAGGGACAGCCGAGGTTATTTATAGGACCTTGACCCGTGGAGGTAACCTGCGCCAGAGGATGCCGCTGTTGAGCGACCCTGACGCACGGCCGCGAGCTGCACTGTGTTCCTCTGCATGCATGGTCAAGGCCTTCCCATGGGGGAGGCACATCAGACGTCTTAGTATGTCTTAGTATGAACTGGCTTTGAACATGAAGCTTCTGGGAGTGACCCAAAGGGTAGCTCAGCTCCCTGGGGGAGCGACCGTGTGCCCCCTTTAACAGAATGGGCTTTTGCTGCATAGTGCTGGCTGCCGGCTAGAAACACATAACCCTTGCAACTGAGGTCGCCTGGGCCACTGGCTTCACTTATGCAGGCGTCTCTCCAGTCTGAGGACCCAGCCTAAAGCTAAAGCTGCTGACCTTCACGAAAGGCATCTTCTACCTCCCCTTTCTGTCTGTGTTTCCCTCGACGGCCCTCTCTCATCTCTTTTCCTCTCTTTCTGAAACTCTCTGCACTGGGCCTCTCTGCTGAACCTTCCAGCCAGAGATCAGATTTCCTGAAAATTCTTTATGTCAACGGTTTCTAGTCCCTGCAAGATCCTGCATCCTGTTTGGGGTGTTGGGGTTCCCCGGGAGCGGGGACAGGGGAGAGGCTCTGGAGACCCTGGGCTCAGGAAGATATAGGAGAACTGTAAGCGTGTCCATGGGGGTCTTCCTGACCCCCACCCCCTCAGGCCTGGTGGCCTCAGTACTATCCTGGCAGTGGCAGGTGGAAGCCAGGCTATTGCTATTATATTGGGGGATGGTAGATAAGGGAGGGGCGGCTGGATGCCTGGGGCACAGGTATATCGAGAGGTCTGAAGGCCGGCGAGGATGGTGAGAATTTCAGTTCCGTGAGAAGGAAGGTGTGGCTGCGTGAAAGACTCAGGCCGGATTTAATTAAGTGTTGCATGCTGGGGTGGGAATCTTTGCACCCCAGAGAGTCTCCCAGCAGCAGAGGCAGAACCTCTTTCTACCACTCCCTCACTGGTCATCCTTTGAGGTTCCCTTGTGGCCTTCCTGCCCTGGCTTCTGCCCTGGGGGGCCTTGAGTCGGTTCTTTTCCCAAGTTGTGAGGCTGGGACAACACTGAGAAAGCGTCAGTCCTCCTCAGCTGCAGCAAGTCAAAGGATGTGCCTCATGGCTTTGTCCCCCGAGGGAGATTTTTCTACCCTGTATATCACCCTGCGTGGTAGCCAAGGGCAGGGGGCCTCTAGGTCCCCCTGACTGGCTGCAGGACCTTAGTCAGGTGGCTGGTCCTTCCAGACCTCCCTACCACCACGCCAGGGATAAACTGGAGATGACGATAGTTCTCTTCACAGGCTCGATTGTGACGAACAAAAATGCAAGCTATATAGGACATGCTTGCCACATATCAGTTAATAGGTAGACTGATGTCACAAAACCTCCTTGGGAACCATCTTTCCCGACAAGGCCCACTGCTCAGATCGCTCCCTGGGAGTGTCCCTTATAGGCCTCTGTAGACAGCTAATCCCTGCTGAGCCGTTAGCTGGTTAGGGCTTAGGATAACAGTGTGTGTGTGTGTGTGTGTGTGTGTGTGTGTGTGTGTGTGTACACATATACTGTGTACGTGTGTGTCTATGTGTGTGTCTATGCACATGAGTAAGTGTTGTATATAGAGGCAGTCTTGATGGCGGAAAGCTTGGACTTTGAATCAGAATATTTTAGAGTTAACTTAGCTCCTACAAATAAAACTAACCTGGGCCCCCTTCTCTGGTCTTTTGTTTCTTGACACTGTTGGAGTGATGATGGATTTCCATATCTGTCCTATAGGACATATAGCACCCACTGTGTCAGGAAGAGGCGCTCATGTCCTAGCTGGAGACATACCTGGTCATCGCCCAAGTGGTCACAGCAGGAACGTGTTCCATTTGTGGAGACCTATGGCTGAGCTTGGGTCTTTATACGTGACTACGGATGTGGGTGGCTGGATAGATGGGCAAGCCTAGGGGAGCTTCTAGTCTCCAGGTGAGAGGCCATCTTTAGTCGTGGGGACTTCCTGTTGGATGTGTGGTGTGTTGTGTTTTCCTAAAAGCCGCCTCTTTGGCAAGCTTCCACTGGGTCTTACGAACACGCGAAGAAAAGGATACTAATCCTAAAATTTTATACCACAGAGGGACAGGCTGGGACAGATGTGCATCTTGGCTTGGGTGTTTGTGCAGGGCCAGGTGGGTGGGGGTGCCTATTCAGAGTGGATTTTGGGGAGTATGGGAGAGGCGCCTCACAAATGCTACTACCAAAGGTGTCAAAGATGGCCTGGAAGGCAGGGGTCCCATCCGAGCAGTGCAGCAGTGGACGATCCTGGGCTGAATCACCTCCCCATAGCAACGCTGGGCTCCTGTCCTTGGACAAATCATGCCGATCTCTGTAACCTCAGTCTCCCCTTCTGGAACAGGCCTAATGATACCTGCTTCCTCAGTTACTTGAAGGTTGGAATGGAAGTCTGCATAGATACTGCTAGGCCAGGCCAGGCCTGAGAGCCACCAGTAGGATCGATTTACTCTCTCATTGTTCTAATGTCACAGAAGGGGATTCCTGGAGGGAAAGCCAGGCACCCAGGCCTCTAAAGCCCCCTGTAAGAGGCTGCCACCTCCTAACTGCATATGCCATTAAGCCATTAAGGGGCCAGGGCTGGGGAATGGAGAAGAGAAAGGCTGCTTTTCCTGCCCAAGGGAAGCTTCATCTAATATCGTTAATAATAACAGCCACGAATAATGACCACCCCTGTCTTGCCACCATTGCTACAGTGTTCTGAGTCTCAGTGAAGGAACTGAAAGGCCGCAAGGTGGCTTTGGACATAAAAAGGCACTTGTCATCAAGACTGACCACCAGTGGTCTATCCCAGATACCTGGGGATTCCGTGTGGTGGAAGAAGAGGGCTGACTTCCACATGCGTGCCACGGTACATATGCACACGTGCACATGTAGGTACGCATGAATGAATGAATGAATGAATGAACGAACGAACGAACAAACAGATGTAATAGAATTTATCTTGAAAAGAAAGAAGGGCTGGAGAGATGGCTCAGTGGTTAAGAGCACTGACTGTTCTTCCAGAGGTCCCGAGTTCGATTCCCAGCAACCACATGGTGGCTCACACCCATCTGCAGTGGGGTCTGATGCCCTCTTCTGGTCATGTATCTAAAGAGAGCAATGGTGAATAAAGAAAAGAAAAAAAGAAAAGAAAAGAAAAAAAAAGAAGCTTGGTTCTGTGGTTGACATTGCAGATTCTCTCTCTGACCCAACCAGACTTACAGATTACCACCTCTCCTGAGGTGAGGTGGACTTTGGCCCCTAGTACACTTGACCCTTAAATAAGATGTACCTCTAATCCCACTTGCGGTGGAAGTGTGCGGAAGACCTGGGTTTCCAGAGCAAGACTGAAGGTGAAAGTTCAGTCTCACAATGGATGCTGGAGACCAGAGGACCTTAGTTTTAGGAACAAGGTGTCTCCTGTTTAAACCTGGAGCTTGCTGTCAGTGAGACCCCTGTATCTGTCTCCTCCAGTGCCGGAGTTTCTGGAGCACACTGCTGTGCCTGGGATTTAGGAAGGAGCTTGGGATCTGAACTCTGGGCCTTATGCTTGCATTTGCCAATGGAGTCGTTTCTCCAGTTCAGAAACTTTTTATCCTAAAAATATAAAATGTATACTTTAGTTTCTCTCATTGCTACAAAATTCCTTTTATAAAATCACTGAGATACTAGGTTTTTAAAAAAAATGTTCTGGGGAGGAAATGCTATGCTGTTAACCCTATATAAGCTAGGAACTCTTTCTCAGTTCTCTGCTCTGGACCCGGCACTGTACCCACTGTGGCCTGGCCCCAGGCTGGAGAGTAAATCCTGTCTCTACTCTCAAGGGCAAGGTACTGTCTGTCTCCTGCCTCTGTGGTGTCTGGAGCTGCAGCTCAGCACCCGGCAGGTATTTGAGGATACCCAGGCTGCAAATGTCCAAGTCTTCTGGCGGTCAAACGTGTTACATAAATTAATACAATATTTGCATAGAAACTAACTATGCACAGCGTCCTGTATGCTGCCAGCCCTCTCTAGATGGTTTATAGTGGGCCAATTCGGTGTGAACACATGCCACACTGTATATCGTTCTGGATACAAACAGCAGGAAAACCTGTCTCTGTGTGTTCAGACACCATTTTGTCTTTTGAAATGTTTTTGATATTCAGTTTGTTGAATCTGGGGCTGTAGAATCAGAGAGCCAGTGGACTTATTGCCCAAGGATGCTTGGCTTCTGACATCAGGGGACAGCGCCGATGCCTGACAGGCCCGGAGGCTGCGTGTCGTGGTGGAGAGGAGGGATGCTTGCTGTGGGACTGGGATGCTATCCCACCCCACTCTGCCACGTTCCGGTAGTCTAGGCCTCCCTTCGTCCATGGTCAGAGGGATGAGTAAAGAGCTTAGGCATGTGGTGGCGTCAAATCTCAGCAAGTGGCTGCAGATCTGCTGCCTGGTCAGATGGTTCTTGTGGCTGGTCAGGGCTGTGTGTGTGTGTGTGTGTGTGTGTGTGTGTGTGTGTTACATGCATGTGTGTGTGTGTGTGTGTGTGTGTCTGTGTGTGTGTATCTCTGTGTGTGTCTATGTCTTTATGTGTGTCTGTGTGCTGGGATGGGGGCACTGCTTGCTTTTAGGTCAGATGACAAACAGGACCTTGGTCCCCAGCAGAGGAATGCCCTAAATGAGACAGAAGTACCTTGTGTAGACCAAGGGCTGGGACAGTGTGCTTTGCTAGGCCCGAGACCTCACAGCTAGAGCTGGCTCCTGTCCATCCTTAGAGGTGGTTCTTAGACTTTTTCTTTTCTTCCAGACCCTGCACTTTTGCCTTCCTTTCTTCCCCAGATCCTAAGTTTCACAACAGATGGATTGGGGTCACAACATAGGGGTTTGGAGGGAGCCTCAGACCATCTCTGGGGACTTCTGGGAGAAGGGCATTTGCGTCTCTAGTGTCCTTTGGAAGGACGCCTAAGCTGCAGCATCTTCGCACTGCAGCGTGAGGGCCCGGCACTGAGCTGAGCCCCAGGTCATCATGGGAGTGCGTGGGTGGCCACAGACAGCAGCTACTATGGCTCTAGCGAGGGAGGTGTTCCCCCCCCCCGTCAGAGTTGCTGCAGATCACACTGCCACAGGCTCTGTGCCTTATACAGCCACTCTGGCACCAGGTCGGGACCACCCCTGAGGATTCCTCGTGTTGTATGCATCCCGTCTGACCTGAGTTCAATTCTGGGGAGACTGTGGCTCACTTGGGCAGAGGTTGGCTCTCTCCCGGAGCACCTGGGCACTGTGGCTCAGGAGGCTGAGAGGGAGGAGCTGCCCAACTCTCACACAGTGCCCTGACAGGCCTGGATGATCTGTTGAGGCTGAGGAGAGGCGGTAGACCTGAGCTGAGCTGAGCTCCAGGGCAAGGTGGCAGGTTTCCGGGCAGTCACGGAAGTAGCACGTTCAAGGCCTGTTTGAGATGGAAAGTTAATGCTGTTGGGAGGAGAAGGCCTAAGGATGGGAAAAGATAACTGGAGGCCGGGTTGGGGAGATAATTGTGGCTGTGCCGCAGGCTAGGGCTAGCTGGTGCTTGCATGTGAGTGTGTGTTTGTGGAGGTCAGAGGTCAACCTCACAATTCTGTTCATCTTTTTTTTTTTAATTAATTCTTAAGTCAGCGAATTACTCTAGGATGCATATTTTTTTGAGTTAAGGTTTGTGTCAAGGAGTGTGTGGAGATTTGGAGATAACTTTTTTGGAAGCTGGTCCTCACCTTCCACTTTGTTGAAGATGGGTCTCTAGTTTCTGCTGCTCCTGTCCGTCCTCCAGGTAGCTGGCCCACGACCTTCCAGACAATTCCCTGTTCTTTTCTTCTCTCTCACTGTAGGTGTGCTGGGGTTACAAATACACATTACCACACCAGCCTGTCTGTCTGTCTGTCTGTCCGTCTGAACGTCTATCTATCTATCTACCTATCTATCTATCTATCTATCTATCTATCTATCTATCTACCTACCTACCTATTTACCTACCTACCTACCTACCTACCTACCTACCTACCTGCCTATCTATAACTATCTATCTATCTATCTATCTATCTATCTATCTATCTATCTATCATCTATCTATCTTGTCCAAGGGTTTCAGGTGGCGATTGCCTTTCACCACGGGCCCATCTTTCTGGCTTGCTCTCACCTTGGTTTTGTGAGATAGGGTCTCTCACGGTTTGGAACTGGCTGCCTAGTGAACCCCAGGGAACTGCCAGTCTCTGCCTCCCAGAACCAGGGTTGTCAGTCAGTTCCACTGCATCCTGACTCTTTGATGTGGGTTTTGAGGTTCAAATTCAGGCCCTTTTGCTCCTGTGGCAAACACCTCACCCGTTGACCTGTCTTCCTGGCCTCCTGGGTCAAGCCCTTTGGCTTTCTCCCTCAGCTGTATCTGGAAACAGTCTGTCTCCCCAGCTTGTGCTCAACCAAGCCTTCAGTCTTTTAGCATCTTACCGACTCCAGGCACGAGGATCTCAGGAGAGCTGGGGAGAGGAAGTGAGCTCTTCATTCCCAGAGTAGAAACAAGCTATTTCTAAGAAGCCTAAGGCCATGGGTTAGATGAGGCTAGTAGGCAGCCTCCTGTGTTCACTTCCGCTTAGGCCTTTGTAAAGTCCTGTTGGAGGGGTACGAGGGTATCGGGGTAGGGGGGTATGAAGAGGGGGTGGCACAAGTAGATCTGGTGAGCAGGGATGTCGGGACCCCTCACCCTTTTCAGTCTCTGACCTAGAAAGGCATGGGGCTGTCTCACTCTTGGGTCCTGTCAGCTGTGGCCATGCCTGGCGGTGGGTGCAGATCCCATGTGGGAGATAACAACAATGAGTTCTGTTGTGTGGAGGGCTATAACGTTGTTGGCTGGTGAGGAGGTGGAGATTTCCATGGCTGCCTTGGTTAGAGGAGCTTTGCTGGGGCTTCAGGGCCGGAAGGGGGCGGGGGGCGGGGGGTTGGGTGACAGGGTGGCCTTAGCTGGTTCAGCCCTCTTCTAACAGCTGCAGCTTCTTTCTTTGGACCTTTTTCTAAGTTCAGCCTCTCCCTGGGACATCAGCCAAGATGCCTGGGCTCTGGCAAACCTGGGCCTCACCATGGAGCTGCGGGCACTGACCCGGTACCCAGAGGTCTTCAGTGGACTCCATTTCTATGCTTGTGGTTTGCTCTGTTTTCCCTATGTCTTAGGTCCAAGAATGCACGAGGTGTTCTATTCCGTGTGGCACTGTGCATGGGACGGGCCGAGTGATCAGACAGGCGTGATGGGGTAGAAAGGGGGTTCTGATTTACATGGGACCACGGGCAGGAAGGGGCCAGTTGAAGCTGGATGGGATAAGAGGGAGGAAGACAATCTAGACATCTTAGGGATAGTTGAGAAGATTTAACTTTCAGAGAGGGGAGAGAATTTGGCCTGCGGATTTGCTTGCCCCCTGAGTCTACTTTTTCTCTAAAAAGGGAGAGGAGAGAACCTATCCCTCACCCTGCCCCTGTCCCCCTTCTCCTGACAGGATTAATCTGCTCCGCCTCACAGAGTTCCTGGGAAGGCCGCGATGGCCTGCAGGGAGCTACCGTTGCGGCCTTGCGTTTTCTCTGTGGTTGTGGCAGGTCTCTAGGAGTTGAACTCTTATTTATGGCTCCAGGGTGGGGCTGCAGCTGGGGGAGGCAGTCAGGAGCTCTGAAGGGAAGCCCTGGGATCCTCATTTTGTGCCCAGGTTGGTTTTGCCCAGAGAGGCGGGGGTGGGTGGGGTGGGATTTAGTTGGGAGAGGAGTATATACGTACATGGAGGTCAGGAGGACATTGGGTGCCCTGATAGATCATTCTCACCGTTATTCCCTTGAGACAAGGTCTCTGAACTTGAAGCTAGGTTGGCAGTCAGCCTGGCCAGGCATCCCTGATGTAGCCTCCCAAGCCACCCACCCAAGGCTGGAGTGAGGGATTGGAACCTAGGTCCGTACACTGTCTCCTACTGGGCCGCCCCCTCAGTCCTGACTCCGCCCACCTTGTACTGTCCTCTTCTTGAATATAGGGAGTGAGAGGATGGGTGAGGGGAAGTGTCTACCCTAGAGCAAATGACAGAGCGTCCATGTTCTTAGATGGAAATCCGATGTGGTCAGGGTCTTGCTACCTTGAAGGCTAGCGCTCCAGAGAAAGTGAACCGGAGCCTGCACTGCGTCGGGGATTTCTCCACGACCCTGGACCTCCTATTGACTCCAGAAATGTGCCAGGGTGAACAAACCGAGGTATTCTTATGAATAATGTCAGCAGAGGGTTCAGGGATGGATATGAATAAAGCTATCCTGGTCCCCGATGTGGTGGTAACAGCTGGGTCAAGAAATACCCACCATCTCCATGAAAGAAAAGTTGGGGACTCTAGGAGCCATTAGTGGCTGGCAGGAGACTTATGGATCAGTTTCATCAGTACAGACTGAATCTTGTCCCCAACTGAGGGGCAGACCCTCCTTCTAATCCCTTTGACATTGGGAAGGTTACTACTCATGGAGGACAATCTATCCTCCATGGTAGAGTTGAGGTGTCACTATTTGTCAGTCCAGAATGCTGCCGGTCAGGGAGGCAGCCTTTTACAAGGTGTGTGGTAGCACCTTGACCAGCACGGGTGTGTGAGGCTGCCCTGTGGCCTCCATGTTAAATCCAGGCCCAGATCAAGATGGTGGGGCCCGAGGCTCCGTGGGGAAGGAGGAAGTAAGTCACTTCTTGCAGGGGGCCGCCCCCAGGCCACACTGCCCCTACCAACTGTTGGCCAAGGGCCAGCCTGTGGAATTTGCTGGCTTTAGGTCTACTGCCGGCCTCAGCCCTTTCTCCTGCTTTCTGCTTCGGCTCATTCTTACACTAGCAACGGTTGCTTTTAAGCCGCAGGCCCATGGGCAGGGGCAGCTAGGGCCCAGCGGGACAGTCTGATCAGAGGGTATGTGACGATTGGGTTGGGACCTCTGCCCTCTCTTCTGCTGGGGAGTCCATGCCTCCCTCCCAGGGCTGCACACCTAACCCCTTCCACCACAGGAGGCAGTGAAGACCAGGTGTTGGGACCCAGCTCTTGGCAAACGCTCTACAAGAGTTCTGACACCGTAGAGGGCAGTATCTGCTGCAGGGGAGAGGGGTCCAGGGTGACTGCAGGACTGTGACCATCCTCTGGTTGCTCCTCGCTCTGCTCCTCTGAGCTGGTGGACCCCTGAAGTGTTGAGTTCAGTGGTGCTCGGGGGGGGGGGCAGCAGAAATCACGCAAGGCACTGAGTCTGCAGTGCTCTCCAGACCGTGCTCAACTGCCCTGAGCCTCTTCACACTCTTCTGCTGTGCTCATTAGGACCTGGAGTGTGGAGCGTCCTAAGACTACACAAGCTGGCAGAGCCTCCCCCCCCCACGCCTTGCATCTAGAGGTAGGAGGACTTCTCTGGCTTCTGCACCCTCTCTCCAGTTTTTTCTTTGCCTACTGTGCTTTCTGAGCCACTTTCTTTGCCAAGGCAGGAACAGGTTATACAGCCCAGGCTGGTCTTGAACTCATGGCTCTCCTGCCAGAGCCTTCCAAGTGCTGGGACTACAGACAGGCACCCCCACGCCACCGATTATGCCCTTAGAGGAAGGAATTCTGGAAAGTTGTAAGGAAAATAGGAATCCCCGTGATTTTTTTCTTTCCCGTGTGTTTGTGTGTTCGCATGTGTGTGCACGCATGTATTGGTCAAAAGTCAACGTCAGGTGTCATTTCTCAGGCACCCTGTGTCTTTGAGACAAAGGTTTTCACCGGCCTGCGGCTCTCTGATCCAACCAGGCGGGCTAATTGGCGAGCTCCGCAGATCTCTCTCTTCTGCCCCCTCCCCATGCGAGAACTACTACCATGTGCTCCCATGCCATATAGTTTTGGGGGGAAGGGATTGAACTCAGGTCTTCATGTTTGCAAGAAAAGCACTCTACGGACCCGAGCCATCTCCCCACGATTCTCTCTTGTTGCCCGGAGAGGAGGCAGGAATAAAAAAACAAAACAAAAGAAACCATAAAACAAGGTTAGTTTTTTTTTTTTTTATGGAATAACATACTTTTTCAGTGCTTCTGTTTTTGTTTTGTAGTGCAGGGAGTGGAACCCAGGGCTTTCTGCCTGCTAAGGCAGCTGGTGCACTGGGCCCATTTGTGTTCCTCCACAGCCCAGGCAGCAGGTGTTGAGGGGGTGGGAGATGGTGGCTTGAGAGGCGGCCCCACCCCCATGCCTGGGCTGAGAATAACGCCACACGCCTGTTGGGGCAAGGAGTGGTGGCTCTGATGACATATCTGGATAGGTGGGTAAGGAACTACAGCCAGGGGTAGGGCATGTGCCTGTTGGGGACTGTGCCCCACCCAACAGGACAGGCCCTGGGGTCACCCTGTGCCATTCAGATTCCACTGGCCATGCGTGGTTGCCAGCCTTTTGGCCTAGTTCTAGGGCCAGACTATTAAGGCCCAGTCAGGGCTCCACATAGTGGCTGCTGGTGGTTCTGTGAGACTGTCCCTTAGGGGCAGTCCTTTTAGTTTCCCTTTTGCTGATTTTTGAGGATGGTACTTACTGTCTTATCCGTGTGTGTGTGTGTGTGTGTGTGTGTGTGTGACACATGTGTGGAGGCCTCAAGCTGATGTTGCTCTCACGTTCTCCTTATTCCAAGTCAGGGTCTCCGTCAAACCCAGGGCTCAACTCATCTTTCTAGTCAACTTGCTGTGGGGGATCCCCTGCGTCCGCCTTCTGAGGCTGGGGTTAATGAAAGCCGCCATGCCCACCCAACCCACACCTGGGTTCTGGGACCCTGAATTTCCAGCCTTCTTGCTCCATAACCGTTTCTTTAGGCACTGGCCCATCTGTCTTTGGACCTGGTAGGTGAGTCCGACTGGGAATCCTCTGACTCTGCCCTTCCAGTGCTAGGATTACAAGTATTCCGCCATGCCTGTCTTTTTATGTGGGTTCTAGGACTCGGGCCCTCATGCTTACAAGGAAAACAGTTTACTAACCGAGCTATTCCTCCAACCTCTTCCCATTTCTCACCGAGAAGCAAAAGGGCAAGAGGCTGGGGTTCTCACAGGACCGCGAAGAATTGCAGCCTATAAGGCTGCGGCTGGCGGGAGCTTGGTCTGTGACTTGTGGGCTTAGCTGCTCTCTGTCCCTGAGGAAGGCTAAGAATGAGCTCCAGAGACTCCCAGAGGTGTGTGTGGGTACATGTGGAGAGCTGGGTCCGGGTGGGGACTAGGTGGAGTGGGCTGGCTTGGGAAAAAGCAATCCTACCTAGGTTAGCACAAAGCAGAGATGACAGGAATAGAACCGGCCATGACTCCTAGGGTGGGGTCTGATCCATGTGCCCTTTATACTTCCTGGCATCTCTGGGCACCTCACTGCCCCATGTATCACCATCTTGGGGAATGACATCCTTTCTCTACTTGTTCAAACCTGGGTCCCCCCCTACCCCATTTTTCTTATTCTATCTGGCTATTCCCACCATTGCCTGTCCGTGCTCTGACCACCGCAGTCTCACCCGAATGGATTCCCTGACCTACCCTTCTGAAGGATATCCCCGTGTAGCAAAAACTGATAGAGCAGAAGTCAACCAACACCAGGCTTGATGGGTGGGAGGCTGGCCCAGTTGGTACAGTGTTTACTACACAGACCCGAGGACCTGGGTCCCAGAGCTTCGGAACTCAGTGCTCACTGGTTTAGCTGGACTGTCCGACTAGCAAGATCCTGGTCACTCCCCCAGCTCCTCACCCCTTGTGGTAAGAAGAGAGCATGATGCTGGAGGGCGGGGAATGTGGCTCAGGTGGTCCAGTATTTGCCTGTGTTAAGGCTCTCGGGTTTTCTCCCTGGCATCACACAAACCAGTGCGGATGGCACACACCTGTAATCTCAGCACTACAGAGGGGGGAACAGAGGGTCAAGGATGATAATCTCAAGAGATTCAGGACCTGAACTCAGAGGGCTCAGGTCTATCCCTTAGGGTAGCCTTGAGCCTGCGGGTGAGGGAGACCCCTCTACCCCAGGGGAAAATGTGTGGGCTCTACCCTGTGGGTTTCCATTACCTTGAGTCCCTCCAGCGGGGGTGGGGGTGGGGGGTGGGAGGCCGTCTGAGGGCCAGTGAACGTTCTAGTCTTTTATGGATGGATCTTTGTCTCTGGTTGCTTCCCAAGACCGGTGGCATCACAGACGCTTGTGTTAGCTTTGAAGATGGAAAGCAGAGCCCGTTGGCTGGCCAGTCCGTGCTGCCCTGCAGGAGGCATCCAGGGTTGTTCCTGGCCAGGGTCTTCTCCATCCTGGATCTGTTTTCAGAGACTGAGTTCTTGCGTGGGAACTCGATTCTTTCTACTGAGACCACAGCTGGGGCAGGTGCAAGGCCTTGGGCCCAGCAGCCTGGAGCTGTCCCACAGGCTAACCTCAGTTCAAGCCTTTCTCTCTGGTTGTTTTCCCTTCCTTTTTTGGAACTAGGGGTTAGGGACATCCTTCCTGGAGTTGAGGGTTAGGGACAACAGCTCTGTCTAGATCGGCTGGCTCCTCAGGCCTAAGCTGTCAGTTACAGGCTCAGTTGCTTTTTCTGGGACCACCCTGAAGGGATGGAGCGCACATTTGTGAAATACTGGACAAAAGCTACTTTTTTTAAAAAGAAAAATTATTAGATATTTGCTTTATTTACAAGGGGTTATGTTAACCCCTTTCCACATTACCCCACAGAAAGCCCCCTAGCCCATCCCCTCTCCCCCTGCTCACCCCTTTCCCCTGCTCACCACCCCCTCCATTTCCTAACTTGCATTCCCCTATTCTGGGGAATTGAGCCTTCACAGGACCAATGGCCTCTCCTCTCACTGATGTCTGAAATGGTCATCTTCTGCTACTTATGTAGCTGGAGCCATGGGTCCCTCCATGTGTACTCTGCAGTTGGTGGTTTAGTCCCTGGGAGCTCTGGGAGTATTGGTTGGTACATAGTATTGTCCCTCCTGCAGGGCTGCAAACCTCCAGCTCCTTGGGTCCTCTCTCTCTAGCTGCTCCATTGGGGACCCTATTCTCATTCTATTGGTTGGCTGTGAGCCATGGGTGTTTTGATCCACTCTCCAATAAGAGTCAAAGTATCCACACTTTGGTCTTCCTTCATCTTGAGCTTCATGTGGTCTGTGAGTTGTATCTTGGGTATCCCAAGCTTTTGGGCTAATATCCACTTATCAGTGAGTGCATACCGTGTGTGTTCTTTTGTGATTGGGTTGCATCACACAAAAGCTTATTAAGGAAGGAAGGAAAGAAGGCAGGCAGGCAGGCAGGCAGGGCTTATGTGGTCCATCATTGTGGGAAAGGCCGGACTTCAGTAGCATGAGGCCTCTGGTCCCATTGCACCTGAAGTCAGGAAGCAGAGTCGTGAACGCTGGTGCTCAGCTCTCCTTGTCGTGTTCAGTCCCCCCAGAACCCCAACTTACAGAATGGTGCTGCCTGCATTCAGGGTGGATCTTCCTGCCTTAATTAGCCCAGTCTAGAAAATCCTTCTAGACACAGCCAGAGACTTGTTGCTGGTGATTCCAGATCCTGTCAATTGGACGGTCCGTATGAATCATCACAGAGGGCTTAGACCTTAGTGTCTGAACTCAGGCTCTGAGGAGACATTGGCAGAGCTTGGCGAGATAAGCTGCCCTTCAAGCAGTCACCAGGGCATGAGGGGCCACCTGGAGATGAAGCTCTGGTCCTATGTCACCCTACTTGGTGTGTTTCTGTCTACTCTCTCACAAAATGGCGCCCATAAGCCTGTTAGTTCCAGACAGGAAGAAGAATAGAAGTTATGGTTGAAGGTGGCTCAGATGGCCGCTTAGACCAAGAAAGGGTCCCGACAGGCCTGTGAACATCCCTGAGCCAGACCCCCCTGTCGGAGGAAAATGGTCTCTATTGGAACCTACCACACTAAGCAGTGGCCAGAGAAGCCTGCAGCAGCTGCTGCTTGGTTGAAGCCTCAACAGGTGGTGGTCTGCGTGACTGCTGGTCCGTCTCTCTTCCCACATTGACAGATCTGAGCTGCGCTGACTCACAACTGCTTCAAGACCACAGCCTCCTGGCCCCGTTCTGTGTCACAATGTGCGCGGTAGTGTCTTTGCTTTGGTTCCTTTTTCTTGCTTAAAATTTTTTGTATTGGTGTGTACGTGCGCACGTGTGTGTGTGTGTGTGTGTGTGTGTGTGTGTGTGTGTGTGTAGTTTTTCCTTCTACCATGGGTTCTGGGGGTCAGTCTTTCAGTTCTCAGGCAAATGCTATAAGAGGTTCTTTCCCATCAAGCTATCTGGTCTACCCTGTCTTGCTTTTCTTATCTTTGGTTTAGTTTTTTTTTTTTCTCTTTCATTGCGTAAGGAAGGCAAGGTTTATTTCAGCTTAGAGTTTGAGGAGACGCAGTTTGTCATAGCAGGAGCCTGAGGTAGCTGGCCCCATTGCCTCTGCAGTCAGGAAGCAAGGGGAGATGAATTCTGTTGCTCATCTCATTTTCTCCTAAGTTGAGCACCCCAGCCTAGGCGGTAGTGCCGCCCATAAATAGGGTGGGTGCTCCCACCTCCGTGAGTCCAGACTAGAAACTCTCTCACAGACACACCCAGAGGTTCTTCTCCTAGGTTATTCTATCTCTGGTCAGGTTGACAGTATTAACTGCTACAGAGGGCTGTAACTCAGGAGCTTGAGACATGAAGTGAAGACTAAATACCGGGGAACAAGGATTCCCAGTTCAGTGACACCTAACGGGAAGGCTGACTCCAGGGTGGAGGCAGGACAGGGTAGGAGGAGTCTGGAACATTTTGCCATGCTAGAAAAGCAGGTCAGGAAGATAAATGGGGGGATCTGTCAGGAGGCTCCCGCTGGTCACATTTGGGACATTTGAGCATCAACAAGAGTAATGATAGGAACAGATTCGTGCCCCGGTGGTGCAGAACGAGAGCATGAGCTCTGCCAGGGGCCTTCCCAGCTGCAGAGGGAGGCGGGGAGGCTCTTCATAGAAGGCCGGGGCGTGTGGAGGAGGCTGGGGGCCCCAGTTACAAGCGCTCCTCAGGCTTCCATGGATACACAGAACTCAGGGTGGAGGAGGAGGGGCTGCCTGGAGACTGCCTGGGGGAGGGGGCACCTAAACTCATTCAACAGGATAGGCTGGGGCCTGGAATCCCTTCCTTTTCTTCACCAGGCTCTTAGCTAATAGTTATGTAGCTGGTCCATCGACTTCCTGTGCTGACTCGTTTTCTGTCAACTTGACACAAGATAGGCTCCTTTGCAAAGAGGGGACCTCAGATGAGGAAATGCTCCCACCAGATTGGTCTGTTGGCAGCCCTGTAGATTTTCTGATTGATGACTAGTGCGGGAGGTCCCAGCTCCCTGTGGGTGGTTTTACCCCCTGAGCAAGTAGTCCCAGATGCTACAAACGGGCAGGCCAAGCAAGCCACGAGGAGCAAGCCAGCAAGCAGCATTCCTTCATGGCGTCTGCTTTCGTGCCTGCCTTGAGTTCTTGCCCAGACTTTCTTCAGTGATGGAATGTGATATTATATTGATAATAAATCCTTCCCACCCGAAGTTGGTTTTGGTTATGGTATTGTATCGCAGCATTAAAACTCTGAGACACCTCCCTTTGATTAGTAAACCTGCCGCATGTATGTTTATGTATGTGTTTGGGTGTACATGCATGTGTGCATACGTGTAGGCCAACACCAATATTTTTCTCAGTTGCTTTCCACCCGATTTGCCGAGTCAGGGTTACCCACTGAACCTGGGGCTCCCTGATTCTGCTCTGCCAGCTCTCCAGCTGGTCAGCAGACCCCAGGATTCCATCTGTCCCTGCCTCCCCAGTGCTGGGATCACAGACATGTTCCTTTACACTCCACTTTTCTGTGTGGTTGCTGCGGATCTGAACTAGTGTTTGAGTCCATAAAACAGGGTGTGTTGGCCACAGCTGTAATCTTAGCACTTGGGAGCATCAGAAGTTCCAAGTTACTCTTGGTTACATAGTGAGTTTGAGCCCAGCCTGAGCTACATGAGACACTGTCTCCAAACAAACAGACAAACAACAAACAAACAAACAAACAAACAGCACAAGAAAAAGGTCAAGCCAGGCATGGTGGCTCATGACTGTAATCTCAGCACTTGGGAGGCAGAGGCAGGTGGATTTCTGAGTTCGAGGCCAGCCTGGTCTACAGAGTGAGTTCCAGGACAGCCAGAGCTATACAGAAAAGCCCTGTCTCGAAAAACAAAAACAAAAACAAAAAACCCCAAAACAAAACAAAACAAAACAACAACAACAAAACAAAGAAAAAGGTCAAATGTGGCAGACGGGAAGGGTTGCCCAGTAGCTATGGTGTCTGGAGAGCATATAGGGGAGTGTTGGGTTAGTGTTCATCTTTTTTACAAGGTCTGTTCTTTCAGAACGAGACTGAGGGGGGACCTGTGGAGGCTGCTGGGAAGCATGGGCCTTGATCCCCTCTTCAGACCTTCTGCCATTTTTTTTTTTACTGTCAGGAGCCTGGATGCTTGGTGGCTGCCCATACCTTCACCCGGTCCTTGTGAGAGCCAACCCAGGCTGCTCCAGTGTCCCAGCAGAGATGACGAGGAGAACCCCTCATCTCTAGGGCAGAGTCAGAAGCCATGGGTGTAAGAGGCGGACGGGCTGGAAAGGATCTTTGATGCCAAGGGTCCTTGTGATAGAGAATGGACCTGGTGGGAACTGTCACTGTGTCCCTTTGCCGTTGCTATCCCCTCTGAGGGCTTGTCTTCTCTGGGACAGAAGAGGGGAGGTGGGGGGATCCTGCACCCCCTTCTCCCCCTGGGTACCCATCTCTAGCCACTCCCACATCCCTGGTCTATCTTTTCATATCCCTGTACTTCCCTATAAGGCGTGCAGCTGGCCAACCTGCCTCTGCCAAGCTGGGATACCCTTTAAGTTTGGGGTAGGGGGACCCCATTATGCTCTGAACCAGAACACCTAGCTTGGCTGATCCTAGCTCTGTGTGAGAGGGATCTAGGGGTGCAGAGGGACCCACAGAGGAATAACCTAGAGTATCAGGGAATCAGTGTAAAACTCAGGGCCACCTGGACAGATGGACAGACCTTTGGCCTGATTCTGGGGTCCCTTCCTCATTTTCGTTTCCCACGGGGGAAACCTGTCTGATCTCTCACAGGGGCTTTTGCCTGCCTTCCTGTCCGCCCCAGTGTGAGTCTGTGAGAGCATTAGAGTGTGCATCCTGTCTCTGCGGTCGGTCCCCAGCCACAGCCTCTGCTGTGTGAAGAAGTTGAGTGGGGAGGGTGGGGGAGCCACCCTACTGACTGGATGAAACTCACTCGGTTTCAGACAGTTTCTTGCTGAGGCTACAGCTCAGACTCGCCACCCGGAGGAGATGATGAGGAAGGTGAAGGCCTGGGGACTTTTGGGGGTCTCATTAATGGAGGGGGGTCCTGGGAGGGAGGCTGGTGAGTGAATGCGCTCGTGTCTGTGGGTAGGCAAAGTGGAGTGAGTGGTGGGTGGAGTTCAGTCTCCGCTTCCTACAGCAGGTGGGACAGCAGAGACCTTCAGTTTTCCTGCTGGCCTGGGATTTCCATTTCCCTTTGTCTTTCCTCCTGGGCTCCTGGATTTGACCCTGGGTTCTGGGAAAGTGCTTATTCCTGCCTATCTTCTACCATTAGACTGTGTGTGTGTGTGTGTGTGTGTGTGTGTGTGTGTGTGTGTGTGTGTGAGAGAGAGAGAGAGAGAGAGAGAGAGAGAGAGAGAGAGAGAGAGAGAGGAGTCAGACAGACAGACTCTTGCAAGCACATAGAGAAAGGGAGGGAGGGAGGGAGGGAGGGAGGGAGGGAAGAAGGACATACAGACAATCAAAGAGAGAGACAAGCATGCAGGGAGGGAGGGAGGGGGAGAGGGACAGACAGACAGACAGTCAGAGAGAGAGACAAGCATACAGGGAGGGAGGGAGGGAGGGAGGGACGGACGGACGGACGCACGGAGAGTCAGACAGACACACAGAGGGAGAGAGAGAGAGGAAGAGAGAGGTGTTGTAGAGTTGCTGGAGGCTTTGCCAGGTTGTCTCATATACTCAAGGAGACTGCTGAGCCCAGAGCCTCTGTTCTTACTCTGGGCCAAGAGGAAGGCCACACAGGCACTGGAGGACTTCGAGAGGACTTCCTTCCTTCCTTCCTTCCCAGAGGCACAGGTGGCTCCAGCAGACACTGGCCTCTGTCCAGCAGCTCCTCTCGGCCCGCCCGGGGAAAGCGGGCCGGTTCCTTTTGCTGCCGCGGAGGGGCTGCACAGCGGGCTGACTGTGGAAGGAGGCCTGGGGCCTTCGCTGAGGTGTTGAGGCGTCCATTGACAGACACTTCAGCTCCACTCACATCTGGCCAAGGGCTGAGGATGTGAGGAGAGGAAACCCTGATAGAACCCTGATAGGAGGTGCCACTGAGTGGCACTGATAAGGCTTCCTGGACTGCTGGCTCTGGGCCTGTTTAGTGACCTCCTGTGCTGGCAAACACAGACACGGGGAGGTGTGGCCGGTCTGAGTCTGATCCTTTGTCCCATGTGAAAGCTCCTCTTTGTTCCTCACTAAGTGCCACATACAGGGGGAGTGTGAGGAGCTGTAAGTGACTCGGAAGGTGTGTGTGTGTGTGTGTGTGTGTGTGTGTGTGTGTGAATTAGAATCTACATGACGCCCGCTGGGATTTCCAGGTGTGTCCTACAACAAAGAGTTGAACCAGGAACGCATGGTGATAGAAATAGACAGCTCGTGAAAGACTAGAAAGATGGGGCTGGGAAGGTGTGTGTGTGTGTGTGTGTGTGTGTGTGTGTGTGTGTGTGCGTGTGACCTGAGTTCAGATCTCTGGAAGCTATGTAAAGCCATATCTGTGGTGCCACTAATCTATGGTTAGATGGGCGACAGAGACAGGAAAATCCCGGGCAGCTCGTGGGGGTAGTCTGGCATCCAAATGGGGCATAAGGTCAGCTCCCTATGGCTTGCGGGGTAACAGTTTACCCAATGAGCCACTTCCCCACCCTCTCTTATTCCGGTCTGATGCCTCCGGGATCTCTTTCTCTCTGTCCTATTCTAGATCTCCAGTTGTGCCTATAACTCGGGATACCTGGGTACCACTGCAACCACAGTCACTCTGCCCTCTCCTCCTTCAAAACTCGAGCAGTGTCTTAGGCTCTTCCGCCTCTCCTGGTCCAGGCTGCTCCAGATACCGGGGGTGGGGGTGGGGGTGGGGGTGGGGATGGGGTGGGTGGTGGGTGGGGCCTGCTTCTCCATTTCTCTGTGTCTGTGAGCTCAGCACAAGAGACTCCAATGAGAGGGCTGAATGGGCTCTATCTGTGGGAAGAAGGGTGTGTGTGTGTGTGTGTGTATGTGTGTGTGCATGTGTGTGCATGTGTGTGTGTGTGTGTGTGTGTGTGTGTGTGTAGGCTATGGAGGAAGAAACAGTGGTTGTGCCTACGTCACTCGATTGGTCTAATCACGTAGGAAGTTGATGGTAAGTGGCTTCAGCCAGCTCTAGCAACCCTTGCTACCTGCCCTCTCTGGCCTGCTGTGGTCTGTTCTGTCTTTACCCTCAGCCTCGCTGCAGTGTCATGGGCCTTGGCCGAGGCAGCAGAATCATCTGTGTGTGTGAGGACGCCCTGCTTGGCCCCTTTCCTTCTTAGCCCACGTTAAGTGGGTGGGGCTCCCAGCAGTGCAGTGAGATCAGTGGGGAGGGGCGTTTGGTCTCTTAGGCTGTTTCCGAAGCTTTCTTCTTGGTGACATCATGACAGCCCGACTGAGACTCCCTTCTTGGCTGTTAATAGAGCTTTGGATGGAAGGTAAGGAGTCCTGGGTGCTCCCGTCTCTCTGTCCTCCTCTATTTCTTGCTGGTATAATACAGGCAGGGTAATGTATGAAGAATCTGCTCTGGGGTTGGGCACACTTGGTGACGTGCGTGCTGTGTAACCCCGAGGGACTGAGCTCAGATCTTCAACACCCACATGAAAGAAAGAAGGGAGGAAGAGAAATATTTTAGTCAGTTTGCTCTCGTTGTAAAAACTTGACCTAAAAAAAAAAGAGGAAAAGTAAGTCTCTCCCTTAGCTCTGGAACAGCTTGCTTGCAAGAATCCTTCTTCCCATCCTACCCCCACTTGCTGGAGATTCTGCGTCTTGGCTAGCTCTTTCTCCTGGACCCTCCCAGCCTTCTCCTCTAGCCTATCTACATTCCTTTGTGTCAGCCATGGATACCCAGAAACACCCTCAGTGCCACCAGGGACCCACAGTAGCCACACTGAGCACGTGGGTAGGCGAGTCTCACTGTCCTTCTGCTCCTCCATTGTGTTCTGTCCAGACTTACTCCGAGTCCTTCCCGTAGCAGCCTGCTTGTGGGAGCCCCTCCTCCCCTTCCATCTCTTCACTGGAGATGCCATCTCTCCATACAGACCCAGAATCCCCCTTTCGTTCCTATCTCACCAGGCTTATTCTTCCTTCACTCTGGCTTACTTGCAGGAGGTCTTCCTCTCACCAAGTCTCAGCTCCCTGGGGACTCAGTTCTTGGTGTGGACCAAAGCCCCCTAGGTCTTTCACATAGCCCCTGCCAGCCTTTCCTCCTAGCCCAGCCCATTCCTTTCTGTCACCCACTATCAGGGTCCCTGAAGCCACATTTACCTAAGATCTAGAGAGGGCACCAGAAACCAAAGAACAAAACCCTACTCAACAAAGATAAGACTAGATATATCGACACCTAGGAACACCCTATCCTCATGACTTCAGATGCCTAGACTCGAGTGCAAAAATGCAGCATGAATAGCCATGAGGGTGTATTTTCACCAGAGCCGAGGCCATATTACAGTGGGTCTTGAGAAATGTAATATAGTTAAGACACAAGTCAAAGACTTCAGAACAGCAGTTATGAATATGTTCAAGAATATTGAAGAGGCTATGAATAAATCCCGTGAACACAAAGAAATAGTTGCATGAGCTAATGAAAACAGTTAAAGACATAAAAGTAGAGTTAGAATCACTAAAAAAAAAATCCAAGATGGAAACAAAATAGGAAATTAATTTAGAATGCCAAACAGAATTCTCAGCGGTAAGCCTCACCAACAGAATACAAGAGAGGGAAAAGACAACCTCAGACATTGAAGACAAGGTAGGAAAAAATGGATACTTCAGTCAAAAAATGTTGAATGTAAAAACAACAACAACAACAACAACAACAACAACAACAACAAAAACATCCCAGGCACAAAACATCCAGGAAATCTGGGACACTATGGAAAGATCAAATCTAAATGTAATAGGGACAGAGGAAGGAGAAGAAACTCAGGTCAGAGGCACAGAAAATATTTCCAGCAAAATCATAGAAGAAAATTTCCTCAACCTAAAGAAGGAAGTAGTTATCAAGACCCATACAGAACACCAATTAGACGGGACCAGAAAAAATAATTCCTACACATAATAATCAAAAATAATCAAAATTTCCTACACATAATAATCAAAACACTAAACATACAGAGCACAGAAAGGATATTAAAAGCTGCGAGTGAAGAAGATGAAATAACATATAAAGGAAGGCCTATTAGAATAACACATGGCTTCTCAATGGACACTCTGAAAGCCAAAATGGCCAGGCTCCTGTTCTACAAAGTCTGAAACCACAAATGCTAACTCAGACTATTATACCCTGCAAAACTATTGATCATAATTGATGGAGGAAAAAAAAAAACACTCCATGATAAAACCTATCTAAACATTTTCTATCTGCCAATCCAGTTCTATAGAAGGCACTAGAAGAAAAACTTCAGTCTGAAGAGGCAAACTACACCCAAGGAGACACAGGGACTAAATAGTACCAGAACAGTCGATTAACAGGGAGAAAAAACCTATACCATAACAACAAGCTAACAGAATCTGTAAACACTGTTCATTGGTAACTGTGATGGCTATTCTTGGTTGTCAACTTGACTATATCTGGAATGAAATACAATCCAGAAATGGAGAGCATACATGTGACCCAGATCTTGAGACTGGCAAACACATGCCTTTAATCTAGATCTCAAGGCACACCTTTAATAACTTTTCCCATCCTTTTACCCTGAGATAATGTTGAGGTATGTTTCTCGGACACAGCAGAAAGATAGATCTGGCTTTCTAATCCATGCTGTTCATCTGTGTCTGGGCCATACCTTCTGCTGGAGGTCTACATAAGGACAATAGAACAAGGAAGGGTTTGTTCTTCTTTCTCTGCTTGCACTTACTTACCAGCACAACTGCTGGAGCTGGCTTCTTCAGGGTTCCAGCTTATACCGAAGGCCAGCTGGAACACCCAGCCTCATGGGACAGAGCAACTACTAGACTCTTGGACTTCCTATTCACAGCTGGCCATTGATGAGTTAGTTGGACTGCAGACTCTAAGTCATTCCAATAAATTCCCTTTATATATAGACTCAGTTCATAAGTTCTGAGTCTAGAGAACCCTAAGACAGTATCTCTGAATACTAACCATTAAATTCCTCAGTAAGACACAGATTAACAGATTGGATTAGAAAGCAAGATCCTTCTTTTTGCTGCATCTGAGAAATACAAGTAACCATTATCTCAGGGTAAAAGGAAGCAAAAAGTTATTCCAAGCAAATGAACCTATGAAGCAAATAGATATAGCCACTTTAATATCTTACAAATCAGACTTTAAACCAAAACTAATCGGAGGAGACAGCGAAAGGTACTCATCAAACAAAACATCCACCAAGAGGATAGTGCAATCCCAAACATCTATACATCAATACAGGGGTGTGCAAATTCATAAAAAGAAACACTACTACAGCTAAAATCAAATAATGATTCTCACACAGTGATAGAGTGACTTCAGTACCCCACTCTCAGCAATAGACAGGTCAACTAGATAAACACTAAAGAGGTAACAGACGTTACACACTAAATGGACTTAACAGATATTTACAGAACATTTCACCCAAGCACAAAAAAAAAATTTCCTTCTCTGAGCCTCATGGAACTTTGTCCAAAACTGACCACATACTTGGACACAAAGCAAGTCTCAACAGATACAAGGAGATTGAAACCATACCATGTATCCTGTCTGACCACTGTGGATTAAAGCTGAGTATCAGTAACAATAGAAACAACAGAAAGCTTACAGATTCATGGACATTGGGCAAGTTTACTAAGTGGAAAAAATGAGTCAAGACAGAATTAAGGAGGAAATAAAAAAATATTTTAGAACTGAATGGATATGAAATTAAACATATCCCAAAACTATGGGACACAGTGAAGGCAGTTCTAAGAGATAGGTTTATAGCACAAAGTATGTGTGTGTGTGTGTGTGTGTGTGTGTGTGTGTGTTGTGTATGTGTATGTGTGTATACATATATGTGTGCACACACATATATATGTATATATATAAAATAGTCCCCATATTAACAACTTAACAATACACCTGAAAGATCTAGAACAAAAAGAAGAACATACTCTCAATGGATTAAATGGCAAGAAATAATCAAACTCGGGATAAAGTTCAATAAAATAGAAACAAATAAAATCAATACAAAGGGTCAATGAAATAAGTTTGTTCTTTAAGAGCATCAGTAAAATTGATAGATGCTTAGGCAAATTAACGAAAAGACGGAGAAAGAAGATTAACAAATTAGAGAGGAAAAGGGCGCATAGCAACAGACAAAGAAATCCAGAGACTCATAAGGATGAACTTTAAATATCTGTTTAATACTCATTGAACTGAAAAACCTAAAGGAAATGAATACATTCCTTCACATATATGACCCACTAAGGTTAAATGAAGATCAATAAAGCAATTTAAACAGACTTATCAGCCCCAGTGAAAGAGAAGTTGTAATCAAAGGAAGCCCAGGGTAAGAATGGACTCAGCATAGAACTCCTTCAGACCTCCAAAGAAGATTTAATATCAGTACTCAAACTATTCCACAACACAGAAACAGAAGGAACATTGCCTAATTCTTTTTTTTTTTTTTTTTTTGGGTTTTTCGAGACAGGGTTTCTCTGTGTAGTCCTAGCTGTCCTGGAACTCACATTGCCTAATTCTTATGAGGTCACAATTACCCTGATACCTAAACCAAAGACTCAATAAAGAAAAAAAATTACCAACAAATTTCTCTTATGAACCATGGGCTTAGCCGGGCGTGGTGTCGCATGCCTGTAATCCCAGCACGTGGGAGGCAGAGGCAGGCGGATTTCTGAGTTCAAGGCCAGCCTGGTCTACAGAGTGAGTTCCAGGACAGCCAGGGCTACACAGAGAAAACCTGTCTGGAAAAACCAAAAAAAAAAAAAAAAAAAAAAGAAAGAAAGAAAGAAAGAAAGAAAGAAAGAAAGAAAGAAAGAACCATGGGCTTAGGGGAAAATCAAGTACCACTATTCTACTAAAAAATATGTAGCAATAAATGACTCTTAATGACACTCTGTAATAGTCATAGATCTGCTTTGCTTAGCCATCATCAGAGATTGGAACTAACACAGAGACTCACAGCTGAACAGTGTGCAGAGAGTGAGAGATTCGGTCCTAAATGGGGAGTCTTCATCAAACTCTCGCTCAGGACTCAGGGATCTTTCAGGAACAGGAGGGAGAAAGACTGTAAGAGCCAGAGGTGATGGATGACTCTACCAATTTGTGGTGGTCTATCAGACACCACAAATCTGATGCACACATGAACCCTTCGGTACTGTGGCAGCATGCAGAGGCCTTGCACAGGGTTATGACGGACGGGGTCTCAGTGCTGAGAAGGGGAGGTGGCCAGGGGCTCCCACTCCTAACAAGAAGCTCTCTGCAATTGGTGCCTGTGTGCAAAGGAAAAGTTAGTTTTCTCCAATGGAGTCCCAATGGGGATATTAATTATACTTCAGGGCAGGCCCTATGCCCAGCAGTAGATGGCCAACAGAAAGCACTTGGGAGGCAGAGGCAGGCGGATTTCTGAGTTCGAGGCCAGCCTGGTCTACAGAGTGAGTTCCAGGACAGCCGGAACTACACAGAGAAACCCTGTCTCGAAAAAACAAAACAAAACAAAACAACAACAACAACAAAAGCAACAACAGAAAGCAAACTCAGTGGTCCTTTTGTACACTTTTTGAACCATATTATTTTGTTTGGACTTTTTTTTTGTCTTATTGGTCCTTGCTTATATATTTAGATTACTGATTTGTGTGTATGTATGCGTATTTCTTGGTTTTGCTTGTTTTGGTTTTGAAAGACAGACATAGAACTTGTGAAATCAGGTGGGTAGGAAGGTGGGAAGTTCTGGGAAGAGGAGGGAGAGGGGGAAAAGTCTGATTATAATATATTATATGAAGAAATTGTTTTCCAATTTAAAAGGGGCAGCCCCTTCAACACACACACACACACACACACACACACACACACACACACACAAAACCAAATCAGAACAAAAGAGGATAGGTCTGTTTGGTGCCCCAAGTTAGACGTTTAGAAGTTAAAATCTTGAGTCGGTTTGACTGACTCCTTGCTTTTAGGCCCCGTGTGAGCCAGTATGTCATTTTTGGCCAGTGCACATGGTTGGAGAAGTTTCTCATCTTGTAGCAGATAAGAAACAAAAGAGAGAAAGAGCAGGGCATGGAGTCCCAGGACTCCCTTCAAGGGCATGTCCTCGATGACGTAACTCTCTCCCATGTCCTTCCACATCCCAGTGGCACCAAGTCTTGTGGCCAAGTCTCTAACATATGGGCCTTTGGCACATAGTTGGAGAAATGCTTATCCAAATTACTATGTACAAGGGAGGGTGCGTGCATCACTATGGAACACTACACAAATTTACACAAGGAGTGAGCACTGCTGGAATTTGGTATTGGCTCAGAGTCCTGGAACCAATCACATATCAGTACTGAGGTGCAGCACACAAGTAAGAACTGAATGCCTTGATAATGGCGTCCATTTTCCACACTTGATAAAAAAAGTCCTCTTGGCCTGGTTACCTTCCATTGGGTCTTCTGCCCACGCTGCCTTGTTAGGATTAACCTTCCAACATAAGACGTGTGGGCATACAGTCTGACCATTACACAAGGGACAGTCCTCATGATCTTCGTGTCCCCAACCTTTCCTGACTGAGCACGGCTGTTCCAGCCACGGGGCTTCTCAAGCTGATGATCCTCCCTTCTCTCTGTGCGGCAGGTCCTGCAGAAACTGGGGAAGGCGGACGAGACAAAGGATGAGCAGTTTGAACAGTGCGTCCAGAATTTCAATAAGCAGCTGGTGAGTGCTTGTGGAGGCGGGCCAGCGTTTGCGGGGTGGGAGACAGACATGGAACAGGGCATGGAGTCCCAGGACTCCCTTCAAGGGCATGTCCTCGATGACGTAACTCTCTCCCATGTCCTACCACATCCCAGTGGCACCAAGTCTTGTGGTCAAGTCTCTAACATATGGGCCTTTGGCACATAGTTGGAGAAATGCTTATCCAAAGGGAGAATGGTGTGTATCGGTGAGGCTGTGGAGGACCCTTTCATAGATCAAGCAGCGAATCTCAGAGATGAATCCAAAGCCATCCAGGTTTGAAAGTAGATTCAGAGAGCATTTGTCTGGCTCTAAAGCCCGGAAACACTCTCAGGGTATCCTTATCGGGATATATCCCAGTCTTAGTTATGTAGGCAGTGTGGAGGAAACAGTTAGATACAAAGAAGGACTTTTCTGAAACCCTGAACATCCCAAATGGAAATGACCTTCGATCATCCCTTGGTTGAGGGTCGGGGAAAGGAAAGGCAGCATGAGGGAGGCTGAGCTAGCGAGGCCATAGCCTATGGCGGCCTCAGGATAGACCCATGAGAATCTGAGGCCACAAAGAATGGGGCAGGGCGGGCATGGGAGGCGAGGTTAGGGCTCTGCTAGAAATAGTGTGGAGTAGGCCCAGGCTGTAAGACTCCGGCTTCATGGTTCTCCTAGTCTATAGTGGGCCTTGGATAGCATTGACGGTAACCCACTGAAGCCTCTAGCTGGTCTGGAACCCAGGGAAAGGGTCTCAGTGGCTCGGACCTGGGATCTGGGTGTGACGGCATACTGGGAGAAGGCTGGAGCATTCTGGGAAGGCCAAAGAAGATGCTGGGAGAGGGTTGGTGATCCGCGGGAGAGACTGGGAAAACATGTCAGGAGGGTGCTTAAGGTCAGGGCACCCGGCCTGCCAGAGGTAGCTAACACAAGGGGTTCCCCAGGGTAGGAATGGGAGCCATCATGGCTACTTGTCCCTCGGGCCAGGAATGGGAGGTGAGCATGTCCCCTGACAGGGGGAGTCTTCTGCCTTAGCGTCTTCATCTGCCAAATGGAGGCTTGAGGTCAGAAGCCCCAGCCTCCGAGTCTGTCTCTTGTGAGGCAGGGCATGTCCCCACCTAGGCTGTTTTCTTCAGGCTGAGGCAGCTTTGAGGCCCCTTTGGAGACTGCCATTACCTGTGCACTCACTGTGGGGCCATGCGTAGCCTGGTCTGCCTTGCAGGCTTGCTCTACCACAGTTTATGGAGTGCTGGGGATGGAACCCAGGGCTTTGCCCTTGGTAGCAAGCACCCTACCAACCGAGCTAAGCCCTCAGCTTCTGGTATTTTCTTTATTGTCAGATGAAGCGCTGTGGTGAGGTGCAGTTAGAGCCACAGGGCTAGTTTAGGGGGCTGGGAGATTGAAATCTGGACTCTGGGCTGTTTCACTTCCTCTAAGTTCAGCCAGCCCTGAGGTGGATGTTCTGAGCCCAGCATGGGGCTGCTCATGTCTCTTTAAGGCAGGCTGGGCTGGTAGGGGGGAGGACAGGGAAGCACAGGACAGGGACTGAGGTTCATGTGGCCTGGGCCAGCAGAGTAGGGCTTCCTAGTCTTCCCATAGTGTTTATAGGCGTGGCTCTGGGCCTGGAGGCCACCTGCTGGCATTTCTCAGTTCTTGTGTTCCAGAACAGGGAGATAGAAACAGAGGCCTCTTCTGAGTGAGGGGCAGTTTGGAGACTGCAGTTTTGGGGTGTCCTTGGCATTGCAGTGACCTTCCCTTGGGGTTAAACAGGTTTCAACCAGCCTGGTGTGTGTGAGGGATGACTCGGCAAGGGGCTGGGGGTGGGGTGTGGAAAGGCTATGGGAGCTGTTCTCCGTTCTTGAGGGAAGAGAATCCAGAAGCTGTAGTGAGCCTGGTCCTCTGCCTGCCCACAGAACTGGGGTCAGAGTGGGGGTACAGGAAGCCAGCCCCACTTTCTTCTGTGGCTCTGGCTGGAGCCTTCAGCGTAGTGAACACAATTCTGTTCATATGGGGCTGACAACGTGTTCAGTCTCAGGGCAGTAGATCGACTCCTTCTGTGTCCTCTGGAGGAGGCGGAGGTCACCTGTGTTATTTACTCTCACGGTGACCCAGGTGGATGGCTCTCTTGCGACCCAGTTGGTGCCGGTCACAGGTAGTCACGGTCACCCCTGGCTTCTGCCTTGCCCTGAGTGACCACAGTGAGCAGAGCTGGTAGGCTCTGAGGCAGCTGGCGATTAAGATTCAGGTTTACCTTTCGAATACGCTTGGTTCGTTCACACAAAGATTCTTTTACAACGCTATGCTAGACAGTGATTATGGCAGTCTCATTCAAACAGACACCTCACCCAGTGGTGAACTGTTGGGCAGAAAACGCAGGCTTCTACTGGGACTTTTCTCTAGTGAGGGCGTTTTGGAAGCAGGTTTGACCCGCGCTGTTACATCCTTCCGCTGCGGCAGCTGTGGTGGTGCTGTTGGAAGTTTCAGATTGTCTTTGCGAGCAATGGTCAGTGCTGGCTGGAGCAGCAAAGGTGTAGGAAACTTGATGGTCACTGGAGCCAGAGAGAGTCACACAGTGGCCAGTCTCAAAGTCCCCTTGCCGGTGGGGACCAGTGCAGATCTTGAATTGTCATCTCAGCACAGCAGTGCGATCCTGGGGCCACCTCCAAAGTTCCAGTTTTTCCGTATCGTTCCGGTGGATGTGAGATCTGGGCCATCCGGGCTCACAGCTTAGGGCTGATTTATCAACACGTAGGCGCTGCCTCAGGCTTGGCGCGTATCAGAGTTGGCTTGTGGTTGGTTCCTGAACACATCTTGTAGGCATTACTTTATTCAGAGTTACACACAGTAGTTTCACGTGTGTCCTGACATGGATCCTAGGGAGAGTCCATGTTGCTTCCGGCCTCCAGCACTGCATAACCCCATTCAGTCCTCTAGAAAACCATCACAGGCGTCCAGGCTGGCCGAACTCTTACATGTAGGGCAGTTCTAGACTGCTGGGTCCTAAGGCTCACTGAGGTGCTTAAACCTTACTCTTGGCTGTTTAGAGTAAAATCCTGTCCCTGGCACTGAATGCTTAGCAGCAAGAGTTGGAGCTGAAGCCAGCTGTCCCCTAAAACCACTAGGAGATGGGAGTCCGAGTCTACAGGCCTAGGGTGGGTGGGACTGGATAGAGGAAGGCCTAGCAGGGCTGTGTGGAGGCTGGCTGGGCCTGGCCTCCTCTGGCTGTGCATTAGATCCTTCCTAACACTCTAGGCCCAGCTGAACCATGGCCTAGAACATTCTAACCTAGCTGGACTCCAATGACACTGGGACTCAGGGATTTCTAGAGAATTATTGTCCAGCCATTTTATTTAGGTTCCAAGGAAGACAGTTCTGGGTAGTCCCTTGTGTTTATCTGCTCACAGCCCAGTGTCTGGAAGGCACGGGAGCCTTGGTATAGCCTGCAGCTTGCGCAAGTTGAGTAAATGCATGGCCCACCCAAGGGAGCCCCTTGCTTTTGCAGAGGATAGGCACATGCGTTGGAAGAGGTAGGAAGGGGGATGAAGGTGTGCCTGGGATGAGGGATGCTTAGGAGAAGGGGCCGGGTCTGGAAGGTTCTATGGCATGGGGTGACAGAGTAGCATTACCTCAGGAGCACAATTTCATCCTATCTCCACCAGAGAAGGGTGTAAGGTGTTGAAGTGGGGCCGCTTTGGAGTCCTGGGATTCCAACTGTCCGGTGCCGTGAGCCTCTGCATCCTGTCTTGGGACACTTCTAGGTCTGGCTTTTGTTTCCTCATTTAATTTGTTCCCAGTGAGCCTTGAACTTGGGTGTTCAGACTTAGAATGACCAGGGCTACGTGCCAGGTGGTCGTCAGCCTCTCTTATTTTTATGACGCTGATCTGTGGATTTAACTAACTGCAGAGTGGAGATATTTCTAGAAACAGCAGCAGCAATAGCAACAAACAAGATTATACAAACAAAAGCAAGGCAGCATGCTATTTAAATGTCATTTGCATTATGAATAATGCATAGAGAGATGGCCTACAGAACACAGGAGGACACATGCGGGGTCCGTGCGTATTCTTTGGCATTTCATATAAAGGGCTTGTGCATCCGTGGGTGTGGGTGTCTGGCAGGGTTGCAGGACCGGCCTCTGATGTTTCTCAAAGTACAGCTATCCTCTAGGGGGTCTGAGAGAGTTTTAGAGAGAGATTTTGAGCCTTTCACTCTCTCTCTGGTTAATTTTGCGTTTTTTTTTTCCTTAAACCTCCGGGGCTGGTGTCCTAGGCTGTAAAACAGACGGCAGACGGCAAAACTTGGATTCCACCCAAGTCTAGTGTAGTGAACTAGTGAGTTCGTTGGAGCCGGCACTGGTGACTCAAAGGCAGCTGTGTACTGAGAAGCCCACCCAGCGTGGGGAATGACTCACCAAAGCGGCACCCCCTAGAGTTTCCTGACTCGCAGGCAGTGTGGCTGGCTGGCTGGAGAGTCCCTCCCCACCTCCCCACCCCGCCCCCCAGCAATTGTTACTGTTTATATAACCTTGGGGAGGGAGCATATAGATCCGAACAGTTCAGGAGCTTCTTGGAAGACATTGTTACCAGTTACCCAGCTAGCATGAGCCCTCCCTCCAGCTTGGAGGCGCTCCCTGAATCTCCAGGGCTTTGTATGATGCTCGGTACGATTCTGACCTCATGGCATCCTTGTCAAGTGGTGGTAGTGATGGTAAGATGGTACCCCATCTGGGGTACACAGGGGGAAGTGCAGGTCCCAGCAAAGGAAGAGGGTTAGGCAATAGAGGGTGGGCATCTCCATCCCTCTCCTCCAGAGTGGGAGGAGCCAAGACAGAGCAGCCTCAGCTGCATACCCCTCTCCAGTATGAAACCGGACTCCCGAGGCCTGAGTTCACAGCTGGGGGGGGGGCCTGGTGAGTTCACAGCTCCGGGGGGGGCCTGGTGTCTCATCCGAGCAGTTCCCGCGCACTTGTGGTGTGCCAGGCAGGGTCATTGTGTGTTTTGTATTCTCGAGGCTCCGGGAAGTACACTGACTTCCTTATCGCAAGAATCTCAAGCTTGTTTGTTCTCTCCGTCCACTTAGCACTTTGGGTAGTCCGAGGGAGGACTCTCTCCCGTTGTAACCTTCCTGGTACCCTGGTCGCAGCATTCCTGGTCCATTTCTACCCTAGGGATGTGAGGTCTAGCCTGTGGTTCCGTCCTCTCTGCTGCCTCTGGGGATCTGCTAGCTCAGGAAGCCTCGAGTCTGCTAAGCCCTCTGCGGCCGTCTCCGCCGTCTCGCTCACCTGGGCTGGAGGCCCTTGGCAGGGTTCTTGGCAGGATCTCTATACTTCTGTACTCTGCTGACTCTGGGCTTTTCTTCTTCTCGGAGTCTGCCACCCTCTCTCCGTCCACTGTGGGAGTCTCTGTTCCTGGGTGCTACCCTAAGTTGCAGAACGAGGTGCCTGATGGTCCTTGAACCTACCTGGCCATGTTTCTGAGCTCATTTGTCACATGTTTATTGTCATCCGAGATCCGAACTGTTGTGTTTGTGTACTCTGTGTATGGTATCACATACATACATACATACATACATACAGTGTGACATCACTGTGCAGGGGTCTCATCTTCTAGCCACTCTTACACTACTGAGTGGTGACTGACAAGTGGGGCTGTGGGGCTGAAGGGACTAACAATGACAGTAACAATGGCCGGAGGGCCACAGCTGCTATTCTCTGAGGTCCCAGCTTGTAGGGAGAACACAGGCTGGTGGCCGTTGGCACGAGGGAAGCCTGGTTTGCCATGTGACTGGTAGTAGGAAGGAGAGGGTTGGGAACCAGCGTCCCCAGGACCTGACCTTGTTCTTGGCTTTCCTGGCAGACAGAGGGTACCAGGCTGCAGAAGGATCTCCGGACCTACCTGGCTTCTGTTAAAGGTAGCGTGCCTCTGTCTGTAAGGATTTGGGGCTGTCGAGCTGAGGTGGGCTGAGCTACGGGTCAGCTGGGCCACATCTGTGGTGGCAGTGGCTGGACGGGGGCGTGGCATGTGGCGCCCACGCACCTTCTCCCTACCCCGCAGCCATGCACGAAGCCTCCAAGAAGCTGAGCGAGTGTCTGCAGGAGGTGTATGAGCCTGAGTGGCCGGGCAGGGATGAGGCGAACAAGATTGCGGAGGTGAGCATGGGCGGGTGGCCTTGACTCCTCCCCCAGGGCCCTCTTGGTTTCAGCTCCTGTCCCTGCAACGTCTCACCTCCTGATGCAAGCTACACTGATTCTCAGGCACTCACACACACACACACCGTAGCCTCGGCCAACTTGCTTTCCTCTTCTTCAGGCTATGCTTCTGGTGCTCGTCACACTGGCCTTCGAGAAAGATGGCTGTCCCTGTGTTAGTGTGCCCCAGTCATACAGTCTCCCTTGCTGTATTTGAACCTTGCTGTCACCCCAGGGACACTGCAACCTCAGGAAACCGAGGCACTGAGAGTCCATAGAGCTCTGAGGTGGCAGGCTCTGGGATGAGAGCCTTGGACCAGGAAACACTCTCATCCCTGTGTTTCAGAACAATGACCTCCTCTGGATGGACTACCACCAGAAGCTGGTGGACCAGGCTCTGCTGACCATGGACACCTACCTGGGCCAGTTCCCTGATATCAAGGTAAGAGAGCCCTGGGCTCATTGTCTGGCGTGGGCTTGGGTCTGGTGGAAGGAGCTGGAGTCTGGGAGAAGCCTATGAGGTAGGGCTGGCTCAGGTGGGAAGTGACTGCCCTGTGGTCAGTTATCTGCTTAGGCCGTCGGTTTGCCTCTTCAGGGCTGGTCTGTCTCTGACCGGTCACTAGCTGGCTACATCTCCTAGGGGAGATACAGGGCACTGATAATACGCCAAGGAAATAATCTTACCCAAGTATGTTTGAAGCGTCTTGGGGTTATGCTTGCCCTAGCGTGAGTGACAGCTCACAGAGCGGCATCCCTGGCGCCCCGGCACAGCTTTTGGGCAGGGTGTCAAGTGAGAGCATTTCCTTTCCAGTCATCGTGACTACGGATATAACCTCAGGCAGGGGCTTAGGTATGAGGAGGTGTGGAAGATCCAAGCCCTGTAACGGTGCCACGTGTTTGGTAGGGTGCGGGTTGCCCGTTAACGGTGTGGGTGTATTTGTATCATCCAGTGTTCAGAAAGCTGGCTGCTTCTGCTGGAACTGAATATATGCTTGGAGCCCTGCCTGCTAAGGTTTCCTTCAATGCCTCCGGGCCCCTAGGTGCTGTGTCCATGGATGTTCTCCAGCCTACGATGTTTAGGAGGGCGCGCTCTGCCGTACAGGCAGTGCAGATATATAAAGTCAGGAGATCTGGGGCCTGGCTGAGGAAGAGGTTCAGCTCAGCCGGTCCTGGCTAGAGCGTTCTGACAGGTGAATCCCTGTTGCCAGGAAAAAGGGTGATACTGAGAGGTCAGAGTGCCCCGCAGAGTGAGCTTCCTGTCTCCAGAAGGTGCTGTTGCCAGATCGGAGTCTGGACCGAGATCTGCTGCTTCAGGCCCGCTGTGTTTCTCTTGCCTGCTTTCCCTGGGGCCAGCCTGGGGGATCTTGCCATCAGGCCTCTCGCTGGCTGATCACCTCCTCTCTCTGCTTCCTAGTCACGCATCGCCAAGCGTGGGCGGAAGCTGGTGGACTACGACAGCGCCCGGCACCACTATGAGTCCCTTCAAACCGCCAAAAAGAAGGATGAAGCCAAAATTGCCAAGGTAAAGGCGGGCTGCGACAGGGTCCGGGAATCCAAGAGAGGTTAGTCCAAGGCTCCCAGCTGCGGGGGTGGGGGATGGTGCTGAGCCCAGTGCCAGATCGCAGAAGACCCTGTGGTGGGTGCCTAGGCAGGCGCGTGGGGGCTGTCGCTGGCCTCTTTCTACCCTTTTGCCCTGCTCTGAGGCAGTTTCCCAGAATGAGAATCGACCCGGCTTGGGTTTCCCTGGCGTGGCGCTATCTTGCTCAACGCACTGGGCAGAATTCTGTCATGGGATCCGATGTGACTCTGTCTTGCTGGAACAAGCCTGTGGGGCTAGTCACATAGTCCTGTGGTGGGTGGCAGAGCCCTGTGTGCTAAACCCTGCTTACTTTTCTCATAGCTGTTGTGCAGTTCGACGCCCCCCCTCTCCACACCCACGTGGGTGGGAGCCCCCTAATTTTCTCAGCCTTGGGGGTTTGGGGTGGGGGTGGGGAGAAGCTACGCTTGCTGCAGGCTGGCCTCCAGATGGGGGCTGGCCTGTCTGTCTCTGGCGTGGGATTGTGGGCTTGGTGTTTAATTATCTATGTCTCTGTTTTTTTTTTCCTCCCACCTCCCTCCTGTCTCTCCACTCTCCTTTGCCTTGACCTCTCCTTCCCTCCCCCACTTCCCCCCAGCCTGTCTCGCTGCTTGAGAAAGCCGCCCCCCAGTGGTGCCAAGGCAAACTACAGGCTCATCTTGTAGCTCAAACTAACCTGCTCCGAAATCAGGTGATACTGGCTTCTAACCCTGCACGCGCTGGCGCCTTCCGGTCTGTTGTCCGCTCCTGGGTGTCTATCTGCCCAGCCTCTACAAGCTTCCCAGGGACAAGGGAGGGCTTCTCTCTCTCTCTCTTTTTTTCCTTTCTGGGGTTTGGAGACAAGCAGGGCCAGAGTCTGAGCTGGAGGCGTGTGCCACGGGGGTGGGGTTCGGTGGGGGCTTTGAGAGTCCTTTGAGACTCATGTTGTAGAGGAGACACCTGACCAAGTGTCTAGAAGTTGTGGCTGACCTGGACACCTCCCCAGGTCTGTGCTCTTTTCAGATGGCCGGCGTCCTGTACCTGGAACACCTTTGAACATCCCACAGTCTCTGGGGGGCTCCTGGCCTGTTCCTAGAGCTGTTTGGAAGCTCAAGTTATTAAGCTCGAGTTATTTCGAAGAAACATATCTGCTCCCAGTGGCACTTTTTTTACTCTCAGGATCCCAGAGCTGGCTGTAGCTAAGTGGGCCTCTTAACTCAAGCCCTGGGGTGGTTAACCTGGACCTTCGTCTGGACTCCATGAGGGTGGTCCTTGCTAGAGAGGACTCAGAACCTGGCCACTCCAGGAGACTCCGGGAACTGTATCCTGGCCGGGTGCTAAGCTCTATCAGGGAGACCTGGGTCCAGAAGAGTCATCCTTTGGAGATTATGTGAAGGGTAAAGGTTGTAAAGGACTTTCTACTAACCACTGGGCCATGCCCCCTCCCTGCCAGGAATCCTACAGTCTTCTTGGTGTCCTGAACCTGGAACTGGCTAAAGTTTGGCTTGGGGTCTGCTAGAGACGAGGCAGGTAGATCAAGAGACATGAACCACACATTTTTGTTTTTCTTCCAACTTTGCTTGAGACTCAGGAAACCCTTGGTAGTGGGGATGAGGCAGGGAGCCAAGACTCGACCCAGGAAGAGGTCGGATTTCTCCTGGACAGCGCCCCGTTTTTCCGGAGCCACCTCCCGATTGATTTCATCATCTCCAACCGCACGGATCAAATGTGCAGGGTGGGGAAGGAGGCGCTCCGGCCTGACGAGGCCAGCTGCCTGCTTTCTGATGTGAACCGCTGTCTAGTTTCTTGGAAGGCCAAGGCTTGGGGCTAACTTTGGAGGCACTAAGGTTAGGTAGGATCAAGGTGATTGGTTATTCAGAGCCCGTGGGTGTGGACTTACAGGTCTGGAAACGCCCACTGAGCGTTGGGAGGTGGAGCAGGAGAGATATGAAGACGCATGCGTGGCTGGGAGGGGCTAGAGCCTAAGGCGGGTTTGCATTTGGCGTTCCTTCTCCTACAAAGCGGAGTACTCTGAATGAATTGGAGAGGCCTGGGGGCACTTTAGGCCCCCGGGACAGGGTCTGCCTGATGCTTTAGGGCTCCTGAGATGGGTGTGGGTTGGGGACTCCTGCTTAGAAGGGCCCCTTAACTCACTGTGGGGAGCAGCAGGGGAGACTGAGCCACGGGGTCAGACCTTTTCAGATGCTGGGCTGTTTCACCTTTCTCATGGGACGCCTCCCTCTTGTCCCTCCCCTCCTAATGCCTAGCTGGAAAATTAGGGCAACTTTACAGCCACCCTTGTCACCAGTAGGCACCAGCAGCAAGCGGCGAGCTTCAACTTGGGACCCTAATCCACCCCGAGGGTAGACGTGACTCTAAGCGACAATGTATATATCCTCTGCTGGCTGTGCTTGTAGAACCGACTCGCTTTCCCATGGCGCTGGCTGGTCCTGGCAGCTCGGCAGGCTTGCTCCGGCCTCTCGGGCTTGCCTGCAAGACGGGTCCAGACTCTCCAGCCAGCAATTTGACTTAGAACGGAGAGGGGTGTGGGGGCTGGGAGTCCTTCTGTTTTACCCACAGCTCCCCCCTGCTCTGCCGCTTCTGAGTGCTTCCGAAGGTGCGAAGGTGCGGGATTTGTGGTATTTGTGGTGTGGTGTGCGGAGTTGCCTTCCAAGCACTTCCTGAAAGGCAGGGATGCGAGGCACGTGTCAAAGGACGCAGGCCCTGACTTCGGGGAATTTAAAGTGGACCTCCCCTTGTTCCGTGCTGTCTTGCTGGGACCCTGGACCTATCTGGGCTGTGAGAGGCTCCCAGCTTTGATCTGACCTGTCCAAAGGGAATCATTTGTCTTTAGGTCACTTTTAATTGTGTGTGTGTGTGTGTGTGTGTGTGTGTGTGTGTGTGTGTATGCTCCAGGACGAGCAGCCCAGGGATGAAACCACTCAAAATGGGCTGGGCTCTTCCCCCATCAATCGCTCATTAAGAAAATGCCTAATGGGCTTGCCTACAGCTCGATCTCATAGAGGGCTTTTCTCAACTGAGATTTCCTCCTTTCAGATAACTAATTTGTGTGCCAATTTGACATAAAAACTATCAAGTGCAAGTACCATCTATCTTTGTTATTAGTGTTATCATCATCATCATCATCATCATTATTGTTGTTGTTATTTAGTGGGGGTGGGGCATGCATATGTGGAGGTCAGTTTAGAATCAAATTAAAACACGGAAAAAGAATAAGTCAAAAGCCTTAAAGGTGAGGCTGGGAAGACAGCTTGGGGAAACTCTGGACGGGCAGGAAGCGCCCTTTAACCTAACTATGGACGCCTAAGGACTTCTGTCTGACCCCACAACCCACTTTAAAGTTTAAACGCAAAGCTTTGTGGAGCCATTTTTTCCTTCTGCATTTATGTGGGCCTCAGGGCTGGAGTTCAGGTTGACAGGCTCCTGTAGCAAGTGTTTTTTCTTGTTGAGTTTCTGTACCACATGAGACAGGCTTTCTTACTAGCCCAAGACTCACCAAATAGGCTGGGCTGACTGGCTGGGGGACTTAGGGGATTCATGGGTATCTTTGCTGGGACAACACACATTACTAGGCCCTGCTGTGTGTGTGTGTGTGTGTGTGTGTGTGTGTGTTCCACCTTTGGGAGGGCACCCTCAGAGGCTAGAAGAGGGAGTCAGATCACCTGAAATTGAAATCAAAAGGGATTGTGACCTTCCTGATGTAGGTGCTAGAACTGAATCTAGGTCCTTTGGATGGGCAGGAAGGACCCTTTAACCTAACTACTAAGCCATCTCTCTGACCCCAGGCCCCAAATTTAAAGTGGGGTTCTGGGGGGTCAAACAGAGGTCCTTGTGCATACTTTCCTGAGTTATTTTCGCAGTCTCACCTTTAAAGGTTTTTGTTTGTTTGTTGTTTTATTTAGTTTGTTTTCTTTTTAAATTAGACTCTAAAAAAGGCTGCTCAGGAGCCCAGGTGTTACAGGAGCGTGTGATGGTCAGGTGTCACAGATGTCCCTTCTCTTATCCCGTCCAAGGCTCCAGCTTGGGGTACACTAGGACTGGGTGCTCAGTGGGCTGGTCCTGGTAGGCCTTAAGATGGGTGAAGTAGCCAGCTTGGCCTGGGAGGAAAAAAAAAAGGTGTGCTTCTGTCTGAGTGGTGTTCTGGCCAGCTGTGGTTTCAAGGCCAGCCTTAGAATGAGAGGCTGCTGTCCTCACATCCCCCTCACCTCCACCCCTGAGCCTGATGCCCCAGGGAGCCTGGGTTGTGAGTCAGAACTGAATGTGAGTCAACCCTGTCTGTGTGACTCACAGCTCTGCCTGGTGCTGGGGCCTAGTGCCACCTCTTGGTAGAGTTAGAGATGCAGGAAGAGCCATGGGCACCGGGCATGGGCACCTCAGGCCAGTCCCATCCCACTGCCACTGGTCCTAGCTTGGGATAGATCATAGGAGAGGGATTTGTGGGAAGAATTTACCCATGAAAGTAATGGGGAACTAGACACCAATGTGGAGCAGGCTCTGGCCCCAAGAGAGCAAAGCAGGAACCTTCAGGAAGAGCCGTAGAAAGCAGCAGCAGGCTAGCTGAATCTCAGGGCTGACACTTGGCTCGGGGGTGCTGATGTGGAAACAGGAGGGGTTTGCCTGAGTCTGGGGTCTGCCTCTGTGCTCCAGCTCTCTAGATTGCTTGATTTCAAGCTCCCCTCCCCCAGTGTGTATGTCTCTGTGTGTTTAGGCTAAGAGTCAAGCTCTGGTGTTGTCCCCGAGAAGTTGTCCGGATCAATGTTTTGCGACAGGATCTCTCTTTGGGACCCGAGGCACATTGGTTTAGTTTGGCTGGCTACCCAGTGAGCTCCAGGGATCTTCCTGTGCGCACCTCCCCAGAACTGGGATTTCTAGGGTGTCCCTCCACATCTGGCTTCTCATGTAGTTTCTGGGGATTAAACTTAGGTCCTCCTGTTTATCCTGAAAGCACTTTATCAACCAGTCATCTCCCCAGCCAGCCCGTCTCCAGCCTTCTTACTGGCTGTCTCCACAAACCCTGTTTTTGTAATGGCAGCTCAACCGTCCCATTCCCAGAGTGTCCTCTAGGGCTCCAATGGGAAGCTCTGGGTGGGTATCCACATCTAGTCTAGCCTCTATCCTGCTCAGGCCCTGGGGTCCGCATCCAGGCTCTGGGGGTAGCTCCGGCTTACCTCCCCAGGGCAGAGTGCCACAGATTCTAACATACTCCACTGCTTCTCCATCCCAGGCCGAAGAGGAGCTCATCAAAGCCCAGAAGGTGTTCGAGGAGATGAATGTGGATCTGCAGGAGGAGCTGCCGTCCCTGTGGAACAGGTGAAGTCAGGAGGGGCCCCGTACACCCGATGGCCAGCCTGGCCCTGTGCCTACCTACTCACTTCCGGGCTCCGCGTCTCTGAGGATGCAGCCCGCCGTGGCGCGTGGTTCTCACCGTGTCCCCTCCTCTCCCTCCCGCCGGCAGTCGTGTAGGTTTCTACGTCAACACGTTCCAGAGCATCGCGTGCCTGGAGGAAAACTTCCATAAAGAGATGAGTAAGGTAGGCCAGGGTGGGCCGGCAGCGCAGAGCATCGGTCAGAGGCGGGGGGGGGGGGGGGGGGGGCTTGGGTACTCTGGTGACCATGCTAACTTTTCCACCTGGGGCAGCCGTGGGTATGTCTTAGGGTTTCACTGCTGTGAAGAGACATCATGACCAATGCAAGTTTTATAAAAGACAACATTTAATTGGGGTTGGCTTACAGGCTCAGAGGTTCAGTCCATTGTCATCAAGGCAAAAACATGGCAGCATCCAGGCAGATATGGTGCAGGAGGAGCTGAGAGTTCTACATCTTCCTCTGAAGGCTGCTAGTGGAAGACTGACTTCCAGGCAGCCAGGGGGAGGGTCTTAAGCCCACACCCACAGTGACACACCTACCCCAACAAGGCCACACCTCCTAATAGCTCACTTCCTGGGCCAATCCTATACAAACCATCACAGGGTGGTCCAGTCCAGCCCCAGCCTGCCATGCTCCCAGTCCTGTACTTCTTCCCTGGACTACGTTTCGGGATTGCGATCAGCCCCTTCTCAGACTATGAGAGCTCAGGGCTAGAAATAATGATGGATATTATCCTCAGTAAAATAAATAATAATAAATAAGTTACCAGAATTTTTGTAATTGATAAACACTCTCCTGTGCTTCTTACGGTAGGGAAGTGGGATGCTTCAGCTCCTGCATCTGGCCTAGGAGGTGTGTAAGCTCACACTCTCATGTTGTATTAGAAGGGAAGGTGTGCAGCATGGCGGTTGGGGACCCCCGGTGTGACAACTTTCCCGCTCCATATGGTGGCTGTTCTGACTTTGTCCCTTGGACCCAGAGGAATGATGATTCCGGGTTTTGGGGGCTGCAGAGAAAGAGCTGGTTCAGGGCCTTTCCCTGACCACAACCCTCTCGTTTAAGGCTTCTCTTTTCTTCCTGGTTTTCCTTTTCCTTCTTTTTTTTTTTCTTTTTTTCTTTTTAGATTTATTTATTTATTATATGTAAGTACACTGTAGCTGTCTTCAGACACTCCAGAAGAGGGAGTCAGATCTTGTTATGGATGGTTGTGAGCCACCATGTGGTTGCTGGGATTTGAACTCAGGACCTTCAGAAGAGCAGTTGGTGCTCTTAACCCACTGAGCCATCTCTCCAGCCCCCCTTTTTTTTGTTTGTTTTTTGTTTGTTTGTTTTTTGTTTTTTCAAGACAGGGTTTCTCTGTGTAGTCCTGGCTGTCCTGGAACTCACTCTATAGACCAGGCTGGCCTCGAACTCAGAAATCTGCCTGCCTCTGCCTCCCAAGTGCTGGGATTACAGGCATGCACCACCACCACCGCCCAGCTCCTTTTCCTTCTTTAAGATTTGAGGCAAATCATACAAGAGTTGAGACCGGTGCGATGAGTAAAGGTGCCTGCTACACAGCCTGGTTAGGGGCTCAGGTTAGATCCCGGAGCTTAAATAATGGTGGAAGGAGAGACCTAACTTCTTATTCCCCCCAATAAGAAATATGTAAATTGAAAAAAAAAGTCAAACAGGTATTTTAGGGAAGGAAACCTTTATGCAAAATTCGTTCAAGGCACCAAAGGCAGAATTATGTATAAGTAGGAGAAAAATTAATCTCTGTACCTCCTAGTGCCTAAAGTAAAAAGAGAACTGCTTTCAGTAACGAGCCCCACATCTGCCTGGGACAACCTCTTTCTTCTGTTTGTGATTTTTGGAGAAATTTCTGGAGGTTGTAGTTAGGTTTGGAAGATTCTGGGCAAAATGACCTTAATAACCAGGTTTAACATTAAATCCTGCAATCTTCAAAAAGGAGGTTTAAGAGGTTAAATGTTGACGTGCCTTAAGCTTGAAATCCAACAAGAAGGAAGACGTGCTGGAAGTGGGGAGGCAAAGCTCGTGAGTCTGAGGTCAGGGCAGCTTTGCGAGAGATTGTCTCAAACTAAAATAAACAAAAAGAGCTGGGGACGCGGTCGAGCGATGGAAGAACTTACCTAACGTGTAAAGCCTTTGGTTCAGTCAAAGGCTTTGCGTATGTTAGATAAATATCCTACTTCCCCCCCAAGCAGCAGACTCCTGTGTGACATTTAGGATGTCCCTTTAAATAGCAGGAGAGAAAAGATGGCTCCCAGAGACAGACGCTGTGAGCAGCACAGCTCACGCCCCCTGGGTTCTGTGCCCTCAGTTGGTTTTCTGGGCTCATTGTGCCGGGAGTCGGGGAGGTTGCTCCGGAGAGGCCGGGGAAGGAGTGAGGAGCCATTCCTGCTGAAGGTGTGCGTGTCCAAGCCTGCTTCTCTCCACTCTCCCTCCTGCAGCTCAATCAGAACCTCAATGATGTCCTGGTCAGCCTCGAGAAGCAACACGGGAGCAACACCTTCACAGTCAAGGCCCAGCCCAGGTGGGTCAAGGCAGGGAGGGTGAGGTCAGTGGGGCCCCGTGACTCGATGGTCAGCACCACAGAGGCGGCTTCTTCTGGAGACCCTTCCTGTCCTTCTTGGTCTCCGTGGGTTGGCCCCGGGCCTCTGGAAGTCTCGCAGGCTCTGCCTCCTGGTATCAGGGAAACAGCTCCTGTACTCTTGCTCTGTGGAGGAAGGAATGAGGCTAGGAAGCCTGCAGATCCCTGAGCCTTTGTAGAGTAGAGGGCAAGATGGAGGCTTGTTGACACGAGGCTGTGGTTCCCGGCATGCAGGCCTTCTTCCTGCCTCTTGCTCAAGGTAAGGTCCAAGAATGGTGGCAGTGCTCGGTACTTTGTCCTTTGCTGTGCCTTTCCCGGGCAGCTGCCGGGAGATCTTGTCACCTGAGGGAGACCATGAGGGGAAGGAATAGAAACAACCTGGAGTCTGGGATTTCACCCCTTCTCCCTTCCTCTCCCCTCCCTCCCTACTCCACTCTGTGTGTTCGAGTGTGCGTGTGTGTGTGTGTGTGTGTGTGTGTGTGTGTGAGAGAGAGAGAGAGAGAGAGAGAGAGAGAGAGAGAGAGAGAGAGGGAGAGGGAGAGAGAGAGGGGGGAAGAGAGAGAGGAGAGAGAAGAGAGCTGGAGAGGGAGGGAGAGAGAGAAGAGAGAGAGAGAGAGAGAGAAAGAGAGAGAGAGAGAGAGAGAGAGAGAGTAAGAAAAGAGAAGAGAAGAGAGAGGGAGACGGAGAGGGAGAGAGAGGGGGAAGAGAGAGAGGAGAGAGAAGAGGGAGGGACAGGGAGGGAGAGAGAGAAGAGAGAGGGAGAGAGAGAAGAGAGAGAGGAAGAGGGAGAGAGAAGAGAGAGGGATAAGGGAGGGAGAGAGAGAAGAGAGAGGTAGAGAGAGAAGAGAAGAGGGAGAGAGAGGGAGAGGGAGAGGGGAAGGGAGAGGGAGAGAGAGAGAGAGTTGGAATGTGGTATTGACCGTGTATGTTTGTGTAAGTCCGAGTGAGTGCACGCTGTGCACACGTGTAGACTGCACTGTATGCATCATTCCATTGCTCTGCAAAGTCTGCTTCTTGGGTAACTGGCCTGCTGTCCAGAACTTTGGAGGGACTCAGTGAACATCTCATTCCTTTCCCTCCTCTGAAAACGGAATGTGGAATGGACGGAGAGGAGCCTGCAGGTGTTCCGGGGAGCACGGGGGAGGGGGAAGACCTGGCCCCGTTGGAAAGATGGTCAGGCCCAGGCTGGATGAGCAGACTCTGGGCCATACTCTCCACTAAGGTTGCCTCTTTGTGCCCCACCCTGGCCTCCCGTGGCCTTCTGAGATCTGTCAGCAACTATAGTTGGCAGGCAGAGACACAGGGCAGACAGGGATGTGGGGTGCAGATTGAGGGCAGGTCCTAGCAGGGGACACTAGAAGACAGAGGTAAAGGCAGGCGATATCAAGGCAGGCTTGGGGGCGCGGGGGGGGGGCGGGGGGCGAATCCTGGGGGAGGAGCAGAGGGAGGAGGGCTGAGAACAGGTAGAGGATGTGCAGGCTGAGGGTAGTGTGGGAAGATTCAGTACGGGCTGGGTGGGAAAGGGCAGAGCCAGGCTGAAGGGCAGACTAAGGACAGGTAGCGGCCGTTTATTAGAGCAGGAAGGAAGGAAGAAGTGGAGGAGGAAAGCCTAGTTCTCCTGGCTTCTCCAAATGAAGCATCCACACCCCACCATCCCCACAGAAAGAAAACTAAGCTGTTCTCACGGCTGCGCAGAAAGAAGAACAGGTACCGCCTTGAGTGCAGTGCCACGGGCCTCGGGGCCCCGCCCTGATTGCGCATGCGCCCTGTGACTGTGCCCTGTTGAAGGGCCCACTAACCCCTAACCTGCCCGTGTGTCCTGTTGCTTTGGGGACATGTGTTAGGAGGGCATGGAGGACTTGGGATACTAGGGAGGCAGAAGGTACTGGCATCTGGTTTGAGGATTAGTCTTAGCCTTGTTCTCTGCCTACGCTGAAGTCAGCTCTGGGCTGCCGCTGGCCACCAGCATACGGGTGGAGAGGGTCCTGAGCAGAGACAAGGAGCCACACTGCTAAAAACCTTCCCCATGTACACTGTACTTTGCATTGCTATGTATTCTTTAGGGAGGCAGGTATACCTCCCCCCCCCCCCCCCCCGTAAAACAAGACTGCTCCAGAACAGGCATATGGGTTCTAGTAGGTTCTTCCAGGATATTGTAGATCTTCACATACCAACGCTGAAGCTGATTGCTTCATCTGGCTCTCGAGCAGCTGACGTGCGTCCCTTGCCGGAAGCTGAGCTGGTAATGCTAATTTATTTAAATTAAGTAGGCCTAGGAGAGCTGCTGGCACCCACCAATGGATCCCCTGCCCCTGCATATCCAGTGGCTGCGGTGTACACCCCGCGTGTTCCCAAGTAGACCCTGCCGCTCAGGACTTGGCGTTCTTTCTACTGTCCCGTCTCTGCAGTGAATCCACCGGCCCAGCCATGCCGGCGTTTGCCTGGGGAGTTTCTCCAGGGCGTGCACTGAGCTGCGGAACCATGGGAGGGAAAGTGTGGCGGTCGGGGTCGCGAGGGCTCCTGGGTTGTGGTCACATCTGCGCAGTTGGGAAGGGATAGGCGGGAAGATGGTACAGAGGTCTGCGGAGCAGGCTGGGGAGTGGGGCGCGGGAACAGGCTGCTGTCTGATGAAAGAGACTCACTTTGCCTCTAGGATGTCTGGCTTGCTTGTGCTATGAGGCCCAGGCGGGGAGGAGATTGGTTCTCGCTGGTGCTCTCTTGCTTCCAAGGCCCTATGAGCCCCACAGGAGCATGTCCTGGTCCTCACGCATGTCCTGGTCCTCACACCCCTACTCTGCCCATGCACAGGGTCCCATAAGGAGATTCGTAAGGACTCACATGCACACTTAGGTTTCATATATGGATTTATAGGACATACACATATGGATACGTGTATCCATAGAACACACGTTTCAGCACACGATTCTTTTCACATATAGGTCCACGGGGCTTACCATGCATGCACTCACAGTTACACATGGGGCTGTTGTGCTCACGTATGCACACAGCTTCACGTGTGGATCCCTGGGCCTCACACATGTCCACCCATGTCCTCTTGTGGATCCATGGAGCTCACACATGCACACGGAGCTCTACATGTGCATCGATGGGGTTCACGCATACACACATGTAACTCCCGGTGGGGGCGCCCAGCAGACTGCTCCATGCCTTCTGGTTCTCTGTCCCGCTGATACCACTCTCGGTTTGTCCTTCTTCTACAGTGACAATGCCCCTGAGAAAGGGAACAAGAGCCCTTCGCCTCCTCCAGATGGCTCTCCTGCTGCTACACCTGAGATCAGAGTGAACCATGAGCCCGAGCTGGCCAGTGGGGCCTCACCGGGGGCCACTATCCCCAAGTCCCCATCGCAGGTAGCACGGCTATTATCTCTGCGTCCTGGTTTTCTCCTCTTACTCTTTCTTTGCTGTTATCCTCTCCTCTTTCTCTACAATCCCCTGCTTAAGACTGGGTGGCTGTGAGCCTGGGGCTCTGCTCCATGGAGGCCCAGTCCCAACCTCAGTCTGCGTGGGCTACACCGAACCTGGCGGCCCCGGTGTACTTCACAATGGTGTTTGCAAACGTTTCCATCCATAGACGCGCAGGACTTCCCCCTGGCATGTCTCCCCGTTTCTCTGTCCTGTTTCCTTGACTCAGCACCTTTTGTCCCTAGACAGTTGCTCTGGGTGTTCTGACCCCGAGTATCCAGTCTCTCTCCAGACTTCAGGCCGAGAGAAAAACCCTATCAGGTGGTCTCACAGCATCGCCGAAGGAACAGAGAGAGTATGGTCTCAGGGAGGAAAGGTGGGGGGGGGGTGACCTCAGGTGCACGGACAGCCTCAGTCCTCTGTGCCCTGTCCCGTTCCACCAAGCCCTCTGGGCCTCCGGCAGCTGGGTGGGGTTGAAAGGAGTGAGTCCTCTAGCTTCTGTTCATAGGAAACTAGGCCGAGAGAGGCAGTAAGAGCCCACCTCTGAGCAGTGTGCTGCCATTGGTGAGGGTGGATCCCAGGAAGAGCCGGCCACACTTCTGTTCATGGACTCTTCTCTGACTCCTTTTAACTGCCCTGGGGCAAATGGCTAGAGACCAGGATAAAGACAGCCTTCCACCAGGGGTGCTTATGGGGACTCCTCGTGGGGACCTAGTTCAGGCTGACTTCTCTAGGGACAGCATGAGCCTGAGCTGGGACGTCCCAGCCTAGGGGAGGTGGAAGGAAGGTCTGTGGAGGGCAGAGATTAGCAGGGGAGTTGGACTTTAAGTCAAAGTTCCTTCCTAGGTAGGCAGGGAAGACTTGCCCCAGTGGGCTATGGGAGCATGTAAGGGGTCAGGACCAGGTAGGTCTTCTCTGCCTCTGTTTATCTTTTCTGCTTCTATCGACTTCTTCTGTCCCCTTCTCTTTTGCGCAGTGGTTTTGGACCGCCTGTCTTGGGGTCTCCTCTTGGGGTGTCCTATTGTCTTGATGTCTGCTAAGGAGAGCGGTGACTCACTTGTTTTCCCCAGTGGCCCGGGTGGCCCAGGAGTGACTAACGAAACCTCGGCTTTGTCTCTGTCTCCCTGTGCCACGCCGCCTTCCACGCTCCCCCCTTGCCGGTTCCACAGCTCCGGAAAGGCCCACCCGTCCCTCCGCCTCCCAAACACACCCCGTCCAAGGAGATGAAGCAGGAGCAGATTCTCAGCCTTTTTGATGACGCATTTGTCCCTGAGATCAGCGTGACCACCCCCTCCCAGGTCAGCCGTGTCCACCGCGGCCCAGCCTTCCCCTCTAATATCACTCTTTCTCTCAGAGCATGCATGGCCTTTCATCCTCCAAACTCTGAGCTTCTCTCAAGAGCCAAGGATTTGACTGGAGAGACGGGCCGGAGCCTCCATTTTTGATCCATCCACCTCCCCCTTTCCATCCTTTTCCTATCATCATCATCATCATCATCATCATCATCACCACCACCATCACCACCATCTTCATCACCATCACCCCCCTCCCCCATCAGAGCATGTACTAGCCATGGCTAGATAAGGGGACATGATTGTGACAGGTCTCCCCCATTTCTTGGTGGTATTGATCAATCACCGTGATTGATGCTCTGTATAATGGGAACATGGAGTGGTTGGGCAGCCGTGGGATATTTCCTTGTGCAGGTGACATTTGCCTGGGAAGGATTCACAGAGACGTTGCTTTAGATAGAGATAGCAGGACCAGGCTTGAAGGCTCACTACTTGGTACAGGTGGCTGGCAGCGCTAGGAATCAGGCCCAGTGCTGTTGGATACTGTAATGCCCAAGATGCAGAGACGTAACCTGTCAGGAGGCTGTGTCACGAATCGCCCACCCTCACGTGGGGATAGGGAGGAACGTGCCTTTTGTGCTGGAAGAACTTCTTGTTAAGATGGGAGGAGGCCAGCCGGGCGTGGTGGCGCACGCCTTAATCCCAGCACTTGGGAGGCAGAGGCAGGCGGATTTCTGAGTTCGAGGTCAGCCTGGTCTACAGAGTGAGTTCCAGGACAGCCAGGACTACACAGAGAAACCCTGTCTCAAAAAATCAAAACAAAACAAAAAAGTCAAAAAAACTACCACATTTAAGTCTACTCAACTAGTTACCCACCTAGGGTGATCAGGTTTCTGCTTCAAGGTAACCTTAAGCCTCCCAGTCTCCTACCCGTGCAGGGCTTCCCTACTGTGGAGGTGGTTAATCCTGACCCGTGGGGACTTAGCTAGACCCCAGGGTCATTTGCACAGCCCAGATTCCCGGAGAAGCGGGACAGAGTCTGGGGGTGGAAGTGTGGAGGAAGGGAGATCAACTCGGAAGGGGCATCAGTGGCCACTTCAGCAGGCACCTAGAGAGGGTGGGCCTTCAGCTCCCGGGGAGGGACTGCACAGCAGACACAAAGCCCCTGTTGCAGAGGCAGGGGTACAGAGGCAGGGGTACAGAGGCAGGTAGGAATAGTCTGTGTGGTAATCACGCGCCAATAACAGAAGCTCAGAGTCTTCAGGCTAGGTTGGTGCTGGGACCCTTCCCTTTCTCCCTCAGCATGCCCGTGGCTCGAGGGTACCTGGGCACATGCCCAGCATGTGTTTAAGATGGGAGACAGGGGATACCATGGGCACTGGCGGACGCTGAGGGGGAGATGGTCTAACTACTTACGTACACTGTCTTGTTTGATTTTCAAACGTTCCCAGTGAGGGGACATACCCCATATCTGGTGAGGGACCTGGTCTACAGCTTGTCCCACGGCCATGTGTCAGAGGGAGCCACACGGTGGCCCACCAGGCTCCACGTATTCCCCTCCCCCCGCCACCATGTCATTGCATGCCCTTACTTGCTGAGTTTTATGTCTATCTTCAGGGAGGGGCTGCCGGTTGTTAGGGGGTGGGAGAGAACGCTGGGTTGGTATTGCACGGGTCGGGGCATGGGCTCATGTTGTCCGTGGTGCCAACAGGCTGCTTGGTGTGACGTGGTGTGCGCCAGCATCCCTTCTGTCTTTTGGTCCTGTGTGAGAAGTAGTCATTTGCCACAGGCAGGCTTGAAAGAAGATTGGGGTCCTCTGCCTATAGACGTCGGGCGTATTGCTGACTGGGCTTGGGTGACTTCTAAGAAGCATGGAAGGGGTAAGGTTGGTGACTGACTGACAGAGGTGCCTGCATCACACCGACGGGGTGCCCTTCAAAGTCCCGAGGCCGTGACATCTCCAGCCCAGCTTTTAGACCAGGCTGGACTGGTAGGAGAGAAGGGAAGCTTCTAAGGTCAACCCGAGGCCACTGGACCATCTGTCCCTTAGCGTCCTCAGGACTGTTGAGGCTCCTCTGAGGAGCTGCAGGCCACATTACAAACTCCCCAGCCTTTCTCGATGGTAGCCTTGGGATGGGCACGGGCCTGGGACGCCCTCTTCAGAGTTGGAAAGCAAGTCGAGGTCAGAAGAGGCACCGAGGTCAGAAGAGGCACCCTGGGCTTCTTCCTGCTCCGACTGGGATGAAGCCTTCCGTAGCTCTGAGGAGAAAGCCCACAAGCCAGGCAAGACTGCGGCTTCTTTAAGACAGCTTGTCCTCACACACGGGTGTTTTCCAACATCCCCCCAGCCTTGAGCCCAGACCCTGGTCAGCTACCAGAGGGGCCTCCCTCACAGGGCCGGGCAGAGGTACCTCCCATGACGTGCTCGTCTGAGGTACACTGGAGCTTTCTATTGTTGGGGTACTGGCGTCATGCAGATTGCTGAGCTGCTGCCAGGTTCCCTAAAAGGGAATTAGAGGTGGCCATGGATGTTGTCTGTAGTTGTGCATACATGCAGGTACCCCTAGGCCCCCTGACCCTGGGATCCCATACTGAAGACACCCTTGGGGTGTGTATCCTGCTGAGTCTTTCCTCATCCCTAGGGCTGAATGACAGGTTGGGGTGTCCCAGACGGTGACTTGGCTGGGTGTCAGACCCTTGGCCGGGAGATCTCTTGGTTGGGAGACTGAGGTGGGCCTGTCCAGACCAGGCCACAGTCTTGTTCTGTTCTTGATACACAAGGGCGGGGTCAGGTGAGCTTGTGGGGGCAAAGGGCAGAGAAGAGGTGGACGTGATCTGATCTTGGCTGGGAAAAACAAAACAAAAACAAAAACAAAAACAACAACAACAAAAACAAAACCCAAACAAAAAATGGCCTGTAGTTGGATGTGCTAAGTGCAATCAGATATCTTCACATAGGTGGGGGCCTGTACTAGTCCGTGTAATTGTACATGGTACTGTGTGTGTGTGTGTGTGTGTGTGTGTGTGTGTGTGTGCTTCCTCTGTGTGCATAAGGCATAGGCCCAGTCTGTCACTAACTGCTTCCTTCCTCTGCTGTGTTGTCACCAAGTTCGAGGCCCCTGGGCCTTTCTCAGAGCAGGCCAGCCTACTAGACCTGGACTTCGAGCCCATCCCGCCAGTGGCAAGCCCCGTGAAGGCACCCACACCCTCTGGTCAGGTGGGTTGTGCCCAGCAGCGCCCACGGCCCATCAGCCTCAGCAGCAAGCCTTGTGCTTGTGTGAACCACACAGGCTCCCACAGGTCTTTCGGGGGTGAGGCCTTTTGCCCAGTGACCTAGCCCTTACCCGGTCCTTAGCCCCCTTGACTGCCTTTGGATGTAGAACAGATGTGGGCTAGCTGGACTACTCTTGCTCAGGGCACGTCTCACAACACCTGGCCGTTCCAGCATGACACCCCTTCAGCAGCGACCCTGTGGGCCTCCCTGAGCTGGGGTCTGAAACCCTTAGAGCCAGGGTTGGGGTGTGAGTGGGGTCCCTGGTGTGCCTGCTCCCCTGTCTCTAACCTGTGTACTGACTCTGTCCTCTTCCTGTTACTGCTGCCTCAGTCAATCCCGTGGGACCTCTGGGAGGTAAGCCACACACTTGCTCTGCGCCGGTGCCTGTCTGTACCCTAAGGGCTCTTAGTGCGACGCCCCACTCACTGCTCTACCCAGTGTCCCTACAGCATATTTGCTTGTCTGCTCATGTGCACAGGGGCAGGGAGACTGCAGCTCCTTCTCAGGACCTTGGAAATGGGGCTCCTTGGGTCTTATGTTGGTTAGCTTTCCGGTCGTGCTGGTGTTCACCTTGTAAATTAGCCAGCTGGTCCTCTAAAATGGCCATCTGGTCAAGGAGTCCTGACTACGACAAAGTATTAGAAAGCTGTTTTCCTGGGCACTTACCCCTGGGATCTCTGGAGACTCAGAGACTCAGAGACTCATGCTTGGAATGTGCCCACTATTAGTGGTAACAAAATCCGGGTTCCAGGACACAATCTGGCAAGGGCCAACAGCAGCCAGCACTCTGGGGGCTCAAGAGTTTCTATAAAAGAGCTTCATGCTGTAAAGTGCTAGCTGAGTTTGATAAAAACCCAGGCTTTGGGCTGGAGAGCTAGCCCAGTGGTTAGGAGCACTTACTGTTCTTGCAGAGGTCTGGCTTCTAGTCCTAGTACCCATATCAGGTGGTGCACAATCGCCTATAATCTCAGTTCCAGGGGGTGTGATGTCTTCTAGGCGCTACAGGCCTCTGCACACACACATGGTACATATACACTTAAACAGGTGTGTGCACACACATAATAATAATAATAATAATAATAATAATAATAATAATAAATAATCCCTTTTAAAAGATACCAGGTGTGGTGACACAAGTTTGAGGGGCAGAGATTGGGTGGGGTCTCTGAATCTTTCTGGACAACCAGTCTAAATAGTGAGTGCCAAGTTCAGATGAGAGACACCACACCCCCCCCACTCCCCGCCAAGAGCGAAGTTAGACAGTGTCTGAAGAAGACAGAAGGGATGGACAGACATCTGGTCGCCACATATATGTCACATATGTGTGTAAGCATCATGCACATCACAGACACACACACACACACACACACACAGTCTTTCTGCAATCACCAGAGAAATAAGGGTGGAGTGGGCTGGCAGGGCCATTTTGGCCATTCTGGTAGATGCTATGCTGTGTGGTGACGTCACACCCGCCTGACTCCTCGGTAGTGGCAGGACGAGGAATGGGAGGCAGTTGACCCCGCAAATTTCTGGTCGCGCTGCTACCCCCAAGCCACACCCCCCCGTTAATGCCGGGCACTGAAGACCACCCTCTCTTGTCTCCTGCCCTTGTCCGATACACCTTCCCCACCTGGCCTTCTCCCCCTCCCCCATCTTGGTGGCCTGTCCCTAGCCCACAGAGAGCGAAGCTGGCATCCTGCCTTCTGGAGAGCCCAGTTCTGCTGAGGGCAGCTTTGCTGTGTCCTGGCCCAGCCAGGCAGCCGAGCCAGGGCCTGCCCAAGTAAGTGCCCCCTCCTCCTGTCCCCGTCTTGGTGGCTTCCCATCTCTGGGGTGTAGCATGGACAAAAGAGCCAGAGCACATGCGCAGTACGGACAAGGCCTGGTGGCCCTGGGACGGTGTTGCTAGGGGGTCCCTAAGGTGGGCGATCGTGGCTCAGGTCACATCTTTCTCCTACTCTCTTACCTCAAAGTAACCCCTGCAGGGTGGAAAGGGGGTGGGGTGGGGTGGGGAACATTTTAGACAGCCTAACAGACATTCTAGACATTTCCCAGAATTTTCTTGTCTTCATCCTAACTTCTGTCTTTGCTACGTTTGAGGAAGTGGGAGGGAGGGCCAGAAGGATGAATAACTAGGGTCTGTCCGGTGCTCCGAAGTGGCTGAGTCTGGGTGTTGGTCGAGGCTAGCCCACAGTGGAGCCTTTGCCGTGGTCTGCTGTAGTGTTCTGTGGAGAAGGCAGCATCCAGAACTGGAGACCCTGCCTGATATCCTAAGCGTGCTTGGTGGGTTCAGGCCATCCGGCAGGCCTCAGCTAGCCTGTCAGGGGCTGGCAGAGTAGCCAGGACGCAGCAGGGGATTGAGAGGAAAGGGCTTGTAAGGCAAAAGCAGGGGTACGCCATTCACTAAGGTGTAGACCGGTCTCTACATGCTCAACTCCCTCCCTGGGTCAGCCGGCATCTCCTCTCCACCTGCCTGCCCTGCGGGATACTCCAGGATTGTGTGAGATATTTCTAGGCCAGTCCGGAACATACCTGTGGCCCTCCCACTTGCACGCTGCCCTCCCGTGGTGTGGTATGGATCCATCATCCCACTTGGAATCTGACCCTTTGCTGGCATTTTATGTTGCAGCCAGCAGAGGCCTCCGAGGTGGTGGGTGGAGCCCAGGAGCCAGGGGAGACAGCAGCCAGTGAAGCAGCCTCCGTAAGACGACAGGGACCACGCCCTGTTTTTTTCTTCCCTGTTGTCTGTCTGCCCAGTGCTGTCTGTCTTCTGCCTGTCTGAGGCTTCCCTGTGTTCCTCACCCAAGCTGGTGCCGGGCACAGTTCTCTGGAAGAGCACAGGGCAGGGGAGTTTGGCACAAGACACACGAACACAACCCCTTCCTTCCCGTGGCTTTTCCCACCCGGCCATTGGTCCGGCTGACTCGCCCCCTATCCCCAGAGCTCTCTTCCGGCTGTGGTGGTGGAGACCTTCTCAGCAACTGTGAATGGCGCCGTGGAGGGCAGCGCTGGGACTGGACGCTTGGACCTGCCCCCGGGATTCATGTTCAAGGTGAGCTTGGGCTAGCTAACTGGGTAGCCCTTGTCTCAGTGCGCGCGCGCGCCTCTTGTCTTTTGCAAGCTAGATGGGGGACATAGCCCCCCGACACGCTCTCCCAACTTTTACAGGTGCAAGCCCAACATGATTACACGGCCACGGACACTGACGAGTTGCAACTCAAAGCTGGCGACGTGGTGCTGGTGATCCCTTTCCAGAACCCAGAGGAGCAGGTGAGCTTAGGGCACGGGGATTTCCCCAGGCTGCTGATGCAATGGCGAGCCTGGCCAGCAGGGGGCAGCAGAGGCCCAGCGGAGCAGGGCATGTCTAGGTTGCCAATTACCTGCATCTCTTTTCTTTAATCTTCTCTATATTCCTCTCCCTGTCCCGGTCCGTCCTCTCTTTTTAGCTGGTGCTAGTGCATCTCGTTTCTTCCAGCTGCCCCGTCAACTTTTGCATCAGAGTTTCTTTCTTGTCTTTGTCATGCCTTGAGGCCTGCCTTCCTTTTACAGGGAACCTGCTGCAGTGATAGAGCGCTAGTCTAGGCTGGCTCTGTTCTGTATGGTTGGCCTCTCTTGCCCTAAGTAGGTATGGGATTATGGGATGAACTTTGGGGAGTGCCCAGGCTTGAATCTACCGTTGCAGTGTGTGTGTGTGTGTGTGTGTGTGTGTGTGTGTGTGTGTAGGCTAGAAGACAACCTTAGTTTTTGTTCCTTAGGAGGAGCTGTCTACCTTATACTTTTTGTTTTTTTTTTTTTTTTTTTTTTTTTTTTTTGGAGACAGGGTTTCTCTGTGTGGTCCTGGCTGTCCTGGAACTCACTCTGTAGACCAGGCTGGCCTCGAACTCAGAAATCCGCTTGCCTCTGCCTCCCAAGTGCTGGGATTACAGGCATGCGCCACCACGCCCGGCTATTATACTTTTAAGATAGGTTCAGCCTGTCTCTACTTCTTCAGTGCTGGGTTCCAATACATCCGCCCTACATGTGGCTTTTTACATGGGTTTTGGGGTTGGAACTCAGATCCTAATGCTTACTTAAGTGGCAAGGACATTGCTAACCGAGCCAATTCTCTAGCCCCCTCTACTGCTGCTTCTAAAGCCCCAGGTCTCTGCTGGTCACTCTGGTGGGCCTTTCCTAGCAGGGTGAGATTTTTGCGAAGCATAAACCCTGGCCACCGCCCAACAGGGTGGTTGTGCATGGTACTGGAGGGGTTGGAAGAGGATCTCTAGAGGAGGAGATCGATAAAAAGGCAGAGATCTGTAAGAGCACAGACAATGCTAGAATAGAATTGCAAAGATCCAGGACCTTCCGGCAGGCATACCTGACCTGGGGTAGCTACGAATGCAAACCCAACATACAACAGCAAATTTATTTAGAACATTATGAGATTCTGTTTGTTTGTTTCTTCTGAGACAAGGTCTCATGTTTTGGGGGCTAGCCTGGAACTTACCATGCGGCTGAGAATGGTCTTGGAATCCTGATCTTCCTGCCTTTGCCTCTGGAGTTCTGGAGTCTCTGACGTGCACTGTCATGCCTGGTTCATGTGGTGCTGGGCATAGAACCTGGTACATGTCAGGCTGGCACCCTGCCAACTCAACCCCATCCCAGCCCCTAGAAGTATGGGATTTGTTTGTTTGCTTGCTTTTGTTCTATTTTTTCTTTTCAACTTGGTTGAACAGTTCTCAAGCTTGAACCCTGTCGCCGGCAGCGGCTGTCACAGTGTCTAAATGCTAAACACGTCTGTGAGAGGTTTTAAAATTTCTACCATGGTGTGTGTGTGTGTGTGTGTGTGTGTGTGCGTGTGTGCGTGTGCGTGTGCACGTGCATGTGACATGGCTATATGTGAGGTCAGAGAACAACTTACCAGGAGTCTTCAGTCCTCCTACCACAGAGATCAAGGGATCTAACTCAGGGTTTTAGACTTGGCGCGGGCCACAGGGTCACCTCACTTTCTTTTCTTGTTTCTTATTTTTGGTTTTTTTTTTTGTTGTTTTGTTTTGTTCTCAGTGCTAGGTACTGTATTGAATCAAGGGCCACATGCACGCTCAACCTCCAGGCTATATCTCCAGCCCTCTTAGGTTTTAGGATCTCACTAAATTGTCCAGAGGTGATCTTGGACTCACTCTAGTCCAGGTTGGCCTTGAATTTGCAATCATCCTCCAAAAAGCTAGGAATGCAAGCCCGTGCTAACAGGTCTGGGTAGATGTTCTTAACTGCTAGTACTTAAGGAACTTTCAAGATGTTTCTAGAAATCTGAAGACTGGGGGAAGAGGGGGGAACAGTTGGGATCCTCTTGGAAGCTGTTAGGATTTGGGAAACCCAGGTCCAGAGAGGCTCACGGGAGTCGGAAGAGTTGCCTGCTATTCCGAACCCTCTGTGCCTGGCCATGGATTTCTTAGAGTTGACAAAGCAGTGGGCTCGGAAGGAAGCTTCAGCAGGGGGTGGGGTGGAGGGAGTGGGGGACTGAGGGGTAGACATGGGGACAAAAGGAGGAGGGTGTTTTGGAGCGAGGGAATGTGTCCCTGGTCATCTGCCATCAAATTAGACTATGAGACCGTCTCTCAGCTTGTCCCCAGGACTGTCTGGAAGAACAGTGGCGTAGTTAGTGTGACAGCTGTCATTTGTCACTGCCCGGCTTCATTGTGGACCCCATCCCAGAATAGGTGAAAAACCCTTGGCTCTAGTCAGAGCTGTGGGAGAGGCGGCGAGGAGCGCGACAGCTGTGTGTGGCAGGTCCTGGGCTTCTGCTGTGTCTAGACGGTCTGGTTCTAAGGGGAATGTGTCTGCAAGCAGCAGATGGTTATGGGGCCAGGGCCGAGGACACAGTCCAGGTTAGACCAGTGCCATGGCCAGGCACAGAGGATTTGGAATAGCAGGCAAGCCGGCTCCTCCCCGACCGGCCCCTCCCCGGCCGGCCCCTCCCCGGCCGGCTCCTCCCCGGCCGGCCCCTCCCAGGCCGACTCCTCCCAGGCCGACTCCTCCCCGGCCGGCCCCTCCCAGGCCGGCCCCTCCCCGGCAGGCCCCTCCCAGGCCGGCTCCTCCCCGGCCGGCTCCTCCCACTAGTGCACCGGGTCCTGGTGTACTCATGGGTGTTGTGAGGTGCGCCTGTGTCACCCGTGCTCTGTGGCCCCAGGATGAAGGCTGGCTCATGGGTGTGAAGGAGAGCGACTGGAATCAGCACAAGGAACTGGAGAAATGCCGCGGCGTCTTCCCGGAGAATTTCACAGAGCGGGTGCAGTGACGAGGCGCCCCTGCAGCCTTCCGGTGTGTGAAGAATCTTTTCCCAAAAGATGTGTGCTTTTCTTTTCTTTGTTTTTCTTCCTCTCTTTTCTGTTTCTTTTTTTGTTTTGTTTTGTTTTGAAACTCTTGAAAAGTGTCGGGAAGTTGGGGAGCGGAAACTTAAGCCAAGAGGTGTAACCCCCAAAGATGAAGTGGTTTTCCAAAGAGCCGTCCGACCCAGTTCAGTGGACTTCTCCAGTGTTCCCGAAGCTGCTGTGTCCCCCCCACTAGTTGATTCCCGATGCCCGCATGTTCAGGGCGGGCTGGGGGTGCAGAGCCACCGCCACACTTGCCTGACGCTTGGCCGCGCCACCGAGCAGGGCATGGGTCCTCTTCTGGCTGCTGCCCTGGGCAGGGCCTGCACACTGGCCCAGCCTGGTCCCGCTCTGCAGACCAACCGTGTGCTGTTTGAAAATAAGCCCTAGTGTTCAAAATACAGCGAAACAAACGAAAAAGAAAAACCTGACAAAAACCACCAGAACAATGCGTGTCTTTCTTTGCTTCTATTGTGTGAGTGGGATCTCGGCCAACCGAGGCGTCTTTTATTGCTGCTGTCTCTGAGGTGCTGGGGCTGGGGAAATCGCACCTCCTCTAGACTCACGGTGCAAGGTCAAGGTGGACACTCTGGGTACAGTCCTAGGTCACCTTATCCAACACACGTCAGCACTTTGTGGGATGGGCAGGTGGATGGATAGCACTCAGGAAGGAACCTGCAAGGGCTGATGGCTGTGTGGGAGCCTCAGACCCCAAGGGAGGCCTCAGAACTCATGGGGAGACTGAGTCTCTCAGGCCAGGATATACCTAAAAGGTGGACCAGCTATGCGATTTCCCCTCTCCACTCTCTTCCTGTGGCCTCTCTGGACGCAGCTACTGCTGTTTGCCTCATGAACAGATGGAGAAGTTCAGTACCCAGGACTGCAGAAAAGCACCCAGGCCTCCAGAGAAGGCCAATGAGGCATCTTCAGGTTTTGGGTTTATAGCATGAAGCCTCCATGCCTTGCTACAGGTGACTGGACCGCTCTGCCGTGGCCTCCAACCTCAGCCTTCTTTGGGTGACAAATAGAGCCATCTAGATCAAAGTAACACTGTGTAGGCCAGAGCTTCCAGCCTGCAGCCTGTGGGCTCCTGAAACCCCAGGATGGCTATAACTGTGGCCTGACACACAAGTGTAAAGCGTATGTAAAGCAGTGTGGGATTTCTCGTGCAGGCGTGTCTGGTTATTCACTTCACGGTTCTCAGGTGTGACCTTCATAGAAGACTTCCTTCTTGCCCTGATGGCAGAAGGTTGGACACACCTGTCGAACATCATTTCTAGTCGTCTGCTTAGGAAGCTAGAGCTTTCCTCTCCTTCCTTTCCCCCTTGTTTTTTCCCTTGGGGGGGGGGAACTGGGTTTGGAGCCCAGATCTGGGATGCAAGGTCCCTCTGCTCTATGGAGGTTTGCAGCCAGGCTCCTCAGTGTGGAAGATTTTCAGTCATTTTTCACTAAAAAACTAGTGCAATTAGAAAGTATTTGCATTAGGTTTTACTGTACTTGAAGGTTTCAAGATATGTCCTAAGAACTTCTTGTCCATACTACCACCACCTGCCCAACCCCCACTCCATCTTTTTTTATTTAAAAAAGAAGAAGAAGAAGAAGAAGAAGAAGAAGAAGAAGAAGAAGATCTATTTCTATAGCCCAGGCTGACTGCCATCCTCCTGCCTCAGCCTTCTGGTCCTGAAATTATGGGTCTGCCCCATTATTCCTGATGGTAGCCATGTAGGAAGGAGCTGGAAATTGCAAGGTTCCTGTCAATCAGGAGAGTCAGAGCCAAGCAGCCTGTACTATTACTTGTCTCATTTCTGCAACAAACTACCTGATGAAAATCGCTTAAGGAAGAGGGATTTCTTGTAGCCCGCAGTTCCGGGGCCTACAGCCTGTCACGGAAGGGAGGGCATGGCGGCCGGAGCAGGAAGTGTCTGGTCACCTTACAGCCACAATCAGGAAGCCGAGCAAGAGGGATGCTGGTCCAGGCTGGCGGTCTCTTTATTCTGTCTGAGGCCTCAGGCCGTGGACTGGAGCCACCACCCAGGGGCAAGTCTTTCTTCTCAGTTAATCCACTCTAGGAAAGTGGGCCAAAGACCTTCGCTTAAAGCCCAGCATGCTGAAACTGCTGGAGGAAAATATAGGAAATACTTCAAGATACCACAGAAGCAAGAAACAGGGCTGTTGAGACAGAAGCTTTTCTGCTTGGAGGCTGGAAGGAAGGCTTGGTGGTTGAGAGGCCTTCAGAGTCCTTCAGAGGATCCGAGTTGCGTTCCTAGCACACATAAGGGAGCTCAAACTGTAACCCCAGCCTCTGTCGGCACTTAGATATACATAGACAGACACGTGAAAAAGGAAAATGCTTAGTGAGGAGGTGTGGGAAGAGGCACTCAGTCAGCTGTGGGCGTGGCAACTGGTGCGGCCCTTATGGGTACCAGCAGGGCGCTTTCTCAAAAAATTAACAATTATAGGAAGGTTTCTATACCTCCTGGGTATAACTGCACATCCGTGGCAGATACCGGGTTCCTCACAGCGGTTAGGAAACGGAAGCAGCTTGGACATCTGTCAACAGAAGAACGGAAAATCAAAGTTCGCTATACATGCACACGGTGAAATTTCATTCAGCTGTAAAAAAAAAAAAAAAATTGAAATAACAAAATACACAGGAAATAGGATGGACCTGCAAAGTGTATTGAGGAAGGTTTCCCGAGTCTGGGCCAACTACAGGTGCAATGAAACATCCTGACCAAAAGCAAGTTAGTGAGGGAAATAATTTATTTGGCTTTAATTTTTCATATTGCTGCTTATCACTGAAGGAAGTCACCACAGCAGGAACTCGAACAGGACAGCAGGAGCTGGCGCAGAGGCCATGGAGAAGTCCTGTTCACTGCCTTGCTCTTAATGGCTGGCTCAGCCTGCTTTCTTATAGAATCCAGGACCTCTGGGCCGAGGATGTCCACAGCCACAGTGGGCTGAACCCTCTCCCATTAACCACTAATTAATAAAGTGCCGTACAGACTTCCCTACAGCCTGATCTTCCAGAGGCGTTTTCTTAACCGAGGTTCCCTCCTCCCAGATGACTTTAGCTGTGCCAAGCTGACATAAAACCAGTTCAACCTCGGGTTTCCACATGCATGTATATAAACACGCATGTTCACCTTACATGTGTGCTCACACATAAGTGAACACAAACACATGTACACACATGTGCTAGATAAATAGACAGGTAAGGGGGTCCCCTGCCTCTAGGCCTTGGGCAGCCGCTGGGCACGCTGACGGTCTTTCCACTGTTAGGTGAGGCTGTTCAGTGCTTCCTGTGCAATAATGAGCATCTGAGTTCAGAAAGCATACAAAAGGGCAGGCGTGGTACACTCCTGGCTCCCAGCACCAGGGAGGCAAAGACGGATGGACTCCTGGGGCTTACTCGCTACCCAGTTTAATCCAATTGGCAAACTCCATGTAAAAATGAAAGACCCTGTTTCAGAAAAGCAAGTTGTTCCGCTCCTGAGGAAGAACATCGAGGGCGACATCTGGTCTCCACCATGCACACACATACGCCTGAACGTGCACCTGTGTGCACACAGAAAGACGTAGGCACACATAAACATATATGAAAGAAATCAGTGCTCTGCTCGATTTATTGAGTTGTATTTTAATTATGGCCGATTCTCATTTTCTATTAAGGAATCAAATGACCATATCCCTTAATAGTAGTCACTGAACTCTCTCGGTTCCCTTGCTGATCTGAGTAAAAGGATTGTCAGACTACCTCCTTCGGCCAGCACTAGCCCAGGAAGGTTTGACGAACTCTATTGTGCGCCCTCTTGTGGTCCAGCTCAGGAACTACAACAACTGGGAGTAAGTGATTAAGACTGATAGTACATTGCTTCCGATGCCTTGGCTGACGCTTGGAGAAAAGTGGTGATGAATCCAAACACCACTTGTCAGGCTACACAATCAGCCTGCCGAGGCGTCCTGAGTGAGCCCTCTGGGAGAAACCCTCGGTGGTGCCTTCCCCGAGGTTACAACCCTCGGCCGGGTAAAAATCTCTTAGGTAATTTCTCCTTCACCACATTTAGTAGACAGGCTGAGTGGGAAATGAGAAGGAAAAGAACAGGAAGGAGCCCAGACCAGTCCTAGTCAGCAGCAGCTGAGCCCGAGACAGATCCAGCTGTGAGTGCGAAGGCAGCGGCCTGCTGACGGCTGAGTAGAGGCAGCTGGACAGCTCAAACGTGGCCGGGACAGGGATACGGGTAGCAGTGGTGGGGTTTGGGGGGGGCGACAGGGAGAAGAGGAGAGTCGTGCTTCAGGATTGATGGCTCTGAGGAGAGAGGAAAGAGAAACTTGAGGCATGAGAACGGTGAAGTCCTTCGGGCCAAAAGGACTCACACGCCCCAGGTTCTGGGCTGTTACGCAGCTTGGTGTTAAGGGCTGAGGAATCTTGATACTGAAGTTTGCCTGCTAGTCCCAAACAAGGTCTAAGGAACTCTGGCTTTCTAGGAATCCTGATACATAGGCTTCCCTGGAAGCTGCAAAGCCAGCTGCAGCCAAGGGCTGAAACATTTGACTTCCTAAGTTCATAGGCTAACACCCACAGATCAAAGGATCCGCAGCCCCAAGTCTGACAGCCAGCACACAGGGCGCCACCAGCCGTGAACCCCCCTACCCACTGCTGTTGCTGGCATCAGACATGAAGGGAGCTGGAAGCTGCCCAGAGATCAGCGTCGGAAGAGTTTCTTCTCATCCGCTCTGACTTGTATTTGGGTATCAGACCCCTGCTGATTGACAACATTCTCAAACTTTTCTTTCCCCTCCTGCCTCTTGCCAGGCTGAATTTTAGTGGGGATAAAGAAAGGGATACTGTACCATTACAAGAAAGAGGTGTTGTGACCACAGGTAGACCCTAGAAAAAAAAGTGCAGTGTACTCATTAAAGAACCCTGCAACTGTAGCTTTCTTCACCTGGTGTAGATGTCAACTTGGAGGATTACCGCTGAAAAATCCTACCCTTTCCACTTCTCTCTAACTCCGGCTGGCTGGCTCAAACTCCTCTCCAAGCTGACTGACTCGATCTGGCTTCTCTCTGCTTCTTGTTGAATTGCTCTGTTTGGCCTCAAACTAACTCTGGGAATCTGTTCTGATCCTTTGACTCCTTACTCGCTGGCGTCGGCTGCCCCTGCTGACCTGCAGTGAACAGCACGAACTCAGGACCAAGCTCCACTCCACGGCACTGCACTCCCTGCACTGAGTTCCCGCTGACTGACTGAACTTCATCGCACTGAAATCGACGGACTACATAGAACTGATTGACTAGATCTGAGATCTCCACGCCTCTGTCTCCTGCGTGCTGGGATTAAAGGCCTGTACTACCATGCCTGGACCTAAGCTTTTCTTCACCTGAAACTTGCTTTATGCCAGGCTGGCCTTGAACGTAGAGACCAGCTTGCCTCTGTCTCCTGGGATTAAAGGTGTGTCTGTATTCCAGCCGGATCACACAAACGTAGATCATCTTCGGATGTGGTCCCTTGCTGGAGCAGCCGTGTTGCTGGATTAAAATTCCTCTACGGAGAGCCCAGTTTATGCTGTCTTAGTTGTGGCTTCCTTTCATGGGAAGTGCTGGCTACCTCGGGTCAGTGCTGTTAACAAAAGACCAGGCCCTGACTTAGGAGACTGCCACTTGGATGCACTTTGCTCTCCCTGTCTAGGTGCGTGCTAACCTCTCTCAGGATTTAGTGAATATTCCCTGGCATCCAGCCCCCATTTCCCAGATGTTCTCTGGAAAGCCAGGAGTTGCTGGTTTTTGTTTTTTTCTGTCCCAGAGAAGTCTAAAAGGAACAGGGCTTTTGTGAGTAGACTGCAGGCCCAGGGAAAGCTCTACGTGGCTTGGGAGCCTTGCTGTGTTAGACCAATGGGGTTATTCCTCCTCCACAGAAAACTTTCGAGGATCTAAATATTCCCTCTTTCCCTCTCCCCCCACCTGCCTCTCCTTTCTCCCCAGTTTCTTCCTCTCTATGTATATGACGGTGCACATGCATGTAGAAACCAGAGAACCATGACAAGTGTCTTCTCCAGCTGATCTCCACTTTATTTTTTGAGACAGAGTCTCTCACTCAACCTTGATGTTCACTCTTCAGCTGGTGATCTATCCAGCAGGTCCCAGGACCGCATCTCTGCATCCTCAGTAGGTACAACCAGCTTCTTAATGTGAGAAGTGAACTATGGGTTTTCAGGGAACTGGGTGGATCTGAAAAGCATTATATTGAAGTGACCCAGACTCAGAAAACACAAACAAACAAACAAACAAACAAACAAACAACTCTATAGCTCTTTTCAAAGGCGATGTAAGCTCACACTGAGCTAAGGCTGACTCAAAGCCATCCCAGATCTAAGAAGTCAGTGCATGGGTTTTGTCCATTTCCTGTGCCTCCTTTTTTTTCCTTCTCCTCTACCTCCTCTCCTCTTCTCCTCCCTCTTCTCTTTCTCTCCCTCCCTCCCTTCTTCCTTTTCTCTTCTCTCCTCTTTTTCCCTCCTGCTCTCCCTTCTCCTCTCCCTCCTGTTCTCTCTCCTATTCCCCTCTCTCCTCCCTCTCTCTCCTGCTACCCTCTTTGTTGAACAAGATTTGACTTCGTCCTCAGAACATGTTACTCCTCAGAGCTCTGACGTGTGAGGACTTTTGTGTTTACGTGGAGGGCATGCATAGAGCTGGTCTCTGGAAACGTGCTGCCAGGGCCCCCTAAGCACTCTGTGCCTTTGTGGACTCAGCTCTATTTCCTCTGTCACGAGGAAGGAACATAAAGAAATATCCAGATTGTGAACAATAGAAAGTGTGTGTGTGTGTGTGTGTGTGTGTGTGTGTGTAGAGTCCAGAGGTTCTGGCATTTTCTGCCTTACAGTTTTTCCTATCTTGAGCCAATCCAAACCAGTAAAAGCTTCACAAGGAATAGCCAGCCTCATAAAGACTTCTTTTTAGAGAACTCCTAGTCCCTCAGTAGGACAAAGGGTTCTTCATATGGCTTAGGAAGTGGCCTCAGAAGCTGGGTGCTTCCAAAGCTAACACAAGAGCAAGGAGCACGGCATGCCTCAAAAGAACAGTGAAAAATGATCATGGTAAACTGAAGTTCCCATAAAAAATGCAGCATCTACATAAACATTCTACGGGACTGATTTATTAAGACTTTGTGGGGCTGGAAGAGGGCTCAGAGTACTGCACTTGCAAGGATGGAGTTTGATTCCAGCACCCATGTCTGGCAGCTCACAAATGCTTGTAGCTCCGGATCCAAGGGATGTCACCGCCCTCTTCTGACCTTTGTGGCATATACATTCAGGTGCACACTGCCCCCTACACACACACACACACACACACACACACACACACACACACACTAAATATTTTTTTTTAAAAACGTCAGCGACTGTTAACGATGGCCAGAGTTGGATGTGTCTTGTCCTTTTCAATTACAGGAATAATAAACATTCATTTCCGCTGTGACGGTTTCCTAACTACTGCTTTCCATGCTGGCTCAGAAATGACAGTTGCCACACAGCATACGAGTTTTTCATTCTTTCTCTCGACTGGGTCATTTTGGGACAGTGATGACTTTGCTCAGACGCAGTAGAGTTTTTAATACTGTCATTGGTTCCACTGTAGGATGAGTTATCAACGTCACGCCAGTTTCTTCTCTGATAGCGACTCTCTGGGGTTCCAAGAGCCCCGTAGTCACTCCTTATGGATGAGATCAACAGTGGATGACAGGAAAGGCTGCTCTCCTCAGGCCTTCGATGATGGGAAGAATGTGGTGAATAATGGTGTCATAGTTAGGGTGATATATGTATGACATGTTCAGGGGCTTTGGAGATGGCCCAATCAGTACACTGCTTGAGGAACAACCACAGGGACCCAAGTTCCATCCCTAGGGCCCATGTGAAAAAAAAAAACAAAAAACAAGGCATGGTGATATGTGCTTACAATCCCATTGTTGGTGAAATATGCTTATGATCCCATTGTTGGTGGAGACCTGCTGGTCTCTATGGTTTGTTGGCCAGCAAGCATACCTAAAGGGGCAAGTTCCAGGCAAAGTGGGAGACTCTATCTCAAAAAAAAACCCAAAAAACCAGAGATTAACTTCATGCACATGCATGTACATGTGTACCTGCTGCACACACATGTATACTATCCCCCATACAAACAGGCCTATACCTAGACACACAAAAACATACATGCAGTAAGTCTTGGCAACGGAGAAACAGGCAGAACACTCAGGAATCTAGGCTATTTCACTGCTGGGGTTAGTACCTGGTGTTGCTCACCTTGGTGATGTGGAGGATGGCTCAGCTGGCAAAATGCTTGCTTAGAAGGCATGGGGAGCTCAGTTAGATTCCCAGATCCCATGTGAAAAAAAGCCGGGTGTGGTGGTGCAAACTCACAATCACAGTGGTAGAGACGTGGAGTTAAATGAATTTCAGAATTCCTTGGCCAGCCAGAATAGCCTATTTGATGAGTTCCCTGACTCAGAAATCAAGGTAGAATAGACTCACAGCTCCAGGGAGGCTCATTAGACTCACACAGGGGTGATTTACCCACTCATCTATCCCACCTGCTTTTCTGTGCCCCTTCCCACATCAATCCATCAGGTAAAGAGCTCAGCCCATGCCACTAGTACACACAGCCCTTCCTACACGCCTAGGTGGGGAATATAGACGCCATTCATTTCTGACAACTGTACCTATTCCAGTTGTACACACTTGGTCCCTTCTAGAGGCAGACACTAGATTCTCACACTCAACCATGTGCATGTGAGTATGTGTGCATTCAAACACACACACACACACACACACACACACACACACACACTCGGATCGACATTTTCCATCGAAGGGCACTAGATTCACACCAGTAACTTCACTTACTCCCAAGCTTACTTGCCTCGCACTTATTCTGTTTCTTCTCTGACCCTCCTCTTTTAGTAGATAAAGTTTAGATAAAGTTAAAGTTAAGTATATAAAGTCTGTAAAGATAAAGTTTTTACAGACTCATATCAACTCCAACACACCTTACTTAAGTTCTTAGTATCTCCCCCAGACTGCTGAAGATTGACTCTGAGTAACCACTTCAGTAACTACAGAAGGTTTGCTCCTATACTAGAAACTTGAAAACTAGAAAACTGAGCGAGGAGTATTTGTGAAGCTCCATGAGCATCAACACTGAATAGCCCAACAATCAATCCTAAGTCCCATTTAGTCAACCACCTGACAAATTAAGGTATCATGAAACAGTTCCAAACACCTATTTAACAAAAGAGAAGCAGGATTTCCACACCAAGAAAACAGTATGAACAACCTATTTCCATATGTCTTTGTCTAATTCCAAATACACAAATGTGAATAATTAAAATAATAAGTTTCCACCAAAAGATTTGTACTTCCATAGTTGTCCCCAGGCAAACACACTAAGATAACTTACAAGATTATTTTAAAAGAGTAATAACAAACATGATCCAATAACTCAGTAATATGAGTAGATCTAAAATGAAGACTGTGAAAATATAAACAAATGAAATAACAAACAATCCAAGATATGAAAATAGAATTGGACAAAGAGAAGAAAAAACCAAAATGAAACAAAGCTAGTAATGATAGCAGCATACAGGTCAAAAGGCAAAAAATATTATCAATAAAATCATAGAAGAAAACTTCTCTAATCCAAGGGAAGAATTGCTTGTTAGAAATTAAAGTGGAGTACAGACCATCAAATAGGATTAGTAAAGAAGCTCCCCATGTTTTATAAAAGTCAAAAGAGTAACCGTAGAGAAGCATATTGAAATAGCAAGAAAGATCAAGTAATATATAAAGTATGATCTATCAGAACAACAGATTGTTTTAGTAGAGACCATGAAAGCCAGAAAGAACTGGACTGATAGTCTACAAGTTATAGAAGATAGTGTATGTCAGCCCAGACTTCTATACCCAGCAAAACTGTCAGTCATATTTGAAAGGGAAAGGAAACATTTCCATGACAGAAAAGGTTGAAAGAAATTTATGAATACTAAACCAGCCCTACTGTTGCACCCAGATTTCGGGGTTCTCAAACAGAATCTGGATGCCAAAGCAGAGTCTTTGTTCAAACTTAAGCTAAAACTATTAACAAAAGAGATGCAGCAGACTCATGCAGAGAGCCCCAAGCCTCAATTAGGCAGTTTTTTTTTTTAAAAAAAAAATACTATTTTGAGCAGGGAATGGGGGTCTCTAATCTAGCAGTTGCCTTATTTAGCAAAGGTTGAGCAGGAAACTAGGGTCTCCAGCCTGGGACTCACCTTATTTGGCAAGGGGTATCTTGGTGCACAGAGATTTGGTCAGTGATGACTTCAGCTGGCTTGAACAATTTGTCTACAACCTCTGGAATTTTAGGCACATTCCCTCTATTTCCTGATTGGCTTAGGCCCAGGGGCAGCTTCTTCCTGGAATTATCCGTGGTATTTCTATTAACTGGAGTTCAAACTGGGGACAAGCAGGCTCAAAATGGAGTCAGCTTGCAAATCTGAGTTTCTTCCATTGCCTGTATTCCTCACTACAAAAGATACTGGAAAAAATACTTAGGTATGAAAAAATGGTAAAATCCATTCAAGAAGACACAAGGAACAAGTAAATAGTTGCTGAACACTGAATCGGAAGATGTTGAATAAAAGCAACAGAATGAATGACAGGAATTAGCACTCATGGTTGAATCATAACTCTCAATACTAATGGTATCGATTTTACAATAAGGAGACCTTTGTCTAACAAATTATGTCAGAAAACAGGATCTATCTTTGTCTTGCCTCAAAGAAACAAACCTCACAGCTGAGAGTTACCATGCCAGGTAAATGGATAGAAAAAGATATTCCAAGCAAACAGAACAATCAGGTAAACCTATTCTAATACCTGACAAAGTGGATCAAACCAAAACTAATGAAGATAGGTGAGAAGGAGCACTTAATTCTCAACAATGGAAGAATATACCAAAAGGATAGTCCAATTCTAAAGGTATGTATGTATCAGATATAGGAGCAGTCAACTTTACAAAAGACACACTGTTAGACTGAAAACTTTAAACACTTAAATAATGATAGCAGATGTGGTGTTTTGAATACTTCTATAAAGATTGCTGTGGTCATGGTGTTATAGAATATGGAGAATATAATTGGTATGGACTTAGATGCTTCACCTAGGGCTAGCTTTCATAGCACTGAAAGATGCTATGCAAGCTATCAGAGGAGAAGAGTAATTACCAGTTATACCCAGATGGGCACTCTGTGGGCTCCAACAACAACTGGTCTGGCAAGAAGACATACCCAATGGAATAACAGCGGCTTGAACATCATGGGAGCAACAGCTACTGTTGGTCTGGATTTAAGGCTACTCTACGAGATAAAACCCACACGTGGCACTATTATCAGTCTCCGAACCTATAGCCAGGCTCCAGGGGAAACCTACTAATATTCCTCTGCTGAATGGACAATATTAAAATGTCTCCTAACGGTTTATCATTTTACTAATAGATCAAAGCTTCTTCCAGTCCTTATCTAAGAAGCTTCTATTTCCAGTAGTTGGGGACTAACCTGTTAACTTACTACTGGCCAAGATGCAGAGAAGGAGTGACTATAGAATGCTAAGTTATAAAGGGAATATATATATATATATATATATATATACATACATACATATATATACATATAATATATATTTTATTATATGTATAATTATATATATACAAATCAGAGATACCTTCCCAAGGCTCAAAGATCATTGAGGAAAAGGATCAGAAAGAACATGAGACTCAGAGTTAGAAGATGACTACAATGAAACATCTGGACACAGCAGGGCAGCTGCACACATGAACTCAAGGTGGGTGTGACTGTGCACACAAACTCAGTGCAAGACCAAGCCAGACCAAATCCAGCATGGAGAGGGGAGTTGGGCACACAATCCCACTCTCTCTATGGAGGAATTAGAAGTTATTACCTGAGAAAAGGAAGAACAGTTTTCTCTAAGAGTATAGCCCCTGGTAAGTTAACCATGTTCTACTGGAAGACCATGTTTACATCCAGCAATAATTTGGGTGGTGCAAATTAGTCTTGGAGGGTGTTTTTAAAGGACACAAAGTTGGGTGGATAGAAATTGTGGGGGTGGATCTGGGGAGAGTTGTGGGGATGCAAATATGACCAAAACACACTGTGTGGAAATTCCCAAAGAACAGTTAAAATTTATTTTTTTAAACTGTGGACAGTACCTGAGGAAATACCTTCCATATTGCCATCTGACCTTGATATGCACACACACGTGTGCACATCCATCTTCAACAAGCCTACCTCACATATCTGAACATATCACATATACACAAATGTACAGGGAAGGATGGAGTTAACTTTTGCTTGGCATCTTTATGTTTTTATTCCTTGGTTTCAGTAAATGCTTGGTTTTAGGAACCCACATAGAAGTGGATCTTTGGTGGCTTCATCACTGTGTGTCCATCACGGGGGAATTTACATACTTTACAATAGCCATGATACCACTGGGTGATATGCTCTTATGGGACCACCAGCTCAGGGTGGTACTGCTCACAGTAAGTTCATATCATCAGTCAAGAAAAAGTACCATAGGCTTGCCCATGGGGCAATCTAATTGGGACATTTTCTCAATGGAGGCTTCTTCTTCTAAAAGGATTCTAGCTTGTTACCCGTTAATATAAAAACTAGCCAGCACAACGTGATTTTAAAAAGTCCCCCTGCCTTCACCTAAACAAAGAAAGTGACTTTCAGTCCCAGGGCTGTAGCTATTGGCAGAATGTTCCTAAGTGGTTTTATTTTATTTTAACTAATTTAATTAATTAGTCAATTATCTGTTTACTCACTTTACATCCCCCATCACAGCCCCTTCCATCCTCTCCTCCCAGTCCACCCTCTCACCTCCTCTCTCCACTCACATCTGCCCCTCTTCCTGCAACCTGCTCCAGCACCTCTAGTCACCTCAGGACTAAGCGGATCCTCTCTCACTGAGGTCAGACCAGGCAGCCCAGCAAGAGCAGAGAGATCCAAATTAAAAACAAGGACATCGTGACATTTTCAAGCAAACGAATGGAACCAGAAAATATCATTCCAAGTGAGGTAATCCAGACCGAGACAGACTCACATGGTATATACTCGCTTATAAGTGGATGTTAGCCATAAAGTACAAGACAATCATGCTACAATCCACAGACCCAAAGAAGTTAAGAAACGAGGAGGGCCCAAGGGAGGATGCTTGAGTCTCACTGAGAACGGGAAATAAACTAGACATCGGAAGTGGGTGGGAGGGAAGTGGGTGGGAGGGGAAATGGGGAGGGAGAACAGAGTAGAGTGGGGGGTGAGGGATGAGAGGGCTGGGGGAGAGAAGGGAAATTGGTGGTGGGGGTATCTCTGGGCCAAGCCTGGACAGGGGAGGATTCTGGGAGGATTTGGGAATAATCCTGGGTCTCCTCGCAGCAGGGGATGCAGAGCCTGAACCGACCACCTCTGCAGCCAAGCAGGAATACCAGTGGCCGGAGGAAGAGAGGGGGACACCAGCCTAGGCGAGTTTAAATCCAGTCAAGTTGATGACAAAAACTGACGATCCCATACACTTAAACCAAATCTCAAAAAACAAACAAACAAACAAAAAACAAAAAACAATGTTTTTAAATAACTATTTACAAAGGGGTATGTGTTAGGAGGGAGAGGAGAGAGAAAGGGGTGGGGGTGGGGAAGAATATGAGTATTGTCTGCAGAACCACAGGACCTCAGAGCTCTCCAGGCTCTAGGGAGGAGTGCTTTGTGCCATAGTCACCAGGGCCAGAGACAATTAGCTTTCAGACGGGACAGCCGTTGGTGGCTGCTGCTCTGGTTGTGGTTCATATCCTGAAGGAGGTAACTGGTTGCCTCTTCCCTGGAAAGAGGAAAGAAATGGGACTTTCCTTTGCAATCGCAATCCCTTCAACTCCCTACCGGGAGTCCCACTGGCCAAAGCCACCAGGAACCTCCACAAAGCCATGACTGTGCTGGCCTGTTCAGATCAGTGTGCAGGGCAGAGAGGGGAGGTGGCTCAGCAGGCCGACTCTGGGGAGCACAGGAGGCTCTCGAGGAACTCTGCTGATCTGTGCCCCGGATCCCAGCTTCCATGTCTTTGCGTACCGCAGACCCAACAGGCAAGGCCTGAACAGCCCCAGACAGCTGCGCATCATCAGTCACCGCCACCGCCTCCACGTTGTTTTGGAGCCAGAAAAAGTAACCACTGAGCGAGAAAAAAAAAAAAAAAAAGGTGAGAGACAGGTCAGTCAAAGACTGGGTGTTTCCTTAGGGACACTGAAGCTGAGAGAAGTCACTCACCCAATGCCAGCGACAGACAGGATCGTGAAAACGGTGAACAGGATCCCAACCCACTTGTAGCTATTCCTGACCTTGGCTGGGGTGGAAAAGGAGGAACAATGTATTTGGGGGACTCCAGTGGGGGCACTTGAGGCTGCAAAAGGGTGTTGTCCTGCACAGATGTGCCCTCTCAACAAAGTGTTTACCGTACCAGGAGCTGCTAAGGTTGTGGGACGCTGCAAGGACAGGCAGCTGCGGTCAAGAGGCCCGAGGGATGCCTGAGAGTGTTGGGCGCCCAAGGGCTTTCCTTGAACGAGGAGGACCTGAGTGCCAGCCCTGGTGGGATCCTCCCTGTGATTCCAGAGCCTTGGGGAAGGGGGGGGGAGAGGATCGCAGGCAGATTCCTGAGTCTCACTGGTCAGCTGGCCTAGTGCATCTGGTGAATTTTTGGCCAAGGAGAGGAGACTTCAGAAAGAAGATGGCGCACTAAGGGAGGTAATTCTCAGGCAAAATTCTTGCCACGCAAGCCCAATGGCTGAAGTGGGGGCCTCCAGCACCCACTGGGAAACTGGGGAAGCAGGAATGAAGTGTGGTGATACATTCAACCAAGCTTAGCTGAGGTGGATGGAGAGGGCAGGAGGCTGCTCCTGGCTTAGGGTGTGAAGATCTAAGTGTGGCCGGTTGCCGGGAAGCACACCGAAGGTGTAGCCTGTTGAACTTAATATTAATAAAACCCAGTGGCATGACTGCTACCTGCCCTCAATGGTTTGTTTCCGAATGGAACACACACACACACACACACACACACACACACACACACAGCCTTTACATCTTAATGTCTTAAACAGCACAATAGCTGCACCACTGCCTAACCTCCACGCTGTTAATCCCGAGTTATTACTTACTAACACTATGTTCCATCTTGGCTGCTCTTAACTCCAATCAGACAGTCACCTGGCCCACAGTTTCTTGGCCCAGAGCCTGGGGTGCTTTTCCTGCTTTTCTACCACATAGTTCCGAACTCTCAAGCATGGTGGATTTTTCTCCTCTACACTCGTCCCTGCATGGCGATCTCTCTTCCTTCTGGGTCCCCAGTCCAGGAATCCTAAAATCCCACCTCTGTCTGTCCTCCCTATCTATCTATCTATCTATCTATCTGTCTGTCTGTCTGTCTGTCTGTCCGTCCGTCCGTCCGTCCGTCCGTCCGTCCGTCCGTCCGTCCATCCATCCATCCATCCATCCATCCATCCATCTATCTATCTATCTATCTATAGGTTGTTGGCTGTTGGCATCTTTATTTACCAATCAGAACTAACTGGGGGGCAGGCCCTCAGATGCTATGTGCAGACACCCCCCTGCAAGCAGGTTTTTGGGGAACAACGAGCATTCACAATACAAGCAGCTACAGTAGCCAGGACTAGAGGTGGGATGGGAGTGTTTCAGACGTGCCGAATCCAAGGACCCAGAAGCAAGCGGCTCTCAGGCTTTGAAGCCCAAGAAATCTCAAAGATTCTGCTGTCCTCCACCCACCAGGAAAAACCCAGAAACATTCTAGTCTGGATAGAAAAGAATGACGGGCAGAGATGGCGAGCCCAGGGGTGGAGGGTTTGGGAGGGGATGATGAACGGAGTAAGGGTCAGTGAGTGCGGTGGGGGCTACTGACCTATGCACAAGGTAGGCTCTTTGCAAGACAGGAGGAGTGTCTGGCAGTTGGCACACACAGTGACTTCCGTTTCGGAGAGGATGTCTGTCGGGGCAATGGACAGGTTCTCAGACATGGCAGGATCTCTCATCCCTCCCTCCAGCTCAGCCCTGGGCGTACTCACCACAGGACTTATTGCAGACTGCCCGGGAACGTGAGATGATGGAGAAACTGAGGCACTAGAGAGGCAGACAGAGCTGGGAGCAGTGGGGCGTGGGGGCAGGACATGGGACTCAGGGAAGGAACCTAAGCTGTGGGTAGGTCAGAGCTCCTGGGGAGACCTTAGGAGGGATTGCCCGGTGGGTTCTATCCGCCACAGTCTCAAAGGTAAATGGGTCGAGGGGACTACAGGGATAGCCCCATCTCTTACCCCTCTGCACCAGGTCCTGGGACCTTTCCTTCAGCCTCTTGACCAGGAGACTCTTCTGAACATGAATCTCTTCAAGCAGTGCTGGCTTATCTGTGTGCAGCAGGAGGGAGTGAAACTCACTGGTATAAAGTTAGTCTTTTCTTTTGTGTGTGCACATGTACACATACATGTACAGGTGGACACGCATGTAGATGTGTGTGAATGTAGAACCTGGAGGCCAACCTTGGGTGTTGTTCTTCAAGGATCACCCACCTTATTTTTGAGACAGGGTCTCCTATTGGCCTGGTACTCTGCTCTGCTCTGCCCAGCCAGTCCTGGGGATCCTCCTGCCTCTGCTTCCTCAGGACTGGGATGCCAAGCACAGCCACCATGCATTTTTGTTTGTTTGTTTTTAATGTGGGTTCTGGGAATTGAACTCGGGTCTTCATGCTTAAAGGGAAAAATCTTTTAATGACTGAGCCTTCTCTCCAGTTTTTTCTTAACTTAAAAAAAAAAACCTGTGTGTGTGTGTGTGTGTGTGTGTGTGTGAGAGAGAGAGAGACAGAGACAGAGACAGACACAGAGACAGAGAGAGAGAGACAGAGAGACAGACAGAGAGACAGAGAGACAGACAGAGAGATAGAGGGGGTCTATGACTATGCATCTGTATTTATGTTCCTGTTGGAGTGCAGGTCTGTACACGTCACTGCATGCATATGGATGCCAGAGGAAGACCTGGGGTGACAGTTCTCCCCTCCCCCCTAGTTCTTGAGGCAGGGTTTCTTGCTGCCTGCTGATGAGTATATAATGCAGCTAGCTGACCCAGGAGCTTCTGGGAAAATCTGTCTCCACCTCCTATCTCCCTTTAGGAGCTCTGGGACTACAGACATGTGCTACTATGCCCAGCTTTACCTGGGTGAGCTGTGGGATCTGAATTCAGACATTCACGTTTGTATAGACAAGTGATTTTTCTTTTTGGATTTGTTTTTTTCCGAGACAGGGTTTCTCTGTATAGCCCTGGCTGTCCTGGCACTCACTCTGTAGACCAGGCTGGCCTCGAACTCAGAAATCCACCTGCCTTTGCCTCCCAGAGTGCTGGGATTACAGGCATGCGCCACCGCCGCCTGACTGATTTTTCTACTGAACCATCTTCCCAGTCTCAGACTTGATCTCATGTATCCCAGACTGATCACTATGTAGCTGAGGATAGTCTTGAACTTATGATCCTCTTGCCTTCACTTTATAAGTGCTAGAATTACAGGGCTGGACCATCATAGGAAGCATCTTGGCACAGTAACACAGTGCTCTCCAAGGAAGCCTCCCTGCCCACCATCAACGCGACCTCCGGGGAGTGCTGGAGGATGGCTCTTGGTAATCCAACTCAACCCTGCCCACTTGTCTTCCTTACCGTCCCTCAGCTTTTTAATGGCGTTGTCTACTTGGGTGAAGAATGTAGCTGTTTCCTCATCCAAATTGTCTCGAGCTGAGGATGGGACGTGGGACAGAGGGACGTTGGGGACAGAATTCAGGTCAGGTCAAAGGGTGCTCCCAGCCCTACCCAGCTGTGCCTCACCAAGATACCAGGGCAAGAGTATGTCGTCATTCTCCAGGACCAAGGCGTGTAGGCTCTGTGAGAGTTCTGTGGGTGGCCCTGGGCTGCCCCAGAGCACCTGCAGGTCATAGTCCATCATGGCAATCAGCTCTGGCCAGCAGCGGAGGCAGCTCTTCCCAGAGGCCCCTGCGAGGAGGCAGATCAGCAAGACAAGTCGCATCTTCTGGAGTCCTTTCCGAGTACTCACAGTCTCACGTGGAACGCCGTTGCCCTTGGAAACGGCATTCTCAGGGGGCAGAACAAAGGTAAATTCCGTGCGACCCAGCAAGGGGAGGCTATAGTGAAGCCAGGCGTAGGCACCACAGCCAATGGGGAGGGAGAACAGAGACTGGAGAAAGTGACGTCAACAGCAATGTAGCAAGCCAGTTGGCACTGAGGAGCCGGGGGAGCGGACACCGGATGCATTGGCTTTCTGGGTAAAACTTTATTAAAGGGTTAATGTCATTGACATTGAGCAGCAGACACACACAGTGTGGCTAGTCTCGGGCCCAGGAGGTGGCATGTCGGGAGGAGAGCTTCCACAGCGGAAGGGGAGGGAATCCTGGGCTAAGAATGTACGGCCGTGATAGTCGAGGAAGATGAAGAGGAGGGTCACTTCTAGGTGAAGTGTAGCCATTATACTGTAGGATGCACAGCCTCAGCTATCCTCCAGCCTCTGCACTGAGATCCTGGAGTCAGGATACCTGATTTGTAAACGTCCTTGGGCCCGAGAGAATGGCTTCTATTATTCTGGAATCTGGGCAGGCCGAGGAGTCTGTTTATATATACTCACGGGTGGGCGGGCTCTCAGTAGCTCTACCGCAGCTCTAAGAAAGGCTACCTCTGGTGAGCATCAGCTGATCAGCCTCGAGCTCAAGTGTGTTAGAGACTAGAAACCCTTCCCTGCCTGAGCTACATGCACCATGCTTGGGAAAGACTCATGATGTAGACGTGAGAGAAGGAAGGTGCCATATCAGTGACCTAAAAGGTCACGAGCCCCATGATTCTGTGCGTTTCGAGAGCGTGCCTTTGACCCTGCTCACTAACCCGCTCACTATTCACCCGTGTGCTTTCCTTTTCTTAATTAATGGCCTCTGATTCTCTTTTTAGTCATGTGTTCCCGGTGCAGCCCCTCGCCCCAGGCATGTGAATCTGGACTTCAGTGTGTGGTCTCCACACCAAGATTCATCCCTGGAATACCAACTGAGCCTTGGGTGAATCTCTTGCCTCAGAACGGACCACTGGTGTTTGGCAGGGAGGACTCTTTGATGACTCATGTGTTAACTTGTATCTGAGGGCCCTGTTTCCAACCTATGAAGGACAGAGTGAACTGGTTGCCTTGCTGGGAGGAGATTTGATGTATAACTGAGTGTAAGTGGAGGTCCTGGGTCGCTAAGCTATCCCATAAAACTTCAAGAAGATTATACAGCGTTTGTATGTGTAAGGTCTGGAGCCTTGGGACCTTGTCATCATTCTGTTGATCATACCTTTGACTGCCAAGCACTTACTCTCTGGGCATGCAACAATGTCAGCCGCCCCTCCACCACCGTGTTAGGAAACCGAGCCTCCCTTTTAGCATGAAGCTATGTTTGCTGCAGGCATAGCCGCAGTGTACCCAGGCTCCCCACTCACAAAGCCCCTCCCCCACCCCTCTCATGCTCCTATTCCCATAGGTATCCTTCCTCCTCGGTATCAAGTCACTGCAGGATCAGGTTCATCCTCTCCCACTGAGGCCAGACAAGGCAGCCCAGTTAGGGGAGCAGGATCCACAGACAGACAACAGCTTTAGGGACAGCCCCCACTCCAGTTGTTGGGGGACTAGCATGAAGACCAAGCTGTACATCTGCTACATATATATGGTGTGTGTGTGTGTGTGTGTGTGTGTGTGTGTGTGTAGGTCCAGCCTGTGCTTGCTTTTTGTTAACCTCATTTTTTTATTCAAAATTTTTCTTTCAGACAATTTATTTCAATCATGATTTCCCTTCCTTTAATTCCTCCCGGGTCCTCCTCACCTTCCTACCCACCCAACTTCCTTTTTTTTTTAACATTCTTTTTTTTCAAACATGTATTTATGTATATGAATGTTCTATCTGCATTTACAACCGTGTGCCAGAAGAGGGCATCAGATCCTATTATATATGGCTGTGAGCCACCATGTGGCTGCTGGGAATTGAACTCAGGACCTCTGGAAAAGCAACCAGTACTCTTACCTGCTGAGCCATCTCTCCAGCCCACACCTTCCTACCCACCCGACTTTGTATCCTTTCTCTCTCTCTCTCTCTCTCTCTCTCCCCCCCGACTTTGTATCCTCTCTCTCTCTCTCTCTCTCTCTCTCTCTCTCTCTCTCTCTCTCAAAATAAAAAATAAACAAAACCACAGAGGTAGAAATGAAAAGAAATAAAGACCAATAAGATAAAAACAGAGCACAATGAGACAACAGTCTACAGAATTACCATTGCACTGATTTTATCTTTGCTGCTCCTGAGCGTCAGACCTGCCCCGAAGTGTGCCTAAAATATTCAGTGAGACTCCACTGGATGTAACTGATTTTTCCTTTGTATCAGTTATAGATAGCTTCTTGGTGACAAGTGGGAACCTATGTCCTTCTCGGGGCGGGGACCTTCATCTGGCTTGGGCATGTGCAGGTTCTCTGTGAATGCATCTGCGTATCCGCTGCTGTGTCTGTAAGATGGCATCCACCTCCAGACCCTATTTCTGTCCTTCTTGTTCCTCCTCCCATAGTAACTGACTTTGCTCTGATTAATTCCTTTAAGTTTTGTACTGCCCGCATTGGAAAGTAAAGACAAATACTATCTTTTTTTCACTTCTTACCTCATGGAAGATTACTGATGACAACTGAGTGAAAAATTGAAAATATACAGGATACTCAAGTTAGCCCATTTACCCTTTGTGGAGCTCAACCAAGGTTGTATCCCCAGGACAGCTGAACAAGTAAAGCAGATTTCCAGCCATAGCGAGACAGGACAGGCAGCACATCTTACATATGTGACTGAGGCTGATCTCCAAGGGCCATGTGCAGCCTGACTCATGTGATGGTTATAAAACTAATCCCATTCCTTCATATAACCCTTTATTTATGGGTGCTTCCCATGGATGCTCATACAGAGATAAAAGCTCATTCAATGAAGAAGCTTTCATTATTGATACCCAGATGATTACTTATGTAAGTGAAATGTCTCCTGTAATTGAGGAAGAGCAGTCTATACAGGTGTGGCCTGGCTTGGCAAAGGGAAACAGCCCCCGAGGAAAAACATTAGCAGAGTGTAATGCGACTTTGAGATAAACTTTGTCATAGTTCAGTAGTCTGAGCTGGCTTCTCCTTGGGGATCTACTCAAGAGTCACAGTGGTCCTGACTCACCTCACATCTGAGAGCACTGGGGTTCAATGCTACATGTGTTATTAGGATTTTAAAGAAAAATAATAATGGCCTCCATTTCAGACATGATACAAACGAATTAATTTGCAGGGGATGGAGTAGATGAGTTGGATTGTTTTTGACCTTTGACCTCTATATTGCTTTCTTTTCCCAGAACTAAAATCAGATTTCTTGTTTCAAAAAAATTGGAATATTTTAGGAAATTTCTCCTATAATCCATTAAGTTGGAAAATCTAAAAGAAATGTACATATTTCTAGATTCATTGAGACCACAAAAGTTAAGCCAAGAAGAGATCAAACAACCTAAGCAGACACAGAGCAAATATATTGAAATAATAATAAAAGTCTTTAAATTCAAAAAAAGCCCTGGTCCAGATGGATTCACAGAAGAATCCTAACAAACGTTCAAAGAAGACCCACAGCCAAATGCTTCTTAAATTATGAAAATAATACGAACAGAAGAAACTCTTATAAATTCTTTCTATGAAGCCAGTATTAATTGAATACTAAAGCCAGGTAGACACAACAGAAAAAGAACACCACAGACTAATATTCTTGATGAAGATAGATGCAAAAACTTCTCAATACAATACTTGAAAATTGAATACAGATACATATCAAAAAGATCATCCACCATGACCAGGTTGACTTTATCCTAGAGACCTAGGAATGGTTCAAGGTATGCATGTATCCTGGCCAATTTAATGTCTACTTGACACAAGCTAGAGTCATCTGAAAGGAGATAATCTCAATTAAGAAATGCTTCCACAAGATCCAGATGTAAGGCACTTTTCAGATGTAAGGTAATTAGTGATTGATGGGGCAAGGAACAGCCTATTGTGGGTGCCATCCCTGGGCTGGTGATCCTAAGTTGTATAAAAATGAAGGCAGAGCAAGCCATGAGGAGCAAGCCAATAAACAGCATCCCTCCATGACTTCTGTATCAGCTTCTGCCTCCAGGTTCCTGCTCTGAGTTCCTGTCCTGACTTCCTTCAATGATGGACTATAATGGAGAAGTGCAAGCCAGTTAAGCACTTTTCATCATGGCAATAGAAACATGAACTAGGTTCCCTGTGTGTTCCACTTTCCAGTCCACAGCTCTGCTTCCGTTTCCTGAGGCCTGCTGTCACTAGGGACACTCAGGTAAGATTCCTCCCCTTCCCAATCCCCCTGGCTCATGCCCAGTCCCCTGTCCCCTGAGCTCCATTTTCTGACCCACAGGCATGCTGTCATCAGGGATAACCAAGTAGGACCCCACCACAGGCCCTTGTCTGCTAGGTCCCCTTAGGACATACCCCGCATCAGTGAACTGCACCCTGCCCCTGCACCCTATTTTCTGCCTAAACTCTGCCTGCACTCTTGGAGGCCTGTTGGCACCAGGGACAACTTCCTTCCCCCAATCTCTTGCCTTCCAAGTCTTCCCAAAGCAAACCCAACCTCAGTAAACTGCACCCACTACCCTGTGCTCCATTTTCCAGTCCACAACTCTGCCAGCCAATTTCTGGAGGCCAGCTGGCACCAGGGTCGACCAGATGGCTAAAGGCCAGCATAAGAACACAATCCACAAGAGCCAGGGCAGTATGGCACTGCCAGAGCCCAGCTGTCCTATTACAGCAAGTCCTGAATATCCTAACAGCAGAAGCACAGGAAAATGACAATCATATAAAGATTATAGAGGCCTTTAAAATGGAAATGAACAAATCTCTCAAAGAAACACAGGGAAATACAATAAATAGGTAAGGGAAATAAATAAAATTAAGAGTTGAAAATGAAAATAGACGCAATAAAAAAAAACACACACAAACTGAGGAAATCCTGGAGTTGGAAAACCCAGGTAAGGGAACAGGAAGTGCAGACACAAGCATCACTAACAGAATACAAGAGATGGAAGATATAATCTTAGGTGTAGAAGATATTGTAGAAGAAAGCAATATATCAATGAAAGAAAACACTAAATATAAAAGATTTCTAACACAAAACATCCAGGAGTAGAAGAAGAAGATGATCCCCAGCTCAAAGACCCAGAAAATATTTTCAACAAAATCATAGGAGAAAATTTCTGCAACCTAAAGAAAGAGATACCTATAAGCATGTAAGAAGCTTACAGAGCACCAAATAGATTGGGCCAGAGAAGAAAATCTCCCCAACCCCCACAACATAATTAAATTAAAATACTACATGTACAGAACAAAGACTATTAAAAGCTGCAAGGGAAAAAGGCAAATTACATATAAAGGCAAACCTATCAAAATTACACCTGACTTCTCAACAAAGACTATATAAACCAGAAGGGCCTGGACAGATGTCTTGCAGTCTCTAAGAGACTACAGATGCCAGCCCAGATTATTACATCTAGTAAAGCTTTCAATAATCATAGACAGAGAAAACAAGACATTCCATGGAAAAACCAAATTTAAACAATACCTACCCATTAACCCAGCCCTATGGAAGAGACTAGGAAAATTGCAACCCAAGGAGGTTAACTATACCCTTGAAAACACAGGAAATAATTCCAGACCACACCTACCAACATGAACATAACAGCAATGAACACTAATACTGGTCATTAATCGCCCTCAACATCAATGGACTCAATTCCCCTATAAAAAGACACATGCTAACAGAATGAATGCAAAAACAGAATCCATCACTTTGCTGCATACAAGAAACATACCTCAGCAACAAAGGTAGATATTACCTCAGAGTAAAGGCTGTAAAAAGATTTTCCAAATAAAAAGACCCAAGAAGCAAGCTGAGGTAACCATTCTAATATCAAATAAAATAGACTTTCAACCAATATTAAAAGAGATGGACATTTCATAGTCATCAAGTTGACATCTCCATTCTGAATATCTATGCCCCAAAATAAAAGGGTACTCACAATCATAAAAGAAATATTACTAAAGTTTAAATCACATATTGAATCACACAAATTAATAGTGGGGAGACCCACTCTCACCAATGACCAAGTCATTTGGACAGAAACTAAACAGAGAAATTATGAAGCTAATAGATGTTATAAATCAAATGGACTTAACAGATATCTACAGAACAGTTCACCAAAACACAAAAGAATATACTTTTTTCAGCACTTCATGGAACCTTCTCCAAAACTGAGCATATAATCAGTTACAAAGCAAGTCTCGGCAGATACAAGAAAATTGAAATAAACCCCTCTATCTTATCAGACCACCATGGATTTAAGCTAGACTTCAACAAGAACAGAACAACAGAACAACTACAAACTCATGGAAACTGAACTATTCAGTGGCCACTGGCTCAAGGAATAAAGACATTAAAGACTTTCTAGAGTTCAATGAGAATGAAGGCACAACATATGCAAACTTACGGGACACAAGAAAAGGAGGGCTGAGAGCAAAGTTCATAGCACTAAGTGCCTTCATAAAGAGAGATTGGAGAGTTATTATACTAGCAATTTAAAAGTACACCTGAAAGCTATAGAACAAAAAGAAGCAAATAGATCCAAGAGGAGTAAACAGGAGAAAGTAATCAAACTCGGGGCTGAAATCAATAAATTAGAAACAAAAAGAACAATACAAAGAATCGGCAATCCCAAGGGCTTGTTCTTTGAGAAAGTCAATTACATAGACAAACCCTTTGCCAAACTAAAAGAGAGACTATATTCAAATTAATGAAATCAGAAGTGAAAAGGGAGGTATAAAAACAGATACTGAGGAAGTCCAGAGAATTATTAGGTCTTACTTCAAAAACCTCTACTCCACAAACTCAGAAAATCTAAAGGAAAGGATGATTTTCTTGATAGATACTACTTACCAAAGTTAAATCAAGATCAGACAAACAATTTAAATAGACCTTTAGGAAATAAAAGCAGTCATTAAAAGTTTCTCAACCAGATAAAGCCCAGGACCAGATAGATGGTTTTTGTGCAGAATTCTTCCAGACTTTCAAAGAAGAAAGGGATAATATTAATACTCCTTAAACTATTCCACAAATTAAGAAGAAACATTACCATATCTTTTTGTGTGGCCACAGTCACCCTGATAACTAAACCACACAAAGACTTAAAGAATTTCAGGCCAATTTCCCATAGGAACATTGATGCAGAAATACTCAATAAAATACTCTTAAACTGAATCCCAGAACACATCAAAAACATCATCCACCACGATCAAGTAGGCTTCATCATAGGCATGCAGGGATGGTTCGATATGTGAAAATCCATCAACGTAATCCATCACATAAACAAACGGAGAGGAAAAAAACCCACATGATAATCTCATTAGATACGAATAAAACCTTCCACACAATCCAACATGTCTTCATGATAAAAGTCTTGGAGAGATTATGGATACAGGGCACATACCTAAACACAATAAAGACATACAGCTGCCCCTGCTCTTCAACTGCAATCATCGCCAGAACTAATTAACACATTTCCTTGAACTGTTCCTTGCCCATGTCTGAGGACAATGGGGAAGTAGGCTGGCTTAACAACTCACAGCCTCTTCCTGGCCGTCCCCACACCCCCAGTCAGCACTGAGGTGTGTAAACGTTTTATGATGAGCCCCAGCCTGATATCGCGCTTGAGTCTGTCTTCCACTCCAGCCTTTGGGGGCTCCTTCAGCTCCAACAGGTGAAAGGGGCAAACTGTCCTTCTCCCTTCATTTGCCTCTCAGTGTCATCCTGTGAACCCACTCTGTGCCAGGCACACTTCATATACAGTGAGTGTGCCTTTCAGCTACATCCTGGCAGTCACGATGCCAGGAGAAGAGTCTGGAGAAGAAACAGATGATCCTGGAGGAGATGCTGGACAGAGGTTTGTGCATGTTCAGTATCTAACCCACAGATGAGGAGGAACAGTTACATTTCCCCAAGAGGAACAGTTAGAGAGACATTTGCTTATGAGATGCCAAATCTTTTTAAGTTCAGACTCCATTTTAGAGAACCTGACCTAAGTTTGAACTCAGGTAAACAGGCTGGTTTCTAGCATTAGTTTTCAAGTTGCCCCCAACAGAACCCAAGCCTAGCTCTAGTCTTTAAGCTAATTAATCCCCAATAAGACCAGAGTTTCCAGGTTACACCCTCAACAAGACCAGTGTCTCCAGGTTATTCCCTAACAAACCTGTACCCCCAGGCTACAATCCCACCCCTTGCCTAATGACCACCAATGCAGAGGGGAGCAGAAGTTAAGTTTATGATAGGACTCCCAGCACCAGCCAATTATGTTAAAGGCCACAGCAGCTTTCCAGTTAGATGCTTGCAATGTTCTCCCTGCTTACTGCTTACTATAAAGTCTTGCCTTGATAGACAGTTGGGGCTCCTCCCCAACCAAAACTGCCCTGTGTGATGGTAATGCATTTTGTGTGTGTGTGTGTGTGTGTGTGTGTGTGTGTGTGTGAGAGAGAGAGAGAGAGAGAGAGAGAGAGAGAGAGAGACAAGCTAGCTCAAATAGACAAATGCCCAGTTTTCCTCATTTGCTGGTCCTAGCTTGTAATTATTATCAATGTACATTGATTTTGGTTAGGAAACAGAAAAGGAACTGAGGGGAGGTCAGGGAAAGGCTTTAAGGGAAAAGCATGGAAGGGTAATCTGGAACTTGTGGCATGGAAGTGGAGGGGGACAGTGGGGTAGGCATGGGGGCTGAAGGCAAAAGTAATATCAGCCAAAATTAATTATACACCATGAAGAAGTCTATTACTTTTATTACACGAAGCCCACCAGAGGTGAACACTCAGACACAGTTCATAGACAATTGGAAGTCTTTATTCCAGCTGGCTGGGACCACACTCACTTATTCAGACTTAAGGTGTAGTCATGAACATTTAGATAAAGGGGTTCTTAAAGGCAAAGCCCACATCCTGGCATCTCACTCAGCAGCTTCAGCAGGAGGTTTGTGCAAGCAAGCAGTTTAACAAAAGCTAAGATAAGCAGTTAGCTGGGGTGGGTGGGGGAAGGGTGGGATTTGGGTAAGCAAGCCTTACCAGAAACTAAGTTATCTGGCATCTTGTCCTAGAGTTCTAAAATAGAGTTGGATGATTTTTCATGGGATTCTCCATCAAGTGTAACAGATCCTTATGCTTTAGCCTGACTAACTCCATGGTGGAAGTACCATTCAGGCCATAAAACCCAACAAGTAGACAGTACCTCCTGTCAAATGAAAACAAAGAACTGATCCATCAAAGCCCAGAGTTTTGGGAAAGTCTCTAGTAGTTCAAACCTTCCTTTCAGCTTTCTGTGGTTCTGGTTTTGGCTAACTGTTTTGTTAACTGAAGTATGTCAACCAAGGACATGTTTTTTTGTGGTTAGAAGCTTATTCTGAGAAAGGCTTGGGACCCATTGGGATCCTAGACAGGAATACCCAGTCAATTCCCCCTGGGTAACAGAGACTTTATATTGGCTTAAACTTATGTCCAAGCAGCTTTCTCTGGCAGATAACCCACAACACAAGGAGATCAAATTCTAGTTAAACATGAGATGGCCTCAGCAGGAATACAAGATGGGGAAACCTCTGCAGTCTATTGTGGTGTAACACTTTGTATGCTAATTAAAAAAAATAGGGCTTGGGGAGACAGCTGGTTGGAAAGTGCTTGCCAAACAAATATGAGGACCTGAGCTGAGAACTGTAGCTTCCAGGCAAAAGCCCGGTGTGGCGATGTGTCTGCTGTAATCACTATGCTGGGGGAAGTGGGCAGTGGACCCTTAGATCACTCTGGCCAACTGGCATCACAAAACCGGCAAGCTTCTGTTTCAGTGAGAAATCTTGTCTCAAAAAATAAGGCCAAGCACAACTAAGGTCAATAGTGACCTTCAGCTATCTGATGCGTATGCACAACACATGCACACCCTGCATGTCTATATAAGCACACGTATATGAACACATACAAACACATGAACACACACACACACACACACACACACACACACTCACGGATAAATGAGCTTAGTCACTAGAAACTGGAAGGACTTGGGTGCATGGCTCTCAGCATCACACCAAGGTGGTCTTCAGTCTGATTCTTTTATTCCAAATGCGTCAATTGGAAACAGTCACCCACAAGGTTGTTGACTGGTCTCTGTACCATTCTTGCACTCTGCATTGTGTTCATTTCAGTGGCGGCTGAGTCATGTGTTAGTCCACTCAGTATACTTACAAATCATCCCTTCATTCTGAAGCTCACTGTCTAATCCTTTCCCTATTGATGATCAGCTCCTGAAAGTGACAATTTACAGACCACTTCTCCCCCTTTAAAGATTCTCAGTCTAGGCAAGAAGAAAACGCAGAGGCGTGCACTGGACACTGGGGGGCGCGCGCGCGGATCGCTCATCCAGCCCGGCACGTCCTTAATCTGTGGCACCGAGGGGAACACGGACAATTCCTAAGTGTGTCTATCCATCTCAGCCCCTTGGTTTCTACCAGCCCAAGTTGGGGAACGGAGGCCGGGACAATCGAAATGGCTGGCCCAGGGTCTCTGAAGAATAAGAGGCTGATCAGGACCAGAGGAAATGGCTAAGGGGAGTGTGTACTTTGGAAAATGCCATCGGGATACCTAGAAGATAAGGGAGGCCAGGCACACCAGCAGGTGCGAACCTGCCTTTCCGTAAGTAGGAAGGAGGGAGGGAAGCTTGGGCCCCATCAAACCTCTCTGCCAACCCTCGCTGGGGAGAGATCAGTTGATCTTATGGGAAGACTCTGTTCCGGGGCTACTCCCTGCCCCTTCTGGGAGCAATGTTCCCATAGAGCTGTGCAGGCTCTGAAGACTCTAGAGGCAGTGCCGAGGCTGCCCATAGGAAAAGGGCAAGCTCCTGAACTTTTTGGACCGATTCAGAGTAAGGGTCCTAGGAGCAGATGGACTCCGGTTCTGAGTAAGGGTCCGAGGAGCAGATGGACTCCGATTCTGAGTAAGGGTCCGAGGAGCGGCTCCAGATGATCTTGAGCTTCCTTGTCCACAGGCTTATCTCTCCAGGGAATACCTAAGGCTGAGGACTGGAGCTGGAGAGCTGAGGGAGTGCCTGCTGCCACAGGAGGGCAGCAGTGGCTCTGGGTGGGAGGATTCCCCGTGTGTGTGTGTGTGTGTGTGTGTGTGTGTGTGTGTGTGTGTGTGTGTGTGATCTTGCCATCTCTGCTGCATGCACTAGCTGAACAGTCTCCAGGGTGGCCCCCTCCCCTAAATCACTTTGTCTGGCGTCAAGTGTCATAACAGGGTGATCAGACCTGAGAATTCAAAAACAGTGTCAGGAACATTCCTGGGTGTCTAGGAAAGCCAAAGATGGAACCTACCAAGGATGCTGTTGAATCCAGATGGGATACAGACCTGGCTTAGATTCTCTAACCTTGCTCTTGGACAGCCTTCATCTTTTTTTTTTTTAAAATATTTGTTTTTTTTTGAGAGTTTCATGCAGGTATAAGATGAATTTTGGTCATATCCTCCCAGTCCATCCTTTATTAGGGGACCTTACTATTTCCCTTGTCTTCTGTCTCATAATCTGATTTCTCTTGGTCTCTTAGCTTTGTCTTCATACTTGCTGGGGACTCCTTAAAGAGAAGGTCTTCCCTGTCTCTACACTGCCAAGAGTAGGCTGAGTCCCGCTCCAGGGGAGACAATCAGATTGAAAGATGTGTGAACGTTGATTGCCATCTCGACAGCATCTGGAATCACCTAGGAGACAAAGCTCTAGGGATGCAGGTGAGTAACTTTCTAAGTTGGATTAATTAATGCGGGATGAGTCACCCTAACTGTGACTGGCAGCGTACGATGGGTGGACGGTCCGGATTTGAACAGGGGAGAATGTGAGCTGAGCACCGGCCTTATCTCTCTCTGCTTCCTGACTGGACTCAGTGTGAGCAGCTCTCAGGCTCCTGCTGCCACGCCTCCACCCCTGGGAAGGACTGTACTCTCAAGCTGTGAGCCAAAGTAATTTGTGTTGTCATAGCAAGGAGTAAAGAAACACAGACGGCTCACAGGTAGGAAACTGTCCTGGTTTCGTTTGGGATTAGAGTTTTCTGATCTTGTTAAACTCCTCTGAAATAACAGCAACGTCCCACACTCCAGTAGTAGAGAAGTAGACTCACTCGTAGACTCTGAGGTTGTATACCGGTGACATGTCACTTCCCTCCTGGGGCCTCTGCATCAGTGTGTCAGTCAAGTAGGGAAGGGGCGGGCTGTGGTGCAGACCTGTGCAACAGACACCTGGGTATGCCCCCTGTGCAACAGACACCTGGACATGCCATCTGTGCAACAGACACCTGGACATGCCATCTGTGCAACAGACACCTGGGCATGCCCCCTGTGCAACAGACACCTGGGCATGCCCCCTCTGCAACAGACACCTGGGCATGCCCCCTCTGCAACAGACACCTGGGCATGCCCCCTCTGCAACAGACACCTGGGCATGCCCTCTGTGCAACAGACACCTGGGCATGCCCCCTGTGTAACAGACACCTAGGTATGCCCCTGTGCAACAGACACCTGGACATGCCATCTGTGCAACAGACACCTGGGCATGCCCCTGTGCAACAGACACCTGGGCATGCCATCTGTGCAACAGACACCTGGGCATGCACCCTGTGCAACAGACACCTGGGCATGCCCCCTGTGCAACAGACACCTGGGCATGCCCCCTGTGCAGCAGACACCTGGGCATGCCCCCTGTGCAACAGACACCTGGGCATGCCCTCTGTGCAACAGACACCTGGGCATGCCCCCTGTGCAACAGACACCTGGGCATGCCCTCTGTGCAACAGACACCTGGGCATGCCCCCTGTGTAACAGACACCTGGGTATGCCCCTGTGCAACAGACACCTGGGCATGCCCCCTGTGCAGCAGACACCTGGGCATGCCCCCTGTGCAACAGACACCTGGGCATGCCCTCTGTGCAACAGACACCTGGGCATGCCCCCTGTGCAACAGACACCTGGGCATGCCCCCTGTGCAACAGACACCTGGGCATGCCCCCTGTGTAACAGACACCTGGGTATGCCCCTGTGCAACAGACACCTGGGCATGCCCCCTGTGCAACAGACACCTGGGTATGCCCCTGTGCAACAGACACCTGGGCATGCCCCCTGTGCAACAGACACCTGGGCATGCCCCCTGTGCAACAGACACCTGGGCATGCCCCCTGTGCAACAGACACCTGGGCATGCCATCTGTGCAACAGACACCTGGGTATGCCCCTGTGCAACAGACACCTGGGCATGCCCCCTGTGCAACAGACACCTGGACATGCCATCTATGCAACAGACACCTTGGCATGCCCCCTGTGCAACAGACACCTGGACATGCCATCTGTGCAACAGACACCTGGGCATGCCCCCTGTGCAACAGACACCTGGGTATGCCCCTGTGCAACATACACCTAGGCATGCCATCTGTGCAACAGACACCTAGGCATGCCATCTGTGCAACAGACACCTGGGTATGCCCCTGTGCAACAGACACCTGGGCATGCTCCCTGTGCAACAGACACCTGGGCATCCTCCCTGAGAAGTATAAGGCAGCCATTGTGTGTTTGGGGCAGCAGAAGTCAATTCTGGGTGTCAGGTACCTTCTGCCATATTTTGGGGGAGGATCCCCCACTGATCCCTCGAGCTCACTGATGGCTAGCAATTCCCAGGAATCCTTCTGCCGCAGTCTCCCAAGTGCTGGGATTACAGGTGTGTACTTCCCCTAGATTTCTACATATATGGTAGGGATACAGTCAGGTTCTTATGCCTGTGCAGTAACTAAACAGCTGAGGCTTGTCCCAGCGCAAGGCAGTCCTCTCCAACACTGTAAATACCGTACGGTAGCTCTGAGCATCCCAGGTCAGGGGCGGTACGGAAGTTGTAGGCTGTGGATGGAGCATCCTCACATGGGCTAGGAGTTGGACATTAGGGGCTCTCCTACAGAGGAGATGCACGCAGCAAAGGCCCCTGAAGTTTCAGTCTTGGCTTTTGCTGGGCAGATAGGCTAAATCCACGCTGGATGGTGATGTCTTCTCTGATTTGATTTTCAAAGTAGGAACAGGGTCTTGGGAGGAAAAGGAAGCAGGGGCCATCAGTGGACTTCCTGGTCTTTGTCTGTGGAAGCCCAGGGCAGGGGCTCTTACACGGATAAAAGTCTTATTCAGTTTGGCCCAGGACTGGGGATGCAACTCATCATTAAAGGGACTGCCTAGCATTTACAGAGCCCCGGGTTTGATCCCTAGCGTCAAGGTAAACATGCATTTCACCCGGGATTCCAGTTCAGCAGGTGGGGGCACGATGACCGTAAGTTCAAGGTCTTCCTTGGCTAGGTGAGGTTTGAAGCCAGGTTGGCCGTGTGAGATCCTGATTTAGGAAAGGCATGCTGCCTCCCAGGCGTGCACTAGGTTTGGCCTAGAGGGTTTTTTCTTTTTTCTTTTTTTATACGGAATGAACTGCAAACAAACTGATATGAAAACAAACTGCATAGCGAATAGGATTCCTCAGCCAAACATGTTCATAAAAACGCGTTCAAACCAAAGAGCTGTCACCAGGCAGTCTCTACTTCTGTCCCCTTTCTCACGTTACATATAAATATTGCGTGTGGAAGTAGCAGGGTGCGGTTGTTTTAGTGACAATTGCTACCAGATGGTCCCAGAATCACAAGGAAAGCCAATCAAGATCCCGCAAAGCCAGTTTCCAGAGAGATGGCTCAGAGGTCAAAAGCAGTTGACCCAGTTTCTGTTCCTAGCACCCACAGCAAGTAGCTCACGATTATCCTGAATTCCATCTCCAGTGAACCTGACACCATTTTCAGGCATCTAAGTGGGGACATGTACATACATGAATGCATGCATGCATGCATACATACATACATACATACATACATATATAAGCAAAATGAAAAATAATGATTCTTTGTAAAAAAATCTGTAACTTTAGACTTACTGTGATTTTGTCTTTTAACAGGCCCAAGGATTGGTACTTAGCTGGGCTCATATCTGCAGAAACCTTGTAAGGCAACTGCGACCCACTCCAGGACAGCTACCACAATGCCACTCTCTTGGACCCCCTAGTTCTGTGTTCTGGCCACTGTGCTAGGTCCTGAACCCTACAACATGTAAAAGCTCACTTTCTACAACAGTCAGTTAGTTATGCCTCCTTCTGCCTCCTTGGAGCCTGCAGTGTGGTCCAGAGCCCACCGAGGCCTGTGATCATGAGCTGGGTACCGCCTGGGCATGTGCACACAGACTCCCCCTGTCCCCTTTCCAAGCTCCTGAAGGAGCTTCATGCCAGCCTGTGTAACCACTTAAGAGAGACGTAGGCAGTCCTGCATCTCCCTGGAGCTTACCTTCTCCACTGACAACCCCACTGACTTCTTCCTAACCCTCATCCTGCTTCTCCTGTCCTCAACCCTCCTACTCTGGTCTCTGTGGGTCCCTTTGTGCCTCCTGCCTTGGGAGTCTCATCCCTGCTTCCCTGACTGGCCTCTCCCCAGTCCTCCTGAAACCCCTCTACTTGCTTATTCTCATTTAGAGGTTTTCTATCTTAGGCCCTGCAGGTCTCTTAGGGAAGCCTGGTTAATGCTTCTCTTTTGAAAACCTGGATATTATTGGAAAGATTGAGTCTAAGTGCTCAGCAAAATGGACTGTCCCCACCAAGGCCAGACTTCCAGCCTTTGCCATGATCTTAAGCCCTACTGGTGTCTTGAGGCTTCCAGCATGTCTCTGTGTCCTGACTCCCTCTCGGCCCCCATGTTAAAGCCTGGGACCCCCTGGGACCCTTACCAAAATGGCAGTGCTGAAGGAAGAGTTGGTGGTCTTTGATCAAGCTGTGCATTTGGTTGGTCCCGATGTCCTCCAAGCAGAATTATCCTCTTGGAGTCGCATCAGGGTTAGAGAAGGTACCAGTCACGAAGACAGGCATACCAAAGGCATCCCTGGGTTTGGGAGAAGGTCCAAAATGAAGCATGACCAGCTCCTGCAACAACTGTCCGGTCACAGCGCAGCAGGAAGTGTTTTCTCCCCACCCAGTGTTGAGCGACTTCTAGTTGTCATTTCAGTTTCAGTGTTTTTGTGCATGAGCTTTAGCATGGAGTGGCCAGAGGACAAGCTCAGCTGTTCTTTAAATCTAACCTGGTTTTTAAAGACAGCGTCTCTCACCTTCCTGAATGGAGCCAAATAGGTTAGGCTGGCCAGCCAGTGAACCCTTCCATGTCTTCCCAGCATTGGGTTTGTGGATACGAACACCAGGAAAGAGTCTGGGTCTGCAGAGATTGGCTGATTAGAGCTTCAGTACTGTAGAGACACTGGGTTTCTATAGGTCCAGAGTCTAATGACCATTTGTGGCCTTCAAGAACAGCCGTTCCCTGCCACCTCTCTGTTGGAACTAACATCTTGTAACCCACAGGTAGACACCCTTTGGAGTCTATTAACTTAGCAGATCGCTTCCCTCCCTGTAGCAGAATTTTCCCTGGCCAATCACAATGCCTAGTAATACAACAAGAAGCCTGTGATTGGACAGGGAAAAGGGAGGCGGAGGGAAGAGTTGCAGAGATGGAGACAGAAGAGACAGGTAGGGGAGGAGGAGGAGGAAGAGGATCCAGATTCTGCGTGGCTGTAAATAGCCACAGATAGCTGTGACTATCATAAAAGGATAGAGTGATTGGGACAACTTGTCTAATCTGGGTGGGCAGCTTGTATCTTTATCGATTGGCTCTGAAATTATTGTGTGGGCATCTTGTGAATTGAGACTTTATTTATATATAAATCTGACTGGTTAATTATAAGCTTCAAGAGTTTTGATTTACTGGGTTACTGGACTTTGGGACCGCCGACAATAGGGGGTTTTATGGCTGAGAAGTTATGGGCGGCTAGGAGACAGGTGAACCGGAGAAGGGAAGAATGCTGACTGGGGCTCTAGCTAGAAGTGGCGAGACTGCCAGGCAGAGAGTAGTATGGGAACTTGCTGATCTTTTATTAATATTTCCTATAACGCTTCCCTCAAACCCAAAGCTAAGAATGTAATGAGAAAACATCTTGGGCCTACAGTAAAGTTTATAAAAGTAAAAATTTTCCTTGATTTATGGATTTCTTTGTTCTGTGAGACTTCACATATCTGCTTCCATGTTGGAACATGGAATCTGGGATAACCTACATCTACATTCCTGGGACATGGTCACTCAAAATGGCTCCAGAATAAATTGCCCCTTATCCAGAAAAAAAAAAAAAACAACTATCATTTTATTCCAACTAAGATAAAAGTTGTATCTTTTGAATGGACAGGTTACAGGCGCACTCCACGCGGACAGGTTGTAGGTTACAGGTGCATGACAAAGGGACAAAGGGACAAAGGGACAGGTTACGGGTTCACTCCGTCGTGCCTGGCTTCCTTTCTGTGGCTTTTGGGAGATTGGCTCGGGTCCTCATGCTTGCAAGAAAAGTACTTTTCTAGCTGAGTGGCCGCCCCAGACCCTGAGCAACATTTTTATATTTAAGAAAAAACAGTTTTCTGAGTACTGTGATGGCTGCTTGAGCACATCTGGAATTAATGGAACCCCAAGCAGCTGGGCACGCCTGTGAGGGTTTTTTTCTTGATGGGATCATTTGAGGTCGGAAAATGCATTCTAAATCCAGATCATCTGAAGTTGGAAGATCCACCCTAAATCTGAACCATACCTTCGGATGGTAGTCTATTTAAAAGATGCAGAAAGAAGCATTTTCTCTTTCTCCTGCTTGTCCTAACTCTTGCCTTCCCTGGTATTAGAGCCTTTGTCTTCAGGATTCCAGCATATACCGAAGACCAGCTAAGACATACAACCTAGGGGACAGAAGAGCTATTGGACTTTCTGTCCACAGACAGCCCTTGTTTGAATAGTGGGACTACAACCTGAAAGCCACTCTAATAACCACACACACACACACACACACACACACACACACACACACCACTCTATCAGTTCCGTTTCTCCAGAGAGCCCTGGCGTTTACAAGTACACTGTAAAAGGGCAGCAGTATGAACATTACCTAGAGTGCCACTTGGGGCCCCTTGAGCAAACTTTAAATGTCATAGAGGAGCCACCTGCTTAGACTAACACTACAGCATCCGGGATGTGTTGTACAGAAGTGGTACTTACAAGTGTGCTTAGACTAACACTACAGCACCCGGGATGTGTTGTACAGAAGTGGTGCTTACAAGTGTGCTTAGACTAAGATGGGCTAAATCTCCTGCACTTTCTAACCGTGAACACGTGGTCGGCTCTCTTGTCTTGCTGCTTCCATTGTAAAAGGGAGAACATAAATGTCCCTAGCTCCTGCTTGTCGTGTGGACGAACGGTTAGCGTTAGTAAGTGCTTAGGAAGAGCCGGCAAGCGAGCAGGGAGCGCTGCATGTTAAACATCTGCTCAAACCTGTTGCACAGCCAGACGCTGCTTCCAACGGCGGTGGCTCTGCCTCTTGCTGTCTCTCGTGTGCGCGATGCCTTTGACGTCCATCTGCTTCCACACTCCTGTAATCTCTGGTTTTTATTTCCTTTTGCTCTGTAATTCAGCGTCTTCTCCCTTGTCCTGAATTCTCGCTATCATGCTCGTCTTCAAAGTAATGGGAGAACATTTCTTTCCACTCCTCCTTGAATGATGCTCGCTCTCTCTCTCTCCCTCTCCCTCTCCCTCTCTCTCTCTCTCTCTGTCTCTGTCTCTGTCTCTGTCTCTCTCTCTCTCTCTCTCTCTCTCTCTCTCTGTGTGTGTGTGTGTGTGCAAATATGCACATCTGCTATTTGTCTAATTGAACCATTTTATCTCAGCTCCTGCTCAGTATAGATTACCTGCTTTGCTCAACATTCAAATGACTTTTTCTGGTCACTTTCCCCTTCGGAGTCTCTCCATTCATTCCTGGGGCATGCTGGGAGATGGAGGAGTATAGTTGCTCACAGACCGCAGTGTTTTCATTCTTCCTTCTATGTGTCTCTGCAGTAGTTCCGCACACAAGCACAATATATTTACATTCTATCCACTTTCTTTCCCTCCAACCGCTCCTGTACAACCCACGCTCCCATTGCAGTATTCTTTTGAGGACTGACAGACAGACAGACAGACACTAAAGCCAAGGGATGCTCTCTGTGTCATGAGGGGTCTAAGATCTTAACCCAGCAGTCAACAGACACTTTAGCCCTGGTTTGCTCCACTATTTAAATGCTGGAGAGAGTCCTCCGGACATGGTACACTTCCTTCTAGTCTTTGGCTTGCACCAGCTTAGGTGGCTTTCTTTCCCTTCGTGGGGCAGGGAAGCACTAACCTGTGTCTCACTCCTGTAGTTATTGATGGAAATGTAGTTTTGTGTGAGAATGAGGCTTTGGTCTATTATTTGTACCTTAACTAGACGTTTTCTTTTTTTAAATGGTAAGTTAGTTTTAAATTTTTATATAGTTGGCTCTCCATGACTGAGGGCCAGGCACCATGACTTAAAATGTCCTTGGGTTGGAAATGGTGGGTGCTTAGGGGCCGGGGAGGTGGCTCAAGTGGGTAAGAATGCTCGCTGTGAGAGCAGGAGGACCCGAGTTCAATCTCCAGCACCCACATGGTTCTATGTGCCCGTGACCCCACCAGCACTGGGGACAGGCAGGAGGGTCCCAAGAGCTCACTGGCCAGCAAGACAAGCCTACGTGGTGAATTTCCTATTCAGGGGCAGATTGTCTCAAGGCCATAAAGAAGACAATGATAAGAAAAGCTCTTGTCTATCTTGCTCTGGTTTTTGCAGGTATGTATTCACACAGCGATGCGTTAGATATCACACACACACACACACACACACACACACACACATACACACACACACAGAGAGGGGGGCTCAAAACAAGACAAGAAGGTAGAGCAGAGCTTTGATGATAAGGAGGAGTTCGGGAGAAGTAGGAGGCGATGATACAGGTATAACAGGGTCCTGAAAATGACCAAATTACATGCATGAAATCATTAAAGGAAAAAAATCCAACAACAAACCCCAGTCAAATCAAAAGAAAATCTTTTAGTAAAAGCAAAATCATGACCATACAGACACTGTCATTATTCCTTAAATAATACACACAAATATGAAATTCAGACTATCATCAGTAAGCTAATAAATGATGAACACATAAAAGGGGCTCTTCACAGGTTATCTGAACATACTGTACCATTTTTGTACCATTTTTTTTAAAAACAAGGGACTTGCTTATTTATAGATTATGGGGTCCTGGAACCTACTGCTAGAACCCAGACCCTTGAGGTGCTGTTGTGATGAGCTGGCAGGTTGTAACTCCTTCCTTCCTTCCTTCCTTCCTTCCTTCCTTCCTTCCTTCCTTCCTTCTTTTTCCTTCCTTCCCTCCTCCTTTCTCACTACTCTGAAGACAATCTTTGTCAAATAGACCATCTATTAACTAAACTCTCTTCCTTGAGATGCAAGGACCCCCCTCCCTTGGAAACCTTTAGGAAGGGTCACCTCATTTTGTTTAGTAGGACTGAAGTCTCTTCCCTTAGACTCTGCATTGCACACTAGTGGAGGAGTTAAGAAAGCTCTTGTCTATAGAATGACCCTCCCATCTCCACATCTCTCCTGAACCCCCCCTCTGTCTCTCTCTCTCTCTCATGATACTCATCCCCTGTCAATATCACCTGACAATCTTTTTGTTAGGCTGTGGATTAGCAACATGTGTAGCTTCCATCACTTTCTGAGGTGCTATGAGTCAGGCCGAGATGTTCTGAGATGCCTTTGCTCACAGCGGATTGAACCAGAACCACCACCACCACCACCACCATCACCACCACCGCTGCCGCTGCCGCCGCCGCCACTGCCACCACCACCACCACCATCATCATGACCACCAACTGTCTTCTGGTTAATCTCATCTTGTCACTGCCTTCCAAATAATCTTTAAAATACCACCAAAGTATCAAATTTATGGAGCAAGACAGAAAAGTGCCTCTGAAATTTGAATAAGGGCTTTAAAGTGTAGTTACATCCTCCCCAACCCCTCTTGAATGAAGCAGAAAATAGCCACCCACAGCTGAGTTGATTACAAAGGACTCCCCTATTTGCAGAACAAACATCCCTTAACTGTTTGGGGCTTGAGCACAGGAAGGGACATCTTGGCTAATTTTAATTATGTATGGTCGGTGTGTCTTGTAGCCCATAAATTTAAATGGCAATAAATTATATACAATTCAGGCCGCCTCCTAGCCACAGCATAAATAAACTGCACTGGGAACATTTCACATCGAGTAGGACAAGATCTCAAGGTCAAGCATTTCGATTTCTCTGTATCAGTCTGTCACTAGTACGGTCCTCAAGCCCTGTGCCTGCATGTGTGACCAATGATAACTGGATGAACATGAATTCAACCTGTTGTCCCCTTGGCACCTGGATAGCTGCTCACCAGACGCCTCTATGACAAGCGTCCTCCTATGAGCCTGGCCAGGAAAGAGATGTAGGAAGGTAGGTCTGGCCTTTGTTCTTTAGTACCAGGAAGGACTTAAAAACCTCATTGTTTCTACTCAGGCTGGTGATTATTGTCTCTGGTCGGGCTGGCGGGTGAGGCAAGCCATTATACTGCGTCCCATTGGTGCCCATGGTGCACACCAAAGTTGAGTTTGAAGGGTCAGACAGTAGGCAGCCCGTGACGGATGGCTTAGTTGACATGGTAACTTGGTAACTCCTGAGTTAAGGGTTCAATTTTCTCTAAGACCCCAAGTTTGCACACCAAAGTTTACACACGAAAGGCTTTCCACAGAGGCTGTCACGGCTTCTCATCCAATCCTATGACACGCATATATAGCCTCCTGCTAAAAGCTCCCTATCACCACGGCTGTCATACGCTGGGCATATGGCCAACGTGACTGAAGATTTTCTACAGGGGCAGAAGTTTCCTTTGTGGCCTGGGGATGCGTCTTAGTTCGTAGACCATTTGCTTAGAGTGCACCAGTTCCTGGGTTTGGTCTCCAGCGGGACATAAACTTCCACAGAGAGACAATCCCAGTCCATGAGACAAAGCTCAAGAGTCTGGAACGTGAATTTTCAGCCCAAGAGGCTGGGGACCCATGGAGCATTGGAGAAGCTGTAAGGATTCAGAGAGCCTCCTGCCTTGAGCTTTTATTAGGAACAACTACATACAAAGACACTCTATGGACACGGAACCATGTTTACCAGAACCAGAAGGCTCTGCTAAATAGATCACCACAGAGAACAAAGGCAAGGAAGCTTGAGTGTAAAACCACATGGGACTGTAACAAGAAGCTCCAGCTTAGGAATCACCAATTCAACTTTCCCGAGGTGGAAGCATCTGTTTAACAGATCATGTCCCTCTGCCCTTAACGTGCCAAGGGTCAGAGCTCTTAGATACAGAGTGTATTTTGTTTTTGTTTTTTTTTTAATCAGACAAGGTTGTCAGGCAACAATAAATCAGGTGGTGTGGGACTTGCATGGACCTCCAGTATTTGGGGGTTAGAGACAAAGGATCATAGTTGTCATATGATGCCTGGCTACCCGGCGAGTTCAAGGCACATGAGACTCCGGTTCAATTGAATACAAGAAAAGCAAGGTAAAAGAGACTTTCTTCTTGGTCCATGGTGCCATTCAAAATTAGCAGCCTCCTTTATTAAAGGCTGGAGTAATCCACCCACCTAAATGAAGAAAATGCTGTCCTGATAACTCATGAGGTATTGAGCTTCTTGCTTGACTGAAAGAGGAACTAGATGCATTCCATTGGCTTTCCCATTAGAAGGGTTATGTCATTGCACTTAGAGCCCATGATACTGAGTTTTTTTTCTCTACTTGGTAGTGTGTGTGTGTGTGTGTGTGTGTGTGTGTATGTGTGTGTGTTTCTGGAACCATCATTGCTTCTTATGAACCAGGTTCAGCTAGCATATCATCAGTGTGGTGGAGTTAATCTAGTGAAGTCCTTCGGAAGAGAAAGGGAGGCGAAATTTTCTTATCCCATGGGAGAAGGCTGGTTTGCTCCCAGGAAGGACATGAAGTGTATTTCTGGCTTTGATAGCTCGAATCGAACTTCTGGAGACCATTGCCCATGGGTAAAGGGGTCGGGGGAGGGAAGTATTCACTTGTTGGTCATTACAACATGGAAATATGTCTGACATGGGAGCTGAGATTGAAGAACTGCCTGGTTAATCAGATGCTGAAAGTCTAGGAGGGCTCCTGGAAATTTGCTGGTCTTCACTGGAATCCGGAAAGAATTGAAATTAACATGGCTGCACCACCAGCAGAGATGAACTTGCCAGTGGGAGTGAGGGAGAGAAGGCAAAAAAGAAAAGCTTCCTTCTTCCATATCTTTTCACGTAGGCGGTCTCCAGCAGATACAGCCCAAACTTAGTGTGGGTTGTCCTGCTTCAAATAATCTAAGAGAATCCCCCACAAGACCCCACAAGGTTCTTGAGTTTTAGTTCATTCCAGATGAAGCTAAATTGATAACCAAGATTATGGACCCCTCTGGAGCAGCAGAATGGATTTGACGGGACCCCGTAGGACTGAGCACGCCACTCACCTCCTTCCTCTAGACACCCTACTCTGACTAGAGAGACACAGCGAGATTTGGGGCCTCCTGGGATCAGAGCCCGCGTCAAAAAGCTCCTAGGTATCTAGTTCCTGTTATCCAGTTGCACATTCACATCAAGAAGTGGTCTTGAAGAGATCTTGAAGGGACCTTTTGGTGATGACAATAAAGCATGTCCTCTAAGGGGACTGGACTCTACTTGATTAAAATCAGCATGCCTTCTGGGCCTGGACCTGGTCTCAATATGCCAGGTAACACTGTTGACCAACTTGACAGGATTTAGAAACATCTTGGAGTGGATCTGTAGACTTCTCTATGAGAGAGTGGGTAGGTGGGGTTAACTGAGGGGTCGGGGGGGACACACTCTAAATGGAACGGGCTGGGCTGCACTGCTACTCATCTCTTTCTGCTTCCTAACTGTGGGCTCAGCATGAAGAGACATCTCATGCATCCATCCGCGGCCATACCTTCTCTGCCATGATAAACATGTCTGCCTCGAGGGGGTTCCTATTGCTGTGCTAATAGACCATGATAAAAGGCAACTTGGGGCAGGAAGGATTTAATTCACTTACCTGCAAGGTGACTGTTCATCACTGAGGGAAGAAGTCAGGGCAGGAACTCAAGCAGAGCAGGAACTAAAGCAGAGGCCATGGAGGGGTGCTGCTTGCTGGCTTGCTCCCCTAGCTTGTTCAGCTTGCTCTATTTTAACATGCAGGACTACCGGCTCGGGGGTGGCACTACCTACTACCTATATTAACCAAGACAATGTACTATAGGCTTCCCCTGTGTGGAGCATTTTATCGGTGGAGGTTCTCTCTTCCAAAATTATTCTAGCTTGAGAATAAAGACTTTCAATTGGCTATGAACTGTGTCTGAGTGGTTACCTCTGGCGGGCTCACCAGAACAACACAGAAGAATTTTACGTAGTGGAAAAAAACAAGCCGGCGTGGTGGTGCATGCCTGTAATCCTAGCACTTGGGAGGCAGAGGCAGGCAGATTTCTGAGTATGGTGAAGGGTAAAGGGGTTCAGGAGAAGAGCTGACAGGAGTTTGCTCTTCAGAAGATGGGCTCTATTAGGAAAGAGAGAGAGCGAGCCAGGCAACCCCAAGGGGCCATGGTCCAGCCATAAAGTAGGGACGCATTAGGAGGGACAGTAGGGAGCACAATGTGGTGCAGTGTGGGAGATGATGACAGAAACATTAAGAAAGTTTGCCTTGTGGCAAGAGGGTAGTGATGACTGCCATGGAGGGGCTTGGGGGAGGTTGGGACAGGTCCCACGTGATCTTACACGCTGGCGTTCTCTGCGCTCCTGGCTGCACCCGCTTGCTCAGTCCGCATGTTCGCGTTCTTAGTGACTTTAGTCCCGAGTCTTTAAACACAATCCAGGTCACGCCAACTTGTATTTTCTCATCTTCTAGATCCTCGCCCTTCATCATGGATGCACACACACCCTACTGAGTTTCCATGCTGGTCTGAATTTAGTAGACCTCAATCCACATGCCTTGATTCCGCCCCAAGCTTGCATCCTCTCATCTCAGTAACTGGCAATCAATTGTGAGTGGGCCAAAACCTTTTGGAGGGGTAAGGATTAAAGTCGGTACCCATTTCATGAACCCGTGGAAGCCTGTGTGTGGGACCGGTCAGTGAGGCTTCCTGTGGGCGGGACGCTGTTCACAGCACGGCAGGTTTTGCTTTTGCATGCACATCGAGGAGTGCCCTCCAGCTGGCTCCAAGGTGGTCAGTTGAATTTGCTCTGACTCAAATCACCCGGAAGAAGTGGTGTGCCACTTTCTGAGCCTGCACCCCGAGAGGCTCTCCTTCCGCTCTGACTCTTTTGGATTCCTCATGGGAAACAGCACACAGAAAGCCTGCTTCTTTTCCGAGGCAGTGAGACACTGCACGCATGAAGCATCTCAGATGAAGCCTCCCCCCCTGCCCCCCAGACGGGATGACCTGCACTGCACCAGGCAGCCAGAGGAGGGGTGGGGACACCAGTGAGCCAAGTCACTCAGAGGCTGCTTCCGCACAAGAGTCCTGAGTAAGACCAGCAGAAGATCGACGCTAAGGCCTTGCCCAGAAGGCTGACGACAGAATTCTGAATAAATGAAATTATGTTTGTTTTAAGCTTCTCTATGGATTATTTTCCTTGCTGATGAGGGGAAAGGACTTGACAAGAGCAACTTAAAGAGGGAAAGGTTTGTTCTGCCTCACAGCTAGTGAATACCAACTTGCAATATCAATGCAATATCACGCCATGGTGGAGAAGGCATGGTGGGAAGGGCCCTGACTTGCCGGGTCGTTGGCAGCCCTGGATGGTTCTCCATCCCGTTGACTAGACAATGGAGAGGAAGCGTCACAGCTGCTGAGTTGGGGGCAGTTGGTAAAGCAGTTTGGGGAAGCCAAGCTTGAAGCCTTGGAAAGGCAAGTGTGCTTCCCTGGCGCCGGGTGGGCAGGGCCCGAGTTTAGGGTTGGGAGCTTTGAAATGCTTTAATTTGAATATAACTGTGTGAATATAATCTTTTGAAGAAATGCAATCTGCATTTTCTTCAGAAGAATATTTTGTTTCATTATTTCCTTTCTCCTTATGTCTTAGGTTTGTGTGTGTGTGTGTGTGTGTGTGTGTTGCTGTGATAAAAGCTCTATGTCTTCCCTAAGTCAACTTAGGGAAGAGAGGGTTTATTTTAGATTAGAGCTATAGTCCATCAGGAAAGGAAGTCATGGAAGGAGCACACATACGTACCTACATACACACATATGTGCGTATATGTTCATGTATATGTATGTATACTGAATTTTGGTCACTTAACCCACACCGATCTCTCCCTTCCTTCCTTCCTGCTGAAACCTCCCCGTCAGGTTTCCATATTACTTTCTCATTTTCTTCCTCTCTCTCTTTTTCCCCAATTCCCACTCTGTCTCTCCCTGTGACCCACGGAGTTGGATTAAGGGGTGTCTGCACGAGAATGAAGGCAGTGGTTTACAGGAGTGTAGGCCCTCTACGTGTGGCCACACCTGTAAAAATCATTACTGCCCATAGTCTCAAGGAGCCACGCCCAAGGCCTTTCCTAACATGCAGCCTTGCTCCCTAGATGCTCCTCACAGCTCCAAGCGCCCTGCCCAGAAGTGCTTCCTATTCTGTCGTCCAGCAGCCGTTGAGCTGTCCCCGAGCAGTTGCCACAGACAAGCACTGCAGAAACAGAGGACTTAAGTTCAGACCCAAGGAGACATGCACTTGTTTAACTCCATCTGGGGAGCAGAGTCTAAAGATGAAGAGGCCGTGTCGGAGTCATAAGCAGAACACACTTAACTAAGCACGGATAACAGAGTCAGGGAATCTTCTCAAAGGACATGGTAGCTCATCGAGTCCATGAGCATGAACAAGATGGCTGCTGAGATGGCTCAGGGGTAAAAAGCTCACTACCGGCATGACAACCTGAGTTACATCTCCAGGACTCACACAGGAAAAGGAGGAAGCTGATTTTTGTAAGCTGTCCTCTGACTTCCACATGTAAATGTGCACATGCATGCATACCCACAAATACACACACATACATACACAGACACTCATACACATACTCACACATAGCACACACACACACACACACACAACACATCCCTCCACAAACACATATATACACACCACACACACACACAAATACTCACACATACCACCCCTCCTTTCACACACACATATACCACACTCACACACCACACACACACACATCCCTCCACACATACACACCACACACACACATTCCTTCACAAACACATACACACCACACAAACACACACATACTCTCACACACAGCAGACATATGCCCTCTCTCACACATATATACCACACATACACCACACACACACACACACACACACACACACACACATGCACATACACACTTTCACACACAGCACACACATGCCCCCCTCACACATATATACCACACACACACACACACACACACACACACATACACAAACACATACACACTCACACATGGCACACACACACCCCCTCACACACATATACCACACATGCACACCACACACACATACACCACACACTAAGTAAACACATGTAATAACTTCTTACACTGTGGAAAAATGGCAGTTCTCCGTCCCAGGCAGTCACCGAGCTAGCACACACTGCAAAGGTGGATCTGTATGGGAGAGACAAGGGCTCTGACCCTGGCCCGTGACTTCATATCATTTCTGGTGGGCTCTGCAGATGCTGTGGCTGGACCTGCAGTTAATTCTCACTGCTATTCCTCTTGCCCTATGAGCACACACACAACTTATTTTCCATCCTGTAGAGGAACACAGGGTTGCTCCCAGTTTGGAGACACTGCGGACCATCTGGAATGAATACGTTAGAAGATACCATTTGGCACACGTGTACACACGCTTCTGTTGTCCTGGGAAGATACTGAGGGACAGAGTGAGCACAGACAGCTTCCTGAGGTGCTGCCAAAACCATCTTCCCAAACATTTCACTTATTTGTGTATTTATGCTAGTGGAGAAGCAAGCCGATTTTCTTCCCGAAACTGCTTTTGCTGGCACAGTGGCACAACTTTGATCCTTTGATGGTCTCGGGGATGCTTCCCGCCAGTCTGCCTTTGCTACTGATGAGTGTGCATTTGCCCTGAGTGTGATTGCCGAGGAGGCCCTTTCCATGGTACCTGGAGCTAGTGCTGTCGGACCGAGGAACCCGATGAAGTACTACTCCCAGAAAGCCTGGCGTACACCTGGGTGCATGGGTGGGGGGCATTGTCAGTGATGCAATGCTTTATGCAGGTTATGACAGGGCGTAAGAAGGGTTCGGAGTCAAAGCCACAAGCATGCCTGCAGCCAAAGCTTCTGTTGTAGTACCACGCACTAATTTATGTGCGTATTACATGTGGTTGCAGCGATTCGGCGCCGGCCTATGAAAGGAATACCTGTGGTCTGGGCCCTCACTCGCAATCCAGTCAGCTAACCGTTCTGACTTTAATAGACCACATGTGGAAGGGCTGCGTCTCTCGCACATCTGTGTAAACACGGGCAGCTCTTTGAAGTGAGGACCCAGTCTGCATGCCAAAGCCTGGTGCATTCACCCAGTGAGTGGAGCCTGGGCTCGGTATGGGTCCGTAGCTTTTCTGGGAAGATAGCTTGCATCCTGCTAGAGAGGGTGCGGTCAAAACAGACATGAGCTATGCGCTGTACAAGAGGCTCCAGACAGACTAGCCATGACACGGCAAGGCCAGGCTGGAGCTTTTCCTTGCAAGTGTTTGCTGAAACCTTGCTTGCCACCCACATGCGATTCCTGGAGAAGGAAAATGCTACAGTAGATCTGGAGGCCACTCGGGATGGATATTAGGACTCTGTCAAGGCAGAGAGGAAACTGCTTTTTATTGGAAAAGAGGAGACTGAAATCGCTACCTTTGGCCCTGAGTGGAGAAGTGATGTCTTGCTTTGTCTTAACGATTAGAGCATTGTGTACCTACTATTGCCTCTTTTTCAGAGAGTCGGTTTAGGGGCCGAAGAGATGGATCAGCGATAAGGAGCACTTTCTCCTCTCGCAGAGGACTTGGATTTGGTTCCTAGCACCCCCCACAGCCGCACACAACGTCCTATCACTCCGATTCCAGGGGGGCCTATGTTGTCTCTTGCCCTCCACAGGTACTGACTGCACATGGTATAAATACGCACATGTGGGTAAAACATTCACACATATAAAACAAAAATAAACAAATATTTAACAAAGAGTTAACTTAGCTGGACCTGTCAGTCACTTGGCCAAGAGAGTGCACCCCTTAAGAAGGCCGACTGCCTCGAGCCATGCTAAAGACACAGGAGAGGTCATGATCCCCTTAATGGGATGATGTATTTTTCTAACATCTTTCCCTTCAGATGGAGTTTGGGATGGGGTTTCCGCAGAGATAGGATAAAGCCCAATGGGACTCCATGAGCAGAGGTGCCACGGGGCTGTTACTTCCTCTCTTGCCTGAATGCTACTACTGGACAGGGCTCAAGGCTACCAAGGTAGGGGGCAGTGTGAGGGGCAAAGGGGAGAGGCTTCCTCTCACCTCTCTGTCAGGCTTAGCTCTGGAGGAGGCTCTCCAGGAAAAGGCTCCAAGACTTCCCCTAGGTGGGGCAGCTCATCAGAACTCTCTACCTTAGCCCTTGAGAGACCCCTCAGTGGGACCCGAGACCGACCCACTCATTCAGTTAGAGCGACTGACTGGGGAGGGAGCCCATGGGTCCTCCCATCTCCATCTCACAGGGTCGAGGTCACAAGCACAGGCCGCCATGCTCTATTCTCTCGTCATATGGGTTCTAAGAAATGAAACCGGGGTTCTCACACGGGTGTAGACTCTACTGACTGTATTGTGAGCAGCCCCGGGACGCATGGTTTCTTAAGGAACTGCTTCTGTTCTGCATTACCTACCTGTCTCTGGTCCAAGTCCTTGTTCTAGAACACAAGGATCTTGAAGTCCCAGCAGGTGCCCTTTTGACTCTCATCTGTCCGTATCACACCGAGCCTGGCGAGCAGTGCTGTGATCAGCCCAAGTTCCGCCTCCAGCGTTTCTCATGCTTCTGGACCGTGGTGGACTCGTCCGGGTCCCCAACCTGGCGATGTCAGAGGCAGTCCATAAGGCAGCTCCTTTGGGAAAGCAGTGACACTACATAGATCCATGAAACCTTTCACATCCCAGACAGAGGTGGAAACTAGATCTCTTTTAATCACACGACAGTGTGTTGAGAATAGTTTTGCTAATGCTTGCTGTGTAAATTTCCCACATTGGACAGACTTGTGTCTCCTTTCTCTGTTTAAATTGTTCAAAGTATAACCTGGGGCTGGCCTGAAGGATGAATTAAGGATGACATTTTTGGAAGTAAAGGCCATGTCCTTGGGGGACACCAAACCTGGCAGTGTGTTGATTGACCTTGGAGTATCAGCTATGAGAACTGTGATAAATTTCCATTCCTGTTTAACTAATTTTTTAAATACCCGCGGTAACAAAGTTAGGACTGTGGAAGACAAACCTCGAGGTAGACCTCCTGTGGAGAACACAGTCCGTCCTGTGGAGATGAATCTTCAGGGAGACCTCCCTGCTCTCTGCTGCCTTCTGGCTTCCTTGGCCGCTGCGGGCAGTCATCCTCCGGGAGGCAATCCTTCCTCCCTCTGCTCTTCTGTGGTTTCTCTAGGACGCCCAAAGGTGTGGGTGTGGAGGTGTGGAGCTAATTGTGGTCTCTGTTCTCAGGAGGCCTGATTTCTCTGAGGACTGGACTTTCTCAGCTGACGTCTCCCTGCCCTGGAGAGCACTCCAGCTTCCTGTTTCCACCTCAGTGAGCTGGTGCCTCTTTGTCTCGGGGTTCTTTTTTCTGACTCTAAAGAAATGCCCACCTGGTGTTTGCACCTTCCCTTTTAATCTTATAGACACACACACACACACACACACACACACACACTTCCTTATTCTGAATATATATATTCATAATTATTCTGAATATATATGTATATCTATATTCAGAATATAATGAAATTTATTTGTGTTCTCTTGGCTGGAGTCATAATTCCTGAAAGTATATAAAATAACATAAATCACAGGAGATTCCCTATGTGGCGTGATTTTTGGACCTGCCTTTGCATTGTAACCTACCAGGGAAAAGCGATTCCGGGCTCCTCCGGTGCAGGTGTTGTGTGTCAGCGGTTGCAGATGTAGGTCAGGCGTTTGTTACTCAGGGCAGAGTTGCTCAGGGCCATGAAGTGAGATACAAACTTCATTCTGTTCATGACCCCTCAGAGCAAGCATGTTTCTCTAATTGAGAGAGATTTTTTTCTTTATTTTTTATTAGCTATCCTGGATTATTTTGTGTTTATATATGAAGCTGAAGACTCTTTTCAATTTCTGTGAGGAATTATCTTGGAATTCTGATGGGGATTGTGTTCATTCTCTGGATTACTTTTGGTAGGATGGTTATTTTCACTGTATCAACCCTGCTGACCCATGAGCATGGGAGATCTTTCTATTTCCTGATATCATCAATTTCGTTCTTCAATGTCTTAAAGTTTTAATTAGTTAAGTCTTTCACTTGCTTGGTTAGAGTTACCCAAAATATTTTAGTTTTTCTGAGGCTTTTGTGAAAAGTAGTATTTCTTTGATTTCTTTCTCAGTCCACTTGCTGTTTATATATGTGAAGACTACTGACTTTTCTCTGTTAATTCTGTGTCCAGCTACTTTGCTGAAAGGGTTTATCAGCTGGAATGGTTTTGCTGGTAGAATTTTTGGGGTCACTTATGTATACTCTCATCTCATCTGCAAATAAAGATAGTTTGATGTCTTCTAATTTGTCTCCCTTTGATCTTCTTCAGATATCCTACTGCTCTAAATGTCTGCTAGAATTGGGTATGGAGGTGTATGTATGTATGTATGTATGTTTGTATGTATGTATGTATGTATGTATGTATGTATTTTGAGCTGGAAGTCTTTTATTTCTATTTCAACCTTCTCATTTGTTATGGGTCTGTTGAGGTGGTTGAATTGTTGGTTTAACTTTGGTGGTTTGGGTGGATGTAGAAATCCATCCATTTCTTTTTGGTTTTACTCACTGACAAAGTACAGGTTTTTTTTTTTTTTCAGAATATTCCCTTATTCTGAATTTCTTTGATGTCTGTGTCTTGTTTCATTTGGGTCCTGCCCTTCTTTGTTTGGGTTATTCGGGCCAAGGGTCTGTCCATGTGTTTATCTTTTCGAAGAGCCAGGTCCTAGAGTTGTTGATTTTTTTGTATTACTCTCTTCATCTCTATTTCTCTGATTTCTGCTCTGCTTCTTGTTATTTCTTGCCATCAACTGGCTTTGGATTGGGTTTGTTTTTGTTTTTCCAACTTTTTGATTGGAATCACCGGGCTACTTACTTGTTTCTGATTTTTCAGTGTAGGCATTTAGAACTGTAAATCTCCCCCCACAGGACGGCTCAAGCCCCAGAGCTTTCGTTGTGGGATGTGCTTTCATTTTCATTTAGTTCCAAGACATTTTTTCTATTTCTCTCTTGATTTTGTTTTTGACCCACCCATCATTAAATACCGAGTTGTTTAATCTCCGTGAGTTTGTGTATTTACTAAGCATTGTCTGGTGTCAGTCTTAAGTTTTATTGCATTGTGCTCAGATAGGATGCAATTTGTGATTTCAATCATTTTTGAATTCGTTCTGGGATTTGGTCTGTTTTAGAAAAACTTCCATGTACTGCTGAGTGTCCCTGACATAATCCCACTGTAACGACCACAGAGAATTACCATACAGGCACCCATTCTCATGCTGCTGTGCCTGTACATGTATTGATACATACATGCACACACAAGTATTTGTATGTTCTTTCTCACTAATGCAGCTGCACTTGTTTTTCTGTTAAACTTATTTTCCAGTGGCAAGAGATTGATACTCGTTAGAAACAAAAAGAGAACTTCCTTCTGTCTCCCTAGAGGCTAGCGGCAGCTAGCTGCCAAGAATCGAAGACATCTTGGCTGTTTCAATTTTTAGTCTCCCTTTTTTCAGTCAAACACGCCTTCATATAAATAAGAAGCACTTTGCAAGGTAGGAATGGAAAAGAGTTGTGATGGATAATTGTTATTTTCAAGTCCACTGTATGAGGAGTCACACCTTTGTGTGTTTGGGATGACCTTGCTAGGTTACTCTCATTGATACTGCAAGGGGTACTTTAAAGGTAGGTCGCGTCATTCCGTGGGCTGACCCCACAGATGGACTAAAAGCGGTGAGCTGATTGTCACTGCTCATTGCTGTTTGTGTCCTGACTGTGGAAGCAATCTGACCCGTCGCCATATGCTCCAGCTGCTGTGACTTCTGACAAACTCTTCCTTCCTTGCAGGTATTTGATCACAGCGACAAGAAACGCACCTCTTAGAGTAGGCACGACCCTGAGAGGCCAAACCTACTTCACCTCATAACCAGCCTCCATCTTAAGAGAAACTTAACCTGTAAGCTGAATCCCAACCGCATCCAAGTACCAGGAAGGACCCCATGGCTTTGTTCTTGGTTCATACCCCAGAGTTACTCCCTAACTACTTCCTAACAACAGTCGATCGAAGATTAGTCTGTTTCAGATGCTCCTTCAGACTGCTTGTGTGGTTTCCCTTCAGAGCACCCACCTGTCGGCCTACAATAGTCATTCCCTTATTGATGCTCGCCAGGCTAGAAACCCCCTCTCTTGCTCTCCAGTTCCTATAAAACCTTGTCCCGTTGAGGGCTTAGGGCTGCTTCACTAGCCCGTCCTGCTGCATCGGGGTCAGCGGTGAGCAAGCCTGAGCTCGAGCTTGTACTAAAGAGACCCTAGTGTGACTGCATGGGAATTGGCTTCTTAGTTGTCTTTTGGGGTTCACAAAACAGGCACAACAACACAAAGCTCTCTTCACCTTTAAGCATCATTGTATCCCACAGCATTGATTTATTTTAGTAGTTTCATGAGAAAAGGAGGGGCAGTATTTATTATTATTATTATTATTGTTGTTGTTGTTGTTGCTGCTGTTGTTGTTATTGTTATTACACTTTTTGCGTGCATGTATGTGTGTGTAAAAGTGTCTGGTTCCCTAGAACTGGAGTTACAGATGGTTGTGCGCTGCCATGTGTGGGTGCTGGGAATCGAACCTGGGTCTTCTGGAAGAGCAGTCAGTACTCTTTCCCACTGAGCCATCTCTCATATATTCTTTTAAGTTGATAGGAATTCAACTCTCCAAGAGGATACTCCAGCTTGTCTCTTTCAAGTAGTGGTAGTCCTCCGTAAGACCCCAGGAGGCTCATTTCAACTATAAACTCTGTGTCTGATACTCACGTGGCTTAGATGCTTACTTTCACCCCAGTAGGTAACAGGTGCCAGTGTCACTCAGGTTTGGGACTAGAGTAACAATGTGCTCAGTAATGTGCTGGTGCTAAGTCTTATGGGGCTGCAGGACATATTGGAGTTTGTCTGGCTCAGTGTTTAACACCACATCAGTATACACTAAGTCAAGGATGCCTAGTGGGGCGCAGATGTTAGTAGAGTTGAGATGCTGGTCTTGCACAGGTGCCCAGTATCTAAAATGTGTGTAGATCCCATATTTTCTGGAGTCTCCAAATTGCCATTTTATCTATTACCTGCCAGGAAAATGAGAAGACGAGACACAATCTCATATTATTGTTTGTGACCTTTAAAAATACTCCCGTGGATTAACCTGATTTTATTCCAACTTTTTCTCTGTATCTAGTTTCTCAACAACCGGGTCGTCATTCAACATGAGGAAATCATCAAAGCTGAGCCTTGATACAGTGCTGAGATGGAAACTGCCCGTAGCCTTTGCCGTGTCACCTGCCTCTGCGCCACACAGCCACCCCTTCCGTATACAGTACACTTTTGATTGTCCACCTGATGTTACATGAAATTCCCATGGAAAGAATCTCTGGCATATTTATGGGAGATTATCTTGTAATGAGAATTCTGGAATTTTGGTTTTTTTTTAAAAAAAACACAGAAATATTATAAGACAGTGTTTTCATTTTAATCCCAGGTGTGGGATGCGGGGCCACTTCAGACTGTCCACGGCAGCTGACCAGGATTTGCCTCATGCTCCAACAGAGCCATGGTTTTGTCAGCTGCAAAGAGTTCCTGCAATTGTGTGATCTTTGGAATTCTGGGAACTCTTCAGAGGGTATATAAATTCTAGGGCCCTAGGTGGTTCTTGGTCATTCAGGGGGATTGGTTATTAGTTGTATTGAAAGAAGAAACAGGAGGAAAGCACATCTTGGTATCTGAGATGCCATATTGGACAGCTTGAATCTTTTGTTTTTATCTTTCCTTTCAGATGCTAGTCAAGTTTCTTTTCACCAGTGGAGTGTGTCTTGTTCAGTGGTTCTCAACTTGTGGGTCACAGTCCTTTTCACAGGGCTCGCCTAAGATCATTGGAGAGCACAGATTTTTATATAATTTTATGGTTGGGGGGGTCACTGTATTAAAGGGTTGCAGCATTACGAAGAAACACTGATCTAGGTGATCATGAAGAGCTTGATTCACACACACACATGTATATATATATATATATATATATATGTATGTACACACATATACACACTCACACACACATACATACATACATACATACATACATATATGAGTGAGATGTGTTGAGGGAGGCCAGAGGTAACTGGATGGAGGAAGTCAGAGGTAGATATACTAAGGATATATGCCTTAGTCAGCATTTCATTACTGTGAAGGGACACCGTGACCATGACAACTCTTATAAAGGAAAACATTTCATTGGGGCTGGCTTGCAGGTTCAGAGATCTAGTCCTTTATCATCAAGGTGGGAAGCAGGGCAGCATTCAGGCGGACATGGTACTGGAAGAGCCAATAGTTCAGAGTCTTGATCCAAGCCAGCCAGGAGGAAGCTCTCTTCCATACTGGATGAAGCGTGAGCATTGGGAGACCCAGCCTTACGGACTGGGCAACTACTGGGTGGTCGTCATCCTGCCCAGTGTGAGGCAGCCTCATTGAGAATACTCGAACTGCTGAGGTAACTTTCTGCAGGGACAGAGCAACTAGTAAGTACTGCCTACATAGTGACACGCTTCCTCCATCAGGCCACACCCATTCCAACAAGGCTACACCTCCTTGGCCATTCCCTGTGGGCCAAGCATTCAAATACATAAGTTTATGGGGGCCAGACCTATGCGAACCACCATAACATGAATATGTGTATACAATTTTTCAAAGAATAAGAAAGTAAAGGTGTATTTGGGCTTGAATGGTTTCCACTCTGTCTTTCCAGAATACATCTTCTAACTCATCCTCAGCATTAGCTGCCTAAGCGAACTGGCACACCTGTGCTCTGACACAGACCTCCCTCCCCCAACCCCCCTCACTAAGGACTCTCAGTACCTATAAGACAATATCCCAAATCCCCAACTTGGAGGCCCAGACCCTAGTGATCTGGTTCTTTGTAGCTTCTGGCTTCAGCCTATCCTCACTACAACCCTTCCGTGTATTTGATGGTTGGTTTTAATGTCAACCTCTGTGGGGCAAGTGGACCATGCCACCAGACAGAAGAGCTGGTAAGGTTAAGCAGCCTCAGAGCCCGAGAAGTCTCAGAACTGAGAGTGGCGGGCATGGGGCCAGCTCCCTGCCAAACTCAGCTTGTTCTGGAACACCTAAGGATGACACCTCGCTGAGAGGGCCATGACAAGCAGTCACATAAGGACAACACCGGAAGTCCTTCCCCATGCACATAGAGAATCCTTATATCTACCCCTGGATCCCACCCTACTTCCAAAATGTTTATAAACACCCTATCCCCACGGACTAAAGTGCATAAGTTATTTATTTAGAATCATCTGAGGGTGACCATTTTATTGAGCTGTAACACCCTGAGGAAGACTTTTCTCTCTCAAACCATTCATCGCTGGACCTTGGGTCCACCCCCAGGCCGGGCCTGTGCTTCTGCCACTGAGACTTCAGCTCTGTTTTTCTGCTGCTGCTCGCCGGGGGCCTCCACCACTGCCGCTGCTGGCATTGGTGCCCTTACAATAGCGGGAGAGGCCCTGGCTGCCTGCCCTGCACGGGCTTCCCTTCCGAGAGCTGTAACGCTTTGGCTATTCCAGCCAGGCCAGAGCTCCGCGGAATCTTTTATTCAGGCCCAGGCCAGGCCTATCCCTTCTGGTTCTGGGGAAAACAAGCCCTGGACACCCCTTATCATTGCAGACTGCATTCTGCCTCTCCAGAGGTCTAACACCCCAGGGGCGAGGCAAAAGGGCAGCCCAACAGACTTGCCGCTACTTAGGATCACCTGAGCAGTGAGTCTTACCTGCCTAAATAGATCTATGTAGAGGCTCCTCAAATGTGGGCAGGACCTTCTGGTGGCAGCCTGGGTAACAGCCTGGGTAGCAGGCCTAGCAGAAGGAAGAGCATTCACTCACCTTCCCTTTCCTGGCTTCTTTGGCTTCTTTCCTTCCTGCTGCTGAACTGTTTTATACCGTTGTTGCTGCTGCTGTTTCCCTGATATAAGAACCAGCGTTTCCAGACTTTTGTTGACTGAGGACCAGGGCTCTCCAGGAGCCTCCAGGTTCTTGGTGCCGAATCGGAACTGCCGAGGCACCCAGCCTCGTGGACTGGGAAACACCTGGGTTGACGCAGTCCTGCCCAGTGTGAGGAACCCCGCCCCCGTGAGTTACTCTGACTGCTGAGGTAACTATCCTCAGGGGCAGAGTGACAACAGAGTTCTCAGCCTCGCAGGTGGGATTCAGCTGTTGTTACTCCCTCATTCCAGTGGATGTGGGCCTCCAGAGAACTGTGTGTGACTAGTGCACGCATGTCCTAGGAAGAACACACAAACCACAACTTCCAGCCTCAGGTCTATTTCTACCCATTCGACATCTCTCCTAATATAACTCAGATAGATCTTGGCTCAGAAATCCGTCTCCAAACCTCCCTCCCCGCCCTTCTCAGGATGCCGAGGGCTCTTGACCTCCAGCAGTTGACGCTATTTTAATTAATACCTTAACCACCGCGGCAAGGACTCGTCAGCTAACGTGCTTGTCACATGGCGTAACTTGGACCACAGGTGTAGAATGTGACGGAGTCTCACATGCTCACCATCCTATCATTCTATCACTCCCCATTTCATTGTAAAAATACATTAAAAATCATGAACATGGTCCTTCTGGGGACGAGAGAGCTTCTTGGGCATCAGTAGGCTGAGGGTACTTGATCTTAAGAAAGGGATGAGTGTCAAAATATGTCCTACAACTTCAAACTCCCTACTACCTTAAAAACTTCTCTGTCTTTGTATGTGAATTAAGAGTTAGCCTGGGGTTACTTAAGAGTATGGGTAAGGAGCTCTTCACAGACCCATAGGTAATTTACCACCCTCCGCAATGTAGTAACCCTTCATAAATACTCAGGGAGGCGTTGGGCCTTCTCAGACCATCCCCCTCATCACGCGATGACGGTGAGTCTACTCTTGGCAATCCTGAGCGTGTGAGCATGGCCGCCAGATTGTACGGTGACAGGCATGCGGTGCCTAGAAGGCAGCTTTCCATAGACTTCCACTCCTTCATCGGATTCTTCTCTCCATCCCTTCTTTTCCTGTGTTCCCTGAGCCCCGGAGAGAGTCACATAGATGCCTCACTCAGGGCTGGGCGTGACTTGGAGAGAAGGAGAGTAATGATTCCAGCTACTTAAAAACCGGGGTTGGCCCAAAGGTTCAGCTTTAAGCTGAAGACCAGGGAATCTGAGTAGGAAGTATTACCCTTTCTCTCAATCACAAGGGATCTTGGACACAGAGGCTGGGAGAGTCTTCTCAGCTTCCCCCGGATCTGTGGATCCAGCCAGGGGCTGATATTTCCCCAGCTGCGTGTTTCCATGTGTTGGAGTGACAGAAAACCAAAGTAAGTGACACCGTGGCCAGATTCCTCAAATACTAGAAAGAGAACGGAGAAGGCGTTCTACTTTAAAACACACCCTGTGTGCCTTACAAAGCAGATATTCTGGGTTTTCAAGGAAAAGGTGGAGATCTTTTAAGGGACCACCACCTGGTTATTTATCATGCTGTTGGGCTTGCCGTGTGTGCCTCTGTGTGCAACAGGTGATAAGCACTCACAGGGCATCAGGCACTGTGCAAGGTGTCGCCTGTTGTGTTGGGGAGGGAATTCTTCATGGGTCTCACATTTTCGACCTCTGAGAAGTGACACAGGAAATGTCCTTTGTTCTGAAGCATCTTTCATATTCGCATATATTCATCTTTACATATATATGTGTGTGTGTGTGATGAAATGTATATGTTGTGTGTGCATGTATGTGATCATGCAATTTGTGTTGCTGCATGTGTGTGTGGCCAGAGGACAGCTTTGGATGTCATTCCTCAGGCACTGTGTACGTTGCTTTTATTATTTATTTTTTCTGAAACAATCTCTCACTATATAGTTTTGAGTGGCCTGTAACTTGACACATAGACTGGATTAACCTTGAACTTACAGATGCCTGCCTGCCTTTGCCACCTCAGTGCTGAGATCACAGATGTGTGCCACCATCCCCAGCTCTAACTAGCTGTTTTCAGTGTGTCTCACTGGCCCAAAGCCCTACAAACAGGCGAGGCTGGCTGTTCAGAAACCCCTAGGATCCTCTTTTTTTTCTGTGCCCCCAATACTGGGACTACAGGCACATACCACCTTAGACAGCTTTTTAACTCTTTTTTTTTTAAGTAATTTTTTTTTTTTTTTTTTTTTTTTTTTTTTTTTTTTTTTTTTTGGTTTTTCGAGACAGGGTTTCTCTGTGTAGTGCTGGCTGTCCTGGAACTCACTCTGTAGACCAGGCTGGCCTCGAACTCAGAAATCCGCCTGCCTCTGCCTCTCAAGTGCTGGGATTACAGGCATGCGCCACCATGCCCGGCTAACTCTTTTTTTTTTTTTTTTTTTTTTTTTGAGACAGGGTTTCTCTGTGTAGCCCTGGCTGTCCTGGAACTCACTCTGTAGACCAGGCTGGCCTCGAACTCAGAAATCCGCCTGCCTCTGCCTCCCAAGTGCTGGGACTACAGGCGTGCGTCCACCACGCCTGGCCTTAGACAGCTTTATAACATGGGTTCTGGGGATGGAACTGGGGTACTTCTGCTAGCATAGAAAGAGCTTTACTGGACTGAACTCACCCCCCCCCCCCCAGCTTTCCGAACGGAAGGTAGAGTTGGTGATTCCTCAAGGGTAAAGGGCAGGTATGTATGCCTCCAGCCCAGCATCCTTGCATACGATCTCATTTCTCTTCCGGAGCTCCTGCCTACGGTGTGGGCAAGCATCGTCTGGACTCATTTACACCAACCGCAGGGGACATCTGATTCTGCTGACGTTCTGTTCTCTGCTGGGCTGATGGCCAACTCTGTCCGTTTCCTGTCACCCTTTCAATGTCCACGCAGCTGTCACAGGCTGCCTGTAAGAACTGACCCGAAAACAGGCAAACTTTCAGATCCATCCCAATTCTCAACGCGCACCTTTCTGCAAAGAGATGTCAGGCTAGGGAAATGTCGTCTAGAAACCACTTGCTGTGCAGGCGTGAGCACCTGGATTTGATCCCCGTCCCCTATCAAAGCTGGGCATGGAGAAACATTAATCCCAGTGCTGGTGAGGGGGAGGCAGGTGGATTCCTTGGGCTCCACAGCCTATTCTAATTGCTGAGGACAATTAGACAAGGACATCATGCCAAGGACAAAGGAAACAAGGTGTGTGGCCCGTGAGGCACGACATCTGAGGTTGTCGGTCTTCTGACTGCCACCCACCTGCACACTAGTGCATGCCCTTTCCCACAATGCACTTCAGCCCCCTAACCCCCTCCCTCATCCAAGACCCATAAAGTTCCAACATTCTGGTTTGCTCGTGAGAACCTGGAGTGTGGAGGAGTCGAGTAAGTCCTCCTGGGTCGTAGAGAGTCAGAGCTTGATGGGAGCGTTTTGTCTGACTCTAGCCTGTCCCAGAGCCACTCTCCTGCTTCAACATTATGTAACACTACATTGATACACTAAGTTGGGAACTTGAAATGTCTGCAGTTCTATTCGTGGGACTGAGCCAGCTAAAAACCCTGTGGGCCCTGAGGCATTCCGATGCTCTGCTGAGAAAATGTTCAGGAACGGCATGGAAAACAATCTCGAGGCTTAAGTAAGATAAAAGTGACAGGAGTTCTTTCCAAGGAGCTAAAGCTCTCCTCTGGGATTTACACAGTGCTTGGCTCTGAGTCCTGGACCCACTGCCCCGCCTCCTGGAGAGGCTGAAATCCACACCGCTTTTGACAGGAAGGGATGAATACTGTAGATTCCAGCCTCGGCAATGGGATCATGGGAGCAGAGTGTGGGCCTTGTTCAACGTGTGTGTGTGTGTGTGTGTGTGTGTGTGTGTGTCTGTGCGTGTATATGTATGTGCATGTGTGTATGTGTATGTGTGTGTATGTGTGTGTGTATGTCTGTGTATGTCTGTGTGTATGTGTGTATGTGCGTGTATATGTGTGTGCATGTGTGTATGTGTGTATGTGTATGTGCGTGTGCGTGTGCGTGTATGTGTGTGTATGTCTGTGTGTATGATGCAAGCACACAGCACGTGTGTGGGGCCTGAAGTGAACCTGCAGTCTTTCTCTCCTTTCATGTTTTGTTTTTAATCCCCATGTAAGTCTCCTCTCTCTAGGAAAGAGCATCAGAATGACTGCTCTTTGGAAAGCTGTCTGGTTCAGTCCTGTGCGGGCTACACTCTCCCACCTGTACAACCGACACCTAAGCCTGGCAGTGTAGCTGTGGCCCCTCTGGAGTCTGGGTTGGAGAGCAGATGTGTCTCTCAGGGGTGAGGGAGGGTGGAGGAAAGGAGAGGTGTGAGCGCGTTGTGTGATGCTGTTGTGAGCACACTGTGTGGGGCTGTTGTGAGCACACTGTGTGAGGCTGTTGTGAGCACCCTGTGTGATGCTGTTGTGAGCACACTGTGTGGGGCTGTTGTGAGCATACTGTGTGAGGCTGTTGTGAGCACCCTGTGTGAGGCTGTTGTGAGCACACTGTGTGAGGCTGTTGTGAGCACCCTGTGTGAGGCTGTTGTGAGCACACTGTGTGAGGCTGTTGTGAGCACCCTGTGTGGGGCTGTTGTGAGCGTGCTGTGTGAGGCTCTTGTGAGCACACTGTGTGAGGCTGTTGTGGACACACTGTGTGAGGCTGTTGTGAGCACACTGTGTGGGTCTGTTGTGGGCACGCTGTGTGGGGCTGTTGTGAGCACCCTGTGTGAGACTGTTGTGAGCACCCTGTGTGAGGCTGTTGTGAGCACGCTGTGTGAGGCTGTTGTGAGCACGCTGTGTGAGGCTGTTGTGAGCACCCTGTGTGGGGCTGTTGTGAGCACGCTGTGTGGGGCTGTTGTGAGCACGCTGTGTGAGGCTATTGTGAGCACCCTGTGTGGGGCTGTTGTGAGCACCCTGTGTGGGGCTGTTGTGAGCACCCTGTGTGAGGCTGTTGTGAGCACCCTGTGTGGGGATGTTGTGAGCACCCTGTGTGGGGCTGTTGTGAGCACCCTGTGTGGGGCTGTTGTGAGCACGCTGTGTGGGGCTGTTGTGAGCACGCTGTGTGAGGCTGTTGTGGGCACGCTGTGTGAGGCTGTTGTGAGCACCCTGTGTGGGGCTGTTGTGAGCACCCTGTGTGGGGCTGTTGTGAGCACCCTGTGTGAGGCTGTTGTGAGCACGCTGTGTGGAGCTGTTGTGAGCACCCTGTGTGAGGCTCTTGTGGGCACCCTGTGTGACACTGTTGTGAGCACCCTGTGTGGGGCTGTTGTGAGCACCCTGTGTGAGGCTGTTGTGAGCACACTGTGTGAGGCTGTTGTGAGCACCCTGTGTGAGGCTGTTGTGAGCACACTGTGTGAGGCTGTTGTGAGCACCCTGTGTGAGGCTGTTGTGAGCACACTGTGTGAGGCTGTTGTGAGCACCCTGTGTGGGGCTGTTGTGAGCGTGCTGTGTGGGGCTGTTGTGAGCACCCTGTGTGAGGCTGTTGTGAGCACACTGTGTGAGGCTGTTGTGAGCGTGCTGTGTGGGGCTGTTGTGAGCACACTGTGTGAGGCTGTTGTGAGCACCCTGTGTGGGGCTGTTGTGGGCACACTGTGTGAGGCTGTTATGAGCACGCTGTGTGGGGCTGTTGTGAGCGTGCTGTGTGAGGCTCTTGTGAGCACACTGTGTGAGGCTGTTGTGGACACACTGTGTGAGGCTGTTGTGAGCACACTGTGTGAGGCTGTTGTGAGCACCCTGTGTGAGGCTGTTGTGAGCACACTGTGTGAGGCTGTTGTGAGCACCCTGTGTGGGGCTGTTGTGAGCACCCTGTGTGAGGCTGTTGTGAGCACACTGTGTGAGGCTGTTGTGAGCACCCTGTGTGGGGCTGTTATGAGCACGCTGTGTGGGGCTGTTGTGAGCGTGCTGTGTGAGGCTCTTGTGAGCACACTGTGTGAGGCTGTTGTGGACACACTGTGTGAGGCTGTTGTGAGCACACTGTGTGGGTCTTTTGTGGGCACGCTGTGTGAGGCTGTTGTGAGCACCCTGTGTGAGACTGTTGTGAGCACGCTGTGTGGGGCTGTTGTGAGCACGCTGTGTGGGGCTGTTGTGAGCACCCTGTGTGAGGCTGTTGTGAGCACGCTGTGTGAGGCTGTTGTGAGCATGCTGTGTGAGGCTGTTGTGAGCACCCTGTGTGGGGCTGTTGTGAGCACGCTGTGTGGGGCTGTTGCGAGCACCCTGTGTGAGGCTATTGTGAGCACCCTGTGTGGGGCTGTTGTGAGCACCCTGTGTGAGGCTGTTGTGAGCACCCTGTGTGAGGCTGTTGTGAGCACCCTGTGTGGGGCTGTTGTGAGCACCCTGTGTGGGGCTGTTGTGAGCACCCTGTGTGGGGCTGTTGTGAGCACGCTGTGTGGGGCTGTTGTGAGCACGCTGTGTGAGGCTGTTGTGGGCACGCTGTGTGAGGCTGTTGTGAGCACACTGTGTGAGGCTGTTGTGAGAACCCTGTGTGGGGCTGTTGTGAGCACACTGTGTGAGGCTGTTGTGAGCACACTGTGTGAGGCTGTTGTGAGCACCCTGTGTGGGGATGTTGTGAGCACGCTGTGTGGGGCTGTTGTGAGCACCTTGTGTGGGGCTGTTGTGAGCGTGCTGTGTGAGGCTGTTGTGAGCGTGCTGTGTGAGGCTGTTGTGAGCACACTGTGTGAGGCTGTTGTGAGCACACTGTGTGGGGCTGTTGTGAGCATGCTGTGTGGGGCTGTTGTGAGCACCATGTGTGGGGCTGTTGTGAGCACACTGTGTGGGGCTCTTGTGAGCACCCTGTGTGAGGCTGTTGTGGGCACGCTGTGTGAGGCTGTTGTGAGCACCCTGTGTGAGGCTGTTGTGAGCGCGCTGTGTGAGGCTGTTGTGAGCGCGCTGTGTGGGGTTGTTGTGAGCGCGCTGTGTGAGGCTGTTGTGAGCGCGCTGTGTGGGGCTGTTGTGAGCGCGCTGTGTGAGGCTCTTGGGAAAGGCTGACAGAGCCCAGTCTCCACGCTGTTTCGGCGAGCATGGCTGAAACCTCACTCTAGTCTATCCTATTCTGACATTCCAAATCTGGATGTTTCTGGGGTCCACACGGTCACAGCTGTGGTTTTTCTTGAACGTCTTTCCTCCTAGGCTCTTCTCCTCATCATTCATCTCATCTATCAAGCCTGTCTGAAGCCTTAAAATCCTCTCCAATCTCTTGAAAGCAGGGAACTGAGCACACAGACCCATTTCTTCTCTGCCCCGGAATCTCTTCTCCCAAATACAAATTAAGGAATGCGATAGGAAGGACTGTAGAGGGAGCTAAGACGGGATACCCTGTGGGTTTGAATCTGGGTCTCTTACTATCTTACTCAGGCTGGCCCAGGGATCTGTCTGTCTCCACCCCTACCCCACCCTTAGAATACAAGCGTGCTTACTACAATGTCAGGGTCTGGCTTTCAAATGTGTTTTAGGAGAGAGCTCTTTGCAACCAAGGGTCCATGGTGAGGCCTTGAGGTGGGAGAGAATTATGACTATTATGAGAGACAGCTTAAAGTAAAAGTAAAGTAAAACAGATCCTGTTTGGGTAAGATGTGACGGGGAGCTGAAGGAGACAGATAGGAGGAGGGAAAGGGGGAGGAGGAGGGGAGGGGAAGGGAGAGTAAAGGGGAGGGGGAGAGAGCTACTTCAAAGAAATCCTCCCCAGAATTAAGGGGAGGATTTAGGGAATAGTGTGTGTGTATGAGTGTGTGTCTCTGTCTCTGTCTCTGTCTCTGTCTCTGTCTCTGTCTCTCTCTCTCTCTCTCTCTCTCTCTCTCTGTGTGTGTGTGTGTGTGTGTGTGTGTGTGTGTGTATACACCCTGTGGTTTAGTCTATGTGACTCCTGCCAGGTACTTGATGGGACCACAAATTTATCTTGAAGCCACTAAAGGAAGGAGCTTCAAGGCCACAGCACAATTTCTTAACTATCTGTCCCAGAGAAAGGAAGAGAGCTACATGAGGCATGGCCTGATTTCTGAGAGAGAGAGAGAGAGAGAGAGAGAGAGAGAGAGAGAGGTGATGATAAGTTACTTAAAGAGTCTCTGATACAATGTGTGCTCCCACACATGTATGCATGCATATATGCATTCTGTGTGTGTGCATGTGTACGTGTGTGTGAAGACCAGAGAACAACATCAGGTGTTGTTCATTGGTTGCTGTCCAAATTGCTTTGTGAGGTAGAGTTTCTTATTGACCTGGGGTCCATCCAAGCAGGCTAGGGCTAGGGCAAGATCACCTCTAGGCCTCACCTATCACTGGGATTCCGAATGTATGTCACCATGCGTGGGTTCTTAAAATGTGGGTTCTGTGGACTGAAATTAATGCCTGCAGAACAAGCACTTTACTGAGCCATCTCTTTGACCCCTAAAATGCATTTTGATGTCATGAACTCTTCCATCGATGATGGTTTTACAGGATCAGATCAAGGAGCAACTGTAGGATGACAGTTTATTGCAGGATGATAGTTTTTCTAGAAAGCAGCATAAGCCATTTCAAAGGGTTGGCACAGTTGCTTCGTCATGCTGTCGGCTGGTGGTCCGTTTTCCTTTGCATATCAGAGTGGGCTGCATCGAGCTCAAGTTCTGAAGCACGGATAGTGTGATAGTTTGAATATGCTTGGCCCAGGAGGTGCACCTGTCGGTGTGACCTTGTTGGAGTAGGTGTGTCATTGTAGGCGTGGGCTTTAAGCTCCTCCTCCTTGCTGCCTGGAAGCCAGTGTTCTGCTAGCAGACTTCTGCTCCTCCTGCACCATGCCTGCCTAGATGTTGCCATGTTCCCGCCTTGATAATAATGTACTGAACCCCTGAACCTGTAAGCCAGCCCCAACTAAATGTTGTCCTTGTAAGAGGTGCCTTGGTCATGGTGTCAGTTCACAGCAGTAAAACCCTAACTAAAAATGAGTTCGGTAACTCCCAATAGATCCTGCTGCCTTCTTAATTACACTCTCAATGACAGGCCAGCTGCCCCATGTGATCATCACCCTCACATAAGGGTCTCTTACGGTCAGCTCTCACCACAGGTGGGAATGGCTTCCGAGGTCACAGGTTTTGTGGGCAAAGGTTCTGGACAGCAGACACCTGGTTGGGATGCTTGGCTCCTTGACCAGTGGACTGTTCTAGAATTCCAAGCCTTGGCTGTTCCTGCACCGAAGCCCCAGATCATGGCCTTCAAGCTGCCAAATGTCCCATGTTCCTCTGTTGTCCGCAACAGCATGAGCTCCAGCAGCCCTCAGCCTCTCTGGGTCTCCTGATCTAAGGGGCAGGAGAGGATCTGCATATGACTGCGGGGGGGGGGGAGGGTTAAAGAAGACCTTCACACCGTGAAGCCAGAACTTCTCACCGTGTGCTCAGACCTCTACCCTCTTCCTCCAGCCCTCCTCTCCGAGGCCCCCTTTCTTCCTCTCCCTTCTCTTGCTCCTTATTTCCTCTCCAACCCCTTACTAGCTTAGTAAACTTCAGTGTACACTGTGCACACATTCCAAGAACATTCCCTGCAGGCATGATGCAACTGTGCATGCATTCTTAGCAACATTCCCTGCAGGCATGATACAACTGTGCATTCATTCCCAGGACATTCCCTGCAGGCATGATGCAACTGTGCATTAATTCCCAGGACATTCCCTGCAGGCATGATGCAACTGTGCATGCATTCCCTGCAGGCATGATGCAATTGTGTATGCATTCCCTGCAGGCATGATGCAGCAGTGCATGTATTCTCAGAACATTCCCTGCAGGCATGATGCAGAAGTGCATGTATTCTCAGAACATTCCCTGCAGGCATGATGCAGCAGTGCATGTATTCTCAGAACATTCCCTGCAGGCATGAGGCAACTGTGTATGCATTCCCAGAACATTCCCTGCAGGCATGATGCAAGTGTGTATGCATTCCCAGGACATTCCCTGCAGGCATGATACAACTGTGTATTCATTCCCAGGACATTCCCTGCAGGCATGATGCAACTGTGTATGCATTCCCTGCAGGCATGATGCAGCAGTGCATGTATTCCCAGAACCTTCCCTGCAGGTATGATGCAGCTGTGCATGCATTCCCAGGACATTCCCTGCAGGCATGATGCAGCTGTGCATGCATTCTCAGCAACATTCCATGAAGGTGTAGTACATCATTTTGACACAGTGCTGAGGGAAAGATAAAAAACCTCCTTGATCTACTCTCTCTCTCTCTCTCTCTCTCTCTCTCTCTCTCTCCCTCCCTCCCACTCACTCTCTCCCCACTCTCTCTTTCTCTCTCCTCTCCCCCTCCCCCTCCCTCTCTGCACCCCCCATGTGTGTCCCCTGTATGCATGCACTCCCACAGGCTCATGCATGTGTGTATGCACTATTTCATTTATTCATTTTAGTCTTTGGCATAGCCTTCTGCCTTCTGTAGTTACCAGGGATAGCCCCTTGCTGGCGGCACCTGACTGAGCCACCTTTGATGAGCCAGTCCTGCAGCCTGAATCAGCACTGCTGCTGTTGGAACTGAGTCAGACAGGGTTGGGCATTTGGCTGTCCCACTAGGGTTTCTAGGCTCTGGGCAGTTAATGAGACCAAGAGGAGGCGAGGCAGGCATTGTGAGCACAGGGAACTGCTCCCCAGTTCCACAGGCACCACAGATGCATTTGGGCCTACTGGGGGAAGGAGGGAGAGATGGCCAGACAGGAAAGTCAGCCCTTTGGAGGCCTAGGGACTCCCGGACCATCCTATGCAAGGAGGAGTGTGTCTGCGCCTGCTTGGGAACCTCTTCTGAGCCCATTGAACAGTCACCGTGCTCACATCTGTGAAGACAACGCCCCGAGCGGTGCACCCTGAAAAGCTGGAAGTGATGTCACCGTAAGGAAGGAAATCAGAAGTCCTTTAGTGTTTCCTAGACATGTTCCCAGGCCTCACATCACAGGAGAGAAACAACTTCCTCAAGATTTCCTCTGGAGGATAAATATGAAGAAAATCCACAAATAGTCCGTGAAGGCATGGTGGGCCAAGCCCATTTGAACATGTAACATTTCTCAACTACCTCCTTCAGAATTCTGCTCAATTATGTTTTTTTTTTTCTCGGCTTCTTGATAGATATGTGACTATACCTTTTTTTTTTTTTCTACAGATGATTTCCTAGGCTACTGTTGTGTAGTGTTGTCTCCAGTGTGTGCACAGATGTAACAGCGGATCCCACCCATAGGTGCTTTCTGAAGTTGTAATTGCTCTTGGCCAACTATCATCTGAGAATGTCAAATGGAAAATCCCAAAGCTAGACGATTCATAGTTTCAAAAGTCTTTTATTACAGCTTATCGTTCTAATTATACCATTGTGCCGTTAGTTACTGCGGTTAATTTCTTACTGTGCCTAATTTATAAATTAAATCTCGACATAAGTATGTGTGGGAAAAGCCAAATACAAGGGGGTTTAATACTGCCTTGGGTTTCAAGCATCCGCTCGGGTTTCAGATAAGGTCTCTCTAGATTAGTGGGTGTCACCAGTAGCCAGCCTTTTACTTTGTAGATGAGAACATAGACATCCTCCAATCTGGGGCCATCTGGCCCTTGACCATGACAACACCTTGTTATAACTGAATCGCTGCTTCTCTTCCCCCACAACATTCCGAGGAGCCGAAGCCCCTTTGGCTGGTGGCCATACTTGACTGAGCTTGTACCCGCCTTAGTCTCCCAGGGATCATGATGTGGCTCCTTTTTTGCTGACTGCTGGGTGGAGAGAGCACAGCCGAGGGGGCTCCTGAGGGGTGGTCTTTAAATACAGCAATGATGGCCCTAAGGGACTGCAGAGCCACTTGGCAAGCTGACCTGGAAGGGGTTGGCTAATTAGTTTGTTTTTCTCCCTGTTATTAAATTTAGATGAGTGACTTCTTCGGAGGCTTTTGGAGGTGGTGCAAAGATGGTTTCCTATTGGCCGACACAGGCAAGCCCTGTATCCGGTGTGTTAGTGACACTGGATAGAGAGAATGCCTAGCGTCTGATGCCTCTGTTCCGGCCCGCTATTTTGGGAGTTGGGAGCCAGAGGCAACACAATTCTGCATCATCTCCGCTTGGGAAAAGCCAACGTTAAAGCTGGAGAGGGTCACACACATGGCTTAAGGTCCTACGACCAGCAAAGATGAGCTAGGCGCCAAAGCCAGGTCTGGGGACCTGCAGTCTCTTCTAACACAAGCATTTTCACTTGGACTCTGGCACGATGGAGGTCACTCACGGTTGTTGAGCATAACTCTCTTTTGAGGCGAACCTCTTTCGCTCTCGTTTTAGAATTGTCTATCAGGAAATCAGTGCTTCAGCTGGTCACTGTGTATCCTCCTTCTGTTTGTTTCCGGTAGCAGGTACTGGTGAGGGGAAAGGTCACCCTTCCCCCCTCTTCTTTTGACAGAGCTAGACAATCCTTGCCCCGTGCATGCAGACACAATGTCATAGCAGAGAAAAGCCAGCAACGGGTGGCATTTACACTCCCCAGACAGTTAGAGCAGTACCATCTGATACAGAGTGCTCAGTCACATCTCAAGCTTATTTGTACCCATCTTGAGCCGCACCGATGGGAGATGAAGGTACCTTTTGATCTTCCCCAGTGTCGATGACTGACATTTGATGCCATTACCCCAGGCAGCTTCTAGGTGTCCTGCTTCTATATACCCCATTCTCAGGTCCAGACCACCTCATGCGCACTGAGGAGGACTTTCTTGCCAGTGAGATGACACCTGCTTTGCCCAGGGAGACCTGTGTAGCCAGATGTACTCCCTTCCTTGTGGAGCCAACGCCACTGGGTGGCTACTGAGTCCCTGGGAGAGGTACTCTGCACTGTGATTCCCCCCACCTGTGTCGGTTTCCTGGCAGACACCCAGTGTTCTGCAGTAAGAGTCTTGGGGTGCTCTTGAGGGCTTCCTGGTGCTGATAATGGTGGCATACCGTGGGGGATATTTCTCTCCTGCAGCCAGAAGCATCTTGCAGGGACGTCAAGTCTGCTCCCCCTCAGATAAAGTATTCCTTCTTGCTGGTGTCCCCGGCATCCTGGAGGGTGGGGTCACTTTGCAGGGCAGCGTCGGCACTCTCTGCAAACTCTGTGCCTTTGGCCTCATTGGTGTGGTAGGTGCCCTTGTGCCTGTACAGGTACCGAAGCATGAGAAAGAGGAGGCAGACCAGGACCAAGGCCACAGCAGTGATCACAGCTGCAAGAGGGAGACAGGATGCCGGTCAGTCTGGGGTAGTGTTGCAGCATGACTCTTTCCTCTGGAAATAACATCACGCCATCTTGGAATAGACTACCCTTTGGCAAGATCAGGTAGCCAGGACCAATCAGCAATATAGTGCAGGGATATCTGGGTCTGTGGAACTACTGTCCAAATCCTCACTGGAGGAGATGAATCTCTATTTACTAGCTTAGATCTATGCATGATTGAGCATGCATATGGTTAAAATCAGATGCACCATGGGAAAGGACATGCCGGGTAAACAAAGGCTCACATAGCCGGATCCCATCAATCGACATAGAAATTCACTCAATGACTGCCCAAATGCGAGCCCAACAAGGCTGACACCAATAGACTTGTCAAACATGCCTGAGACATCCCATGAGGCCTCAACCTACTTAAAGAACTATAGGCAACCGAGGAAAGCTGGGCATGGGAGAGGTGGCCTTCCCCAAGGAAAAGAAGACCACTTGGTTGGTTAGTGCCAGAAGGTCAGTCCTGAAAACTGGTTATATATACTGGTATATACTGGTATATACTGGTTACCCTTCCCATAGAGTCCATGGGGAGAAAGACAAGAGTGGTGGGGTATGATATGGTGGGGTGGGGGAGGTGCTTTTTGGGGAGAGCTGTCCTTCTCCAGCCTCACCATTCATTCTTGTGAGGTGAGGATTTTCTAGGTCTCCAGGAAGAGGTGTACTTGGTCATTCAGTGGGGTGATGTGCTCAGGGTATTACCAAGCTTCCAGGAATCAGAGAAACAGAGCAGAAGGTGGGACAGGAGGGGGTCAGATTACTTAGGATCTGGAAAGGGAAATTTACAAGGTTCAGGGGCAATAGACCTACGGGAGGTGTTTAAAATTCGGGCACTAGTTTTTGAAGCTGTGGAATCAACCTACAGGGTCACTGAAGAAGTAATGTTGGGGAATGTAGCTCCCATGTCTCATTTGTATGGAACAATTTTATAAGCTCCCTACAACTGTGACAGGAACTGTTAATGCTCCCCGGGAAAAGGAAGGACTCAGGGCCCAGGACCCACATGAGCGAGAAAATAGCTAGATGAAACCAACAGGTGTCTTTGATGGGTTCCTGTTGCTTCTCTATTTTTAGCTGAAGATGATCCCGGAGCTATGCATGCATCAGCTAGTGAGAGAGGGTTGGATTGCCAAGATGGGAGCAGGGCAAGACACCACCCAAGCTTGGTTGCTCTTGGGCCACAAGCTGGAAGCCACACCCACCCAGGGTCCAGCCTTTAGGACCGAGGTGTGAGCCAGGGCTGGGGCTAGCCAGCATGAGAGATGAGAGACGTGTGAAGTCCTCGAGAGACCTGCGTTAGCTTACCTACTTGTGCCTCATACTCACAGAGTTAGGTCGCAGACCTGTTGGCTGCTGCTCTCTGGCTCATAAAAATCAGGCAACCGTCCTGCAGTCTCTTTCAAATCCAGCCACGGAGAGTGGCTGGGACCCTGCAGTTCTCGCGAGCCATTGAGTCTCCCTCACCCTTGGCATCTGGGAGCAGCAAGCCTCGCTGGTGTTCAGCGCTCCGACAACCTTGGATTATAACCCTGCTTTTTATCTACTGCTTTCCTGCTTTGTGACTCCCAGGACACAGACTAGGTCACATGGCCTGGAACCTCTCCCTACCTCCAACCAGCATTCCGAACTGTAAGAGTCAGAGACTGCCTTTGCTTTCCGGGACCGAAAAGCTCTCCCTTCAGAATCCATACCATACTACACATGGTACCTCTTTCCTAATGCTTCCCCGGCTCAGGGCCTCACCCTGGCTGCTGGGAGCCATGCTGCTGTGACCTCTACCCCTGTAAGAAAGCTCTTCTGTAGAGGACTTTGTCTCAATTTTCTTTCCTACTAATCTTTTTTTTTAAAATAAGTTTTTATTTATAACACAGATGACTTATTCTCCCGCCTGTGCCTCTGGGGATCTAAGGTCCAGAGAAAGGATGTCTTTTGACACGGAATTCACCCTTTTGTCCCCACTCCCATCAAGCACCATATGTGACACCTCCTACAGGGACTGGAGTGTTCATTTCCATCCCCAAAGTCCCCTCTGGGGGCAGTGACATGGGTTTCACTAATTTGGCATACATCTACACACACCTAGGAGGAGGGATTTCAGTTGAGGAACAGCCTTAACCAGACTGGCCCATGGACATGTCTCTGGGGCATTTTTTCGATTGCTACTAACACTGTGGGTGGTTCCACGCCCTGGTGGGCGGGCCTGGGCTCCTTAAGAAACACAGCAGAGCAGGCTAGAAGAAACGTGCCGGCCAGCAGCCTTCCTCCGTGGTTCCTGGCCCTGCCTGAGCTTAGTTCTTCCCATGGCTTCCCTCAGTGATGGGCTCTGACTCTTTATGCCTCATGTTGCTGTTGGTCGAAGTGTGCTTAGCACAGCAACAGGAAGCAAACTAGAACCCGGAGGGGAGCAGTCGCCGCCTCTTCTCATTCCACTCGGATGCTCTAGCCAGTTCTGGCTGGAATCTTTCTTGACTGCTAGAAAGGCACTGCCAGCCAGCTCACCTGCAATGATGGCGATCTCCATAACGCCGTAGGACATCCCTGGGTCAGGCTCTGCGGACAAAAGTAAAAACTCAGGGTGAGGACGGAAGGCCACAGTCAGAAGCACCTGGGCCCGGATGCACCCCCTGATCCCTTGCAAGCAGCCCGGTGACGTGCCTGTGAAGAGAAGAACACAGTGCACATAGACCTCTTCTGCAAGGCACAGACCCGGCTCTGCCTGGCTACGGAACCAGGTTGAGAACACCCCATGAATCCCAGGGCACTCCCGAACCATGTTAGCTCTCCACTGAAGTGCGTCAGAGAAGTCCAGGCCCACACCTTGCAGATTCTGGTTGTAGTGTAGCCATTTCCGCCCAGGTATAATATGATCACCATCTTGGAGTTAGAGACTGCCTGGCTAAGTATCTGTGGTAACTCAATGAGCAAAACAAAACAAAACAAAATAAAACAAAACAAAAAAAACAGAGGTTGCTATGTTTATGGTAATGGCAATGAAGTTTTTTATATCCCCTAATAGGGGAAGAAGCAAAAGTCTTAAGACCCTTAACTGATTGCAGTCATTTTTCTCCTCTGGCTTCTCCCAGCTACAAGTGATCCTTGGTGATTCTACAGTACACAGGGCCCAGTAGACTCTAGGATACAGCCTCATGAGTTCACCATCTAAGACAAAGGGCTTTGTGGTAATGCAGCCGGTGTGTGTGTGTGTGTGTGTGTGTGTGTGTGTGTGTGTGTATGTTTGAAATTGGTGTGTTTGTATAAATAGGTGCTTGTTTGTAGGTGGGTGCCTATGTACTTGTGTGTGAAGTTCTAAGTTAGTCCTTGGTGACTTTGTATCTCACTTGTTGGGACGGTATCCATCACAGACCTCGAGCTCACGGATTCAGCTAGGATGGCTGACCTCATAGACGCATTTGCCCCCCTAGTGTTAGGGTTACAGATGCACCCTGCCACACCTGCCTGCTGTATATGGATGGGTCCCATGGATGCACATTCAAGTCCTTATGTTGCACGGCAGGCACTATGCCAGCTGGGCCATCTCTCCAACCTCTGAAGTGTCTGTTTTTGTTTTTGGGTTATCCGCATTCATGTAAGTAAACTTTCACCCATGCTTTAGGTAAGAAAGCCCAGAACACCTTCCTGGTCTGCAAAATTGAACTTTGATAGAACCATTACTTTGGTCTGCTGTTGAGGCCATATCTGGGACAAATAGACAATTGTTTCTATCTCCCCAGGAAACGTGAATGCAACATTATTGCCTCTAATCACAGAGGTCCACACTGGCTAGACACCCAGTAGGTTATTTATGGTGGGATGAAGACCTCTACCAACACGTTTACCAAAGGCCATTTGGCCTGCCCTGCTCATGCCAAGTGTGGCTCTGTTATTAATTCATGTCTAATATCGCAATGATCTTCCAGAGAGAGAGGCAGGCCGTCAGCAGCCTATTTCATAGGCTGGATATTGAAAGTCTGGCCCGTGATGTGCCTGTGGTCACACAGCTCATCCAGTGGTAGGCTGGGTCTTTATTACTTCTTTAGGGTGTATGTTCTTTATTTCAGCCTCTCCCTAAGCCTAGGTCTTTGGTTTAACTGTCCAGTGGGCATGACCCATCCTACGGAGCTATCCAAGTTCCTGAAATTGCTTTGAGTGTTTTTCTGCAGCTTTCAGATCTGGCACAACCAGCTCCGTACCTCTAGATACCATACATGATATCTCCTCTCCTTGGGAACGCAGGAGAGGAAACAATTTATTAGACTATGGAACTAGCAGTACTAAATTAGAAATCTCCCTACAAATTAAAGCAGAGAAGGCCACATCAGGCTCAGGCAACCGTTGCAATTGCGGGACAATGAGAGCTTTCTCCCCAGGGCAGTCCTCATACATACATCCCCGATCTGATAAGACACTGGCTCCTAGGGTTTGGAGGGGACAGTAGGTAGGAGACAGCCAGGATAGCAGCCTGAGGTCAGCACTGAACTCCAGGGTGGGAGCATAAAACCAGGTACCACAGGCATCAGGTTAGCAAATGGACATAGCTGGCACACACCCGGGGTAGGGCAGAGGTTATTGGAAGCAGTTCCTGGGCTCTATGGTTAGTTCAAAGTACTCCAAGCACTAACAAGCAGGAAGAAGCAAACTCAACTGGATGCCGGACTCTGACCCAGTATTAACGATGGAAGCCTGCCATCGAATACAGAGCACAGAGTGGGCTCTGAATAAATACTCATCCAACACATGAATGAATCCTGTACACACGAGTGGATGCAATTAGTAGCTGGATTTTGGACCATTCTCAGCTACTGGTACCTCAGAGACTAGTAAGAAAGAAAAGCATTTGCTTAAGGCAGCACAATTTTCCAAGAGGCTCAAAGCCCCAGGGCCTCTTTCATACTAGGCAAATGCCCTCACACTGAAAGATGTCTCCAGGATAACATCTACTTTTAAGAAAGAATTAGGGGTGCCGGGTGTGGTGGCGCACGCCTGTAATCCCAGCACTTGGGAGGCAGAGGCAGGTGGATTTCTGAGTTCGAGGCCAGCTTGGTCTACAGAGTGAGTTCCAGGACAGCCAGGACTATACAGAGAAACCCTGTCTCAAAAAACCAAAAAATAAAAAAAATTTAAAAAGGAAGAATTAGGGGCCAGGTGTGGTGGCACACACCTTCAGCATTCAGGATGTTTTAGCTCATGTCAGTCCCAGTGAGCTATTACTTTTTTGTTTGATGAATTTGGATGTAAAGCCCTCCCCCTCCCCCTCCCCTTCTCCCGAAAGTGCATCTTCCACGGGTCAAACAGCCTACTCCTGAGAAGCAGAAGTCATTAATTTCTGGGTGGTGGAGATGGCTGTGTGAGTAACAAGGCTTTCTGCATACGCTCGGGGATGTGAGTTCAAATCCTCAGCGCCTACGTAGAGGGCTGGTGTGACTGCATGAACCTGTAACCCTGGGGCTGGGGGTGTGGGGAGAGGCTGGGACACTGCTGAAGTTCTCTGGCTACTAGCCTAGCCTCGTAGTCAGTGAGAGATTCTGTCTCAAGAGAATAAGACAGACAGCGATAAAGAAGATACCCAAGACCTCCTCTGGCCTCTGTATTATCCACAGGTGTGTACACACGCACGCACACACACACACACACACACACACACACGCACACGCACACACCACTTTAGTCCCAGGTAGCTTGGAGCCAGTGTGTAGTTGATCTACAGTGGAAAGCCTTGGCACCCTGGCCTTCGGATGAGGCAAGCGGCGGTTAGAATGAGTTGACTGAGGTGGTCCCCCGTCTTACTTTGGGTTTCTGTTCCTGTGATAAAGCATCACGACTAAAAGCAATCTGAGGAGGAAAGGTTTACTTGGCTTACATAGCCTGAGTCACAGTCCACCGAGAAAAGTCAAGGCAGGAACTCAAGGCAGGTCCTAGAAGCCATGGAGCTGGGACCTACACAGTGGAAGGAACAAACTGACTCCTGAAAGCTGTTCTCTGGCTTCCACGTGTGCTCCAAGCTATATGTACTCATGTATGACGGGTACGCATGTGCATCCCCACACCGCCACACCCACATTAAATAAGTAAACCACAAAAGGAGTAAATAAAACTCAGTAATAACAATAATGATAGTTAATAATTAACAATGAGAGTTAATAAAGAATGCAGGGCATGTCTTGGGGATATAAGAAAAGGCACGGCCATCACTCTAGAATTCTGTTGCTGCAGCATTCTTCACCCATATTAGAACCTACTTCTTTGGGATTCCAGCGTAGACTAAAGACCAACAACTCTACAGGAATCTCCAGCACTCCAGTGCCAGATTGGAACTACCAAGACATTCAGTCCTGTGGATTGACTACAGGATTCTCAGCCTCTCCAGTGGGAAGCACTGATTTCTGGGACCACCTGGACCACATCCTATGAGGTAATCTAATAATCTCCTTTTAATATACACAGACATCCATTTAGAGAACCCTGACTGATACCAAGGGCAAATGCTACAACAGTTCACCGAGACTCACTCTTGAGAGATTTGAGAGACTCGGGGATTGTCTTTCTTTCTGTGCATCTTTGAGAAGCCGCACACTCAGGCTCTCGGCATGCCTTCTTTCTCCTTGAGTGCCCTTTTCTTCTGACCTCTATGCAATCCCAGCTACTCTTGAACCAGAAAACTCTAAGGGCTCTCCTTAGGCTGTCGAGGGTGGCATGGTGGAATTGTCATTGTCCTGTGCCTCTCTGTTTCACCAGGAGTGTTTGGCTTATGGACGGTAAAGGAAGAGATCGCTGCTTTCATCATATGGAGCACAAGATGCCGGCCCTATGGAGGGAAGGAGTTCCCCAGGCTTGGAGCATCACCCTTCTTCAGTCCTTGTGACCTTTCTTGTGGCAGGATCCCTGGGGGAGTATAAAACTGTTCCTGTCAGCACTCTTTCCTCTGGGAGGCTCCCTTCCTTCTCTGCAAGGCAGAGGTAGGAAACCCAGACCTGCAGGTAATGAGGGGAGAAGGATAGCTCTCACCTTCTCACTCTCAAACTGAAGAGTGCGTGTGTAAGCATCTCCGGAGACTCGGGAAACCACAAGTTGCTGCTGCCTCCACCCCAAGACTCAAGGTAGTCAAAGGTAGGGGCTGAGAACTTGCAGCTCCTTGTGTGTGTGTGTGTGTGTGTGTGTGTGTGTGTGTCAGAGACAGAGACAGAGACAGAGACAGACAAAAGAATCTAAGTGCTGTCATGTCAGGATCCACCCACTTTGTTTTTTAAAACAGGGTCTCTCACTAACTTGGAACTAGCTGATTGGTCTAGGCTGGCTTGTTGGTGAACCTTAGGGATTCTCTGATCCTCCCATCTCTGCTTCCCTGTTGCTAAGGTTACAACCTTATGTGGTACCGTATGTGGCTGTTTTTCAAACATGGATTCTGAAAGCACAAACTCAGCTCCTCATCTATCAAGGCAAGCACTTCACCGACTTTGCCATGTCCCCATATGATCTGAGAATTCCCATTTCTCACATATTCTTAGCTGCTGCTGGTGTTGGAGCCTTGATCTGAAGATCACTGAGCTTATGACTGCATCCACTGAGCATATGGCACACTTCAGATGCTAAGCATTATGCCTTTGGAAGAAGGGGATGACATTAGGCTTTGGTAACTAGACTGGAGGCCCCCGTAATGTCTTATCAAATAAATACGAAGTCACAGCATACCTCCCTCTGTCATGAATCTTGGTTAGTGTCCCCTTTCTTTTCAGTTCCTGCCACGATGATCCAGTGCCTATTAAATATTGTCTTTCATGAGAGTTGCCCTGGTCATGATGTCTCCTCTTCACAGCAATAAAACCCTAACTAAGACTAAACTGTTGTCATGACTTGGGTTAAGACGGGATGTTGGTTTGAATGAGACTGGCCCCATAGGCTCATATATTTGAATGCTTCGTCGCCAGGGAGTGGAACTGATCGGGAAGTATTAGGAGTGTGGCCTTATGGAGGTGCGTCACTGGGGGTGGACTTTGAAGTTTCAAAAGTCCATGTCAGACCCAGTCTGTCTGTCTGTCTGTCTGTCTGTCTGTCTGTCTCCATCTAACTCCTGTGTCTCTCTCTCACACATAATGATAGAACAGTGATGGATATGACTTCACCCCCCACTGCAGGGCTATTTAGCTATGTATACCTCTTGCAGTGAATTTAAATCTGCTTGTCATGTCATTACCACCAGAGGAAGTCGGTTATGTGAGGGGAGGAACCACTGGGCCCCTGTGATTCACAAACCAGCCTTTTCCTGCTCTTACCGTTAATTTTCCCCTTTCATTGGGTTATTGAGGATGGGCAGAACCTGCCTTATAAGAGGTACCAAGGCCCAGCCTCTGACCTTAGTAACTCCTGTAATGAGCTTGGAAGGTTATGCCCAGCACTGGTTCCACTCGGAGTCCCTAGCTTCCGGGTCATAGGGACGCACCTCTACTTGGCTTCCCTGCCACTTGCCTGTCTCACCACCCACCATGGTCTGCTCCCCCTCAAGTCACAAGGGAGAAACAAGCCATGCACCCCTCAAGTTGTGTCTGTCAGGCATTTTGTCACAGAGAGATGTAAGAGTAATGAATACACAAATATTTCATAAGGGAAAGGGCACTCTTGGCTGGTCGACTGTACGAACCCAGGCCACAAGCCAAAGCTTACGGAGTGACTCATTTATATAAAACCCTTTGTAGGGGCAGAGCAGGTGACTTAGTAAAACTTGCCTTGCACGTGTTAGGGCCTGAGTTCAAGGACCAGAATCTATGTTAAAAAGAAGTCAGATGCACACCTGTAACTCTAGCATGGGAATTCCTGGCGTTCACTGGCCAGCCAGCCTAGTCTACCTGGAGAGTGCCAGGCCAGTAAAACCCTGTCTTAAAAATTGCTTCCTGGGCCGGGCAGTGGTGGCACACACCTTTAATCCCAGCACTTGGGAGGCAGAGGCAGGCAGATTTCTGAGTTCGAGGCCAGTCTGGTCTACAGAGTGAGTTCCAGGACAGCCAGGGCTATACAGAGAAACCCTGTCTCAAAAAAACCAAAAAAAAAAAAATTGCTTCCTGAAGAAGGACACTTCAAGCTGTCCTCTGGCATCTGCAGCACATCCCACGCAGGAACACGCACTTCACAGTAAGTGCTTTCTGAGGTCCTCCAAGTACTTCTTCTATAACTACTTAGTACGTCCCGAGGTTCTCTAAACAGTGGGCCAACAGAGGTACGCTGAGCTTCCAGTAACCCAGATGGCTGTCATCAATCAGGTTCCTGGTGTGAACCCCATGGACAGAGGCTGAGGGTCACGTCTTCCTCATGCATGTGTGCCCATACACACACTCATACACGTGACTCAAGCACAGATCAGCACCCCCACCCCCCTCACCTCCCCCCCTACCCCCGCATCCCCAAGTCCCACTGCACAGATGTCCGAGTCCTTGCTTCCCATCCGGCTCTTGCACGCTCACGTTGGCCCCTTCTCTAAAGAACTCAACAAACTTAATACAGTTTCATTTTCAGTATAATTAGGTGCCTAATTATGTCACTCAACGACCTTGCTCAGGCTACATGTGTGAATAATAATGATTTCGTTAGTTATGCTAACTCTAGGAGGCTCGTTTGCATGCACATGGATGAGAAGGTGTCCTTTCCTTCCTGGACAGCAGCAGATCCCAAGTCCATGACAAGCAGGGCAGTTGGCTAGGAGCAGGTCAAGAGGAGTTATGTGACCTTTGCTTGGATAGTCTCCTTGGGTGTGGGTGTGGGTGTGGGTGGGCATGTGGGCGGGCGCGCATGTGTGGGGGTTATAGGTTAGAGGCCACTCTCTGGCTTTATTCCCCAGGACAATGTCCATCCTGACTCTTGAGACAGGGTCTCTCACCAAAACCTAGGGCTTTCCAATGAGCTAGGCTGACTGGTCATGGGAGCCTCAGGGACCCTCCTGTCTCTACCTGCCAGGGCTGGAATTACGAGTGTCACAACCTGAACCTGCTGGGTCTTCTACATTGGTTCTGGGGATCAGACTCAGATCTTCGAGCCCCCCCTTTTGCTAACAGTTACCTCCCTAGTCCTTGGACAGCATCATGACTAGAGGCCGAGTTTCCACCGTCCAAGGCAGACAGCCGAGCGCCAACAGCCAAAGATGGCCAAGTGCTCCCCTCCAAGGCAGCCGAATGCAGAGTGTGCCCTACAGAGGAAAGCCCACTAGCAAAGCATCCGGGAGGGAAGGAAGGGCAGGGGAGCAGGAAGGGGGTGTCCGTGGCCTTTCCTCTTGATCCTGGGAGACTCTGAGAGAACCCCAGGGCTACAGCACGGGTACCGAATATGCAAAGGAGAACTTCTCTTTGAGGGCTGTGCCCTGGCTTGCAGGAAACCATACTGATAAGGCCCAGGCGGGAGTCATGGACACTGTTCCTGGCAGAGCAAACTGCTCAACTCTCCACAGGCTGGATGCATATCCCTCAGGTAACTAAGTTTTCCTACATTGAACTTAACTTTCTTAAAAGACTTTAGGAAAAGGCTTTTATTTTAGGGTATTTTAGAGACAAATTTTTAAGGTGGACATTCTTTGTGCAGAACCGCAAAACTACAGTGTTACTCAAATGCTAGACTTACATTTGAAAAGGGCAGAAGACACAGTTCATTTGGGTTTAAGTATTGGGAACACATGGGCTGGGTAGGAGTAAAGACGTCGGTGTGCAAATAAAATAACATGACCCTTTCCAAAGGTCACCTCACAGTTCTTCAAGAGGTCTCCTCAGTGGGTAACACAGAGAGCTTGGAATTTGGTCTCAGAGATTTGGCAGGAGTCTTGACTCCCCGTCCATCCCAGCTACATGGGCTCGAGTATGTAGAGAAAGACATGGGAATATTCTGGATGGCTCCCTAGGGGTGACTCCTCCTACAAGAGATCTCTTCTTATCCTCATGTGAGCACATGTGGTCATAAGTGTGAGTACACACACACACACACACACACACACACACACAGGGCCTCAGAAGCCACACACACACACACACACACACACACACACACACACACACACACGTACACACAGGGCCTCAGAAGCCAGAAGCCTGGACCTGTGCTATGGAGGATGAGATGGCAGAAGGCTCAGGGCCAGTGTTTATTTATCATCTGAACCATTTGGGTTTCCTGAGAGTTCCCATGTGCTATTTATCCTTCTTCACCCCTCCAAATCCTGCCTGCTGGGTATCAGGGCAGGAAAAACACTCATGGGAGTCACCAGTTCACTTCCTCTTTGCGTCTGGAATGGAATCAGGAAGCTGCCAGCCCATGGCCCCACCACTGTCATGTCTTTTCCTGTGCTTGGGGGAGGATAGGCTGTTTCTCTCCACTGTTCCTGCCCCGTGATTCCTTCATACCCTGCTCCCACCGTCTCCCTAGCTGATAGAATGTTCTATGAACTTCTCAATCTGTCACCCTTGGCAAGCTCCTGCTCCATCTCCCTTTCAGGTCTTTTGATTCACATCTGCCCATGTTAATTTTTTTTTAAAAGCAAAGAAATCACAAATACATATATAACCCTTCCTCTTGTCAGCTGACGTTCCCACAACGGAAGCCAGCTGCCAGGTAAATTGTTTCTTTGACAGAAAGTGGTAAGTACCAGAGACTAATCAGAGGAAAACCAACACACACAGACCTAGTTTTGCATCAGGAATCCACAGGATTCCTGCTGGTTCCTTCAATGGCAGGAAGTGTGAAGTCTGAAGCCTGGTAGGTGGGCAGACTGAGACAGGACAGCTTCCTGCTGCGATGATGACCAAGGACATACCCCTCACCACTGAAGAGCAGGGTCTCTGTTCTTCAGAAGCAGCTTTGAGTCCTGCCACATTTGTCCTGGAAGAAGAGTCATGGAAATGCGACCTCCCAACAGGCTGCTGGAATTATTATTATTTTTTTATTAAAGGTGAGGATATTTTGTTTCATCAAATTGAATAACAAACTAAAGTCAGTTACCCCAGGAAACCACTAGGCAGTAACAGGATCGGGTCCATTGTTCAATCAGGAGTAAACAATTCTTACCCAGAAGACAATCTAAAAACAGGACCGATTTCACATTCTTGCATTCTTTTGATGTATGGATGCTTTCACATGGGAACAAATGTGGTTTTCTATCTTATACCTTTCAATTTATTCCTTTTGAGTTTTGCTTGGGGAGTTGAAAAGATGAGAGTTTGGGAGAGAAGAACAAGAGAGCATGAGTGGCTAACTCCATAACTATCAGGAGCTCATTTTCTTCCCTTTCCCTTGTCTTATTACTTAGTCCACTATCACTACCATATCCAGTGTTAATAAGTTTTTGTCCTTTGTCTGTCTGGGTGAGTGACAGACAAGGAAAGATCCTAAAGACGAGGGTACGGAATCCGAGTCCTTTTGTGTGAACACCGAGTAGGTGCTGTGGCAGAGAGGGTCTAGAAAGAGGGTGTAATGGTTTAAATAAGAATGGCCCCATAGACTCATATTTAGTGCTTAGGGAGTGGCACTAGTGGGTGTGGCCTTGTTGGAGGAAGCGTGTCACTGGGAGTGGGTTTGAGGCTTCAAATGCTCAACTCAGGCCCAATGTTCTCTCTCTCCTCCGGCCTGCTGATCCAGATGTAGAGCTCTCAGCTACCCCTCCAGCACCACACCTGCCTGTGTGCTGCACGCTTCCGACCATGACACTAAACCTCTGAACCTGTAAGCCAGCCCCAATTAAATCTTGTCCCTTACAAGAGTTGCCTCGGTCATGGTCTCTCCACAGCAACAGAAACCCTAAGACGGAGATATTCTTTATAAATGCCAGAGAAGGGGCAACTGCAACCAGGGAGAATATTTTCAGAGTCAAGCAAGATGGCTTAGTAGGTAAAGGTATTACCGACAAGCCCGGCACCTGATGTCAAGCCTCGGGACCCACACATGGTGAGGTCGAGGTCACAGGAAGGAAAACCTTAATATTGCTGAAAGGTCAGAGTTTAAATGTTAATGAAAGGACTGCCCATGAGCAGGGAGAGGCGAGAGGGTTATGAATAACGTATTCTATATTTCTGTAAATGGAATTATTTATTCATAAAATCACTTCAACTATTAAAAATAAAGGTGTGTCACACATTTTCAAATTTACACAAAATACGTTATTATACATGGGGATGTAAGTGAGTGAGCGTTTTAGCATATGTGAGGCCCTGGGCTCCATCCCTGGCACCAAATACAGAAAAAAAAAAAAAAAAAGATACTGCTGAGTGTTGTGGGAGGCATCCCTGACATGGACTGAACAGATGAGTAAGAAACACTTCCCAGAGACTTCCTCTGGAGTACTGGGGATGTTCCCGTGCCCTGGTGACCTGGTCTGCCATCCATGGCGGAAGGTCACACTCACTCCTGGCTCTCCACTCTGGCTGCACACACGCCACCTAGAACTCTTCCCAAAACAACTATGCTAGGCTTGCGTGTATAGCTTAGTGACAAAGCATGTGTTTAGTAAGTGCGAGGTTCTGAGTTCGAGCCCCGGCACCACCACCCTCAAAACAAACTAAAACACTGCTGCTTAGATCCAAGTCTGTTAGGATTATCTCCTAAAACTGCAAGATTCCTGACAAAGCTTCATTCTAAAATAAACAACAAGAGTGCTTTAGTGTAAGTACAGCCCAAATAGTGTCTGCGGGACCCACAGATGTTCATCTGAAATCCCTAGAGGGACAACGTCAGACAAGCTTGGACACTAATGTGGCGTTTAAAGGTAGTTAGTGTATGATGTCAAGCAGGGTGTGTGTGTGTGTGTGTGTGTGTGTGTGTGTGTGTGTATGAAGGTCCAATGAAAAGTCTAATTGGCCCTCTAGGAGAAGGAAGGGCATCCTGGGGACCAGCTAACAGGGTTTCTAATCTGACTATACCTTAGGTGAAATATCTTGACACCTCTGCAGGAATCTCAACGTCTTGGCATTAAAACAGGGACTGCAGTGCCAGCCTCACACAAACCTCTGACAGTTCTCCCTCCACAAGCCCATGATCCCAGTGGGTCCCCATCCACGCTGGCTCCCAAGAAACCCTCAGTAGCCCTGCTCAAACAATGCTCTGCAGCCAAGGCTATCATCAGCTTGGCCTACTGTGGGGTGCAGGAAATGAATGAGATTTCCTGGGTCTCAGTCTCCTCTTTCTGAGAGAACTGCAGCTCTAAGGACAGGTCCAAGGCAGCTGCTGCTGAGTGTCTGGCCCAGGCCCACCTTATCGGCACCAACTGCACAGTGCAGAGTCCCTGTATCCCGCTGCGGCTGCCTGATAAGAGGCTCAGCTACTGTTTCAGGCTTATCGGGGGGGTGGGGGGGGGCCAGACCTGGGTAGCGAGTCTATCAGCATGCAGAGGGAGGGAAAAAGCTCTCTGAAGAAATACAAACCCTCACACTCATACACACCCATGGTCGCCGTCTCTCCCTTCAACTGCCCTCTCTCTCTCCCTGGCTGGCATACAGGATCCATGTCACTTGTCAGGAAGATATAGATCACTCCATATCCCTTTATGATTAAACAACAAGATGCTATGGGCATCCGTACTCAAGAAGTAATTAGGGTTCAGAACTGCTTGGGATATGAAGCAGAGCAGAGACTGGAGGCACGCTACTCAGGAGGCCAAGCCTGCATGGAGTCATCTGGGTCTCTTTAACTCTCTCTCTCTCTCTCTCTCTCTCTCTCTCTCTCTCTCTCTCTCTCTCTGCCTCTCTCTCTGTCTGTCTGCCTCTCTCTCTCTCTCTCTCTGCCTGTCTGCCTCTCTCTCTCTCTCTCTCTCTCTCTCTCTCTCTCTCTCTCTCTCTCTCTGTGTGTGTGTGTGTGTGTCTGTCTGTCTGTCTGTCTGTCTCTCTGTCTCTCTGTGCTTACCATGAAGTTATTTGCCCCCCTGATATGAAGTCACCTAAACTACACGATGATCCAAGGGAAAGGTGACACAGACTGTGGTCTCACCACGAGTGACCTACTTTTCTCGTCTTGGCTCTGCTTTTCATCACTGCTTGTCGTCCCGTCACAGTTACTCTCCGCTTCTCCCCTGTGGTGCCAAATTTATGAGTACCCGCAGAAGGCAGCTTTCCATCCACAGACTCACGAAGAGGAAAAGGCTTAGGTGGCTGACAGGTTTGGGTTTAGCCTTTGATCAGGAGTCGCACTGCCCTGCGGCTGTGCTGTGGCGGTGTGCAGAGCTGTACGCAGGGCATGCGGTGCCCCTCAGACACCCGGTTCTCTTTGCTTCGCCCAGAGCTTTCTCAAGCTTTCTCACCTGCCCGTGTCCTCTGGCTACACCCTATGAAATGACACTCCCTTAGGCTGGGGAGACGGCTCAGCTGGTAGAGCGCCTGCCTTCCAAGCGTGAGGATCTGAGTCGGATCCTCTGAACTCACATTAAAGAAAAGTATGGTGGTGTTTCTGTAATCTCACGGCTTGGGGAGGAAATGAGCGGATCCCTAGGGCTCCCTGGTCAGGCAGGGAGCCTCAGACTGGTGAGATCGATACCTTGTCCTACCCAACCAAGCCTTAACCTAAGGTGGACAGTGTCTGAAGATTGACAACTGAGGTTATCCAAGACCTCCATATGTAAGTGCATAGGCATGCATGCACACTCCCACATGTTCATCTTAATACAGATGAACATGCATGCACATGTATGCATACACAGACAGAAACAGTCTGACAGACAGACAGACAGACAGACAGACACACACACACACACACACACACACATGCTATGGCTCACATGCGGAAGTCAGAAGAAAATGTATGAGAGTTGGTCCTCTGCCTCTACCACGTGGGTCTCATGGATTGAACCCCCATTTTCAAGCTTTACTTCATGGTAAGTGCATTTACTGACAGGCATCTCGCCATCCCTTGTGTGACTTTAAAGCCATCCACTGTGGGAGCAGGGGAGATGGGCCAGTGTAAGCGTGCTCACTGTGCAAGCGTGAAGACCTGAGCTTGCTGCATCCTAGCACCATGTGAAGAACGAAGTCCAGCTGCTTCTGTAACTGCACCCTCGGTGACGTGGCTGTCCTCCAGTGTAACTTCAGGCTTGGGGACAGACCCTGCCTCAAAGGAATTAAGGCAGAGAGTGATCGAACAGGTGCCTGTCACTTTTTCCAGACTATGGAATACACAGGTGCACACACTTGCACACAAGTGTGCCCCCACACACATTTCAGGTATACAGGGAACACCTCCAGTGTGGGGGGCAAGGTGGTACTTGTAGATGAAATTCCATGACTCACACAGAGACCACCAACGACTTCCTAATCACCAATAGCCAGGTCTCCCCCACTGCTGCCTCAGCTCCAAAGCTTAGCTCCACTCTACTCTCGGGAGTAGGAATCCAGACGGCTCTCCTGTCTCCACACACAGAAAACGCCTTGTGACACTTGTCACACTGTGTCACAGGCACAACTGGAAATACCAGGTCAGTTCAGGGTCAGGGAGAATCCTGCCTATGCTTGGGAGATATTGCTTTATAACAGGGCAGATACGGGTACTCTCAACCCGAGTCTCAATTTCCAAGTCTGAGGACTGTTTCCCAAGTGGGCATACCTTCAGTAGGACACATGAAGTAAGCCTGGTCTGGCCAACCCGTGTGGGAAGTTTGCCCATATTGGGGTGCCACATACCATTTTATGAGCATGGAAGAGCAGTGGTGGAGCCCTCCCTTCCAGCTTTAGGCTCAGGGGGAGCCTGTCTGATACTTGATACGCCTGCTCCACATTTCCTCCTGAACCTGTTCAGGTGACCTGAGGCTTCTCTGAAGGATGGTGGCAGAGCCTACGGTGCCTACTTTTGCACAGGAGGTGATGAGATGGTCAGGATCAACTATAAGAAGGCTCTTGGCTGGCAACCAGGGCAATGAAGATCAGAGATGGACGCCATTGTGGTTCTGGGGACAAATTAGTTAGCCAGGTGTGGCCTGGGTGGCTTTGAGTTGCTGCTTGTACCCTGACCTTAGCTGCAGAGCCCCCTTCCCTAGACACCCAGCCCTGAAGCTGGTCTCTTTAGACAGCTATACTGGGATAGGCTGGCTCTCCACTTGGAGGTTACATCACTCTGTTTAAGCGAGGAGCTGGCAGATTTTTTTTTTTTTCTACAGAGCTGGAGAGTAAACAGTTTAGGCTAGGTCAGTCTGTGGCAACAACTCAGCCATCACAGTGAAACAGTGCAGCTGTGTTCTAGATACACTTTACCCAAACAGGCGGCAGGGCTGGGAGGATGTCTCAGGCGGTACCGGCTTACCTTGCAAACACAAGGACCCGAGGTTAATCTCGAACCATGCAAAAGTGGGAGCACATGCTTGTAATCTCGGAGCCAAAAAGGAGGTGTGGGTGGGCAGAGTCCCAGGGCTCTTTGGCCAGCCAGCCAGCCAGCCAACTAATTGGTGAGTACCAGGTCAAGGAGAGAGCCAGTGAAACCCAAGATTATTTTCTGGTCTATACAGGCATGTGCACACACATGCACCTTCACACAAGAACACACACACACACCAATCTGCCCACACACATACATTTAAACAAATAAAAAAACAAGCCAAAGGAAACAAACAGGCAAACGAAACAGAAGAAATCAGGCAGCGGCTTAATGCTAAGTAGCCTGCTGTCTACGGAGGGGAAACAGCAGAAGGGGGGTGGGGGCAGGGAAGCATCAGCCTGGATGCAGAGGGAAGGAAGGACATTAGCCAGCTCCAAGGCGATAATGCACCCTAATATGAAGGCTCTGTGGCGCTCATGAGCTGGCCACGTGGGCTCTCGGGCATCTGTGCGGTTTAAGATGAGCACCAGCCACGCCCACCGCTGACTGGGGCATCCTCCGAGATGCACCTCCCTTCCTTCAGCTTTGTGTTTGCGCTGTGGACAGCAAGCGTCACTTCACTCCAGTGTTTAGAAGTAGATTGTTTCGAGTTGGCTCTAAAGGATCTGGGGTTCTCACGTAGGAAACGACCCAAGGGTAACTAACTGCCAAAGCCTGGCAACAAAACAAACAAACAAACAAACAAATAAAAAAAACGAATGTGCTCAGCGCATGAGAAGGAACGGTCTTTCAATCTTGTGAGTAAAAACTCTTTTTCTAAAACTCCTCGCTTCCTGCACATGTGAGGGATGGTGCTACGGGAGGGACATTCAAGGAGTCATGCTGAGTTTAGACCATGGCCCCACCCCCACTCACAGGAAGGTTCTGCGCTCCGTGATAGGGTACACATAACTCCGCCACCCGACGCATAGGAAGGTGGACCATGCCTTGCTCCTTCTGGAAGGCAGGCCGCTTGTGCACACCCGTGCAAGGACTTTGCACACCAGCCCCCGCATTTTCTATTTGGCGGCCTTCCAATTCAGCCCGACTTAACTCATTCTCTAAGTTATGCCCTCAACTAACATAGAAACACAGAGTTTGCTTCTTCAAACACAAGGTGATGTGTGTGTATGTGTGTGTGTGTGTGTGTGTGTGTGTGTGTGTGTTCATGCACATGTGTGTAGTTGCGTGCGTATGTTAGGGTATGTGTTCAGGCTACAGGTGAACCTTGGGGGCTGTTTCTCAGTGTCATTCATCTTGTTACGTGAGACAACCCCCCCCAACCCCCCCAGCCTGGGGCCCTGATCTCAAGAATGCAAAGCCAGCTGGCTGTAAGCTCCACAGTACCACTAGGCTCTATGTGCCCTGCACAGGGGTTACAAACCTATATCCCCATGCTGTGCCTTTCTAAGGATTAAACAACTCCTGGTTGTATAGCAAGTGCTTTCCCTAGTAACCTGTAGCCCAGCCTAGACACACCACTTTGATTCAACAAAACTATATCATGTTAAGTAGAAATCCAGTATAACTTAACAGTCGCTAAAGAGCTGCTTGAGGCCAGGCTGAGCACACACGTCCTGGAGCTGTTCTTTAAATATCCACGTGTCTATTTAGATATTAACTCAGCCATTAGGAAGACCTGAGACAGTTGGATTCCAAGACTGAGTCTGTACAACAAGATGCCCTTCGACAGAATTGGGCACACTGTATTCCAGTACATGGCGTTGTACCCGACGCTCTGTGTGTAGGCATCCTAATTATCTGCATTTCTTCATTAGGCGTCCTAATTATCTGGAGAGCCATGACAAGGTGGAGTTATTCTGCATATGATCAAACACAGGTGCATGAGTTAGTCCACCAACATCTGCGAATAAACTGTTTCCATTCTAGAATTTCCTATGCAGCTTCTCTTTCAGCTTTCCAGGTTTTCTTTATTTTATTTTATTTTTTTAAATAAGAATATTATTGAATGAGTGTGTGTGCGTGTGGATATGTGTTTGTATGTGCGTGTGTGCTCCTGTGTGTGCTTCAGATCTTCTGGAGCTGGAGTTACAGGCTGTTAAGGGCCACTTGATGTGGGTTTGGGGGTCTGAACTTATATCCTCATGATTACTCTTAACCCCTGAGCAATCTCACCAGCCCCCAAATTTGCAGACTTTCTTTAAGGTATCAACCTGGCTTTGCCGAGGTAAGGTTAAGAATTTTCTTCATAAGCTGGCTGGTGGTGGCACACACCTGTCATCCCAGCACTAGGGAGGCAGAGGCAAGCAGAAGGACTCTGAATTCGAGGCCAGCTTAGTGTACAGATCAAGTTCCAGGACAACTTGGGCTATAGAGAAACCCTGTCTTGAAAAAAAAAATTAGAAATAGACAAACAAAGAAAAAAAGAGTTTTCTTCCTGGGATGAATTGGTAATATGACACAGCGCGGTCTGGACATTGGTGAACAACGAAACACCATGAGAACCTTTAAACCTTCACATGGTAGAAATCAGTCGTCTAGACGGGCCTGTGGAGATCCAAGCCACGGCGTCTTCGTGGAGAGCCGCTCTGACTCTGAGAGCCACTGGGCCACCGTCCTACATCTGTCTCAAGCTAGACATCACGAGGGTCGCCAGGAGGTGTGGCTCCTCAGCCTCTCACTTCCTACTCAGCGGGCTCATGTAGAGATTCTGTCTTTCTTTCTTTCTTTTTTTTTTTGTACTTCAACAAAGATATATATATATATATATATATATATATATATATATATATATATATATATATTAGACTTGATACTGTTGGTGATAGAAAATTAACTAAAACAAAATAATTGCAGTGGAGATTTGAGGTAATTCCGTCCTTTCCATGAGCATGACTTAGGGTGGGGACCTCAGGTGGGAAGCCGTTTCTTTTGAAATTGCAGGGACAAGGATTGCAAGGATTCCAGCTCTGTTAGCTGCGTCTGAACGAGGTGAGGCTGGGCCCGGTGCTCCCACGTGATACAGACCACCTTGGTCCTCTCGGGTTCTTAGGTCTTGGCTTCCTACCCAGTCACCAGTATCCATGTGCCTCTCTGTCTCCTATACTCCTCACTCAGACAGGACTCGCTGGGTTAGAGCCTCTGCTCACAACCTGGGAGATGGTTTAGTAAGAGAAGTACTTCCTGTGTAAAGGTGAGAACCTGGGTTTGAATCCCCAGCACACACATAAAACCAGGTGTGGTGACATGTCTGTAATCCCAGCACTCCTAGAACGAGAGGAAAGACAGAGACAGAAGAATCCCTGGCTGCTTGACAACCGGCTGGCCTGGCATGCACTGTGATGAAAACCACGGCAGGCGGTGGGGACTGGTACCCGAGGCTGTCCTGTGACTTACACCGCATGCTCTCACACACAATCACACATGGACACAGCATCACCCACAGCAGCTCTGGGAGGGAGGTATTCTCAGAACTCACAGAGGGCATTATTCTCTCCTGACAGCCACTCTAGCAAGCATCTGCCCGCTGTTTCCCCTTTGGGGAAGAGGAGGTGGACTCATGGATAGGACCCACACAACTACAAACTGCCATTATATATCTGTCTGCAGAGGCACTACCAGCTGCTGTCACAGATGGGCAAGCAAGATGGGTGAGGAAACGCAGGCCCCAGGGGTAGGTCGACAGCTTGAGGCTTTTATTTTATTTTATTTTATATTTTATTTTATTTTTATTATTTTATTTTATTTTATTTTATTTTTTTGCACAGGCCTCTTGTCTCAGCTACCTGGTATGTTGAGACAGAAGCCCTGCCTGGATGACTTGTGGACACCTTGCTTTAAAATTTAAAAGAGGTAAAAGAAGGCAGTGGATCCAGCATGTGCCTCACACCCACAAGATCACAGTGACATGAAAAGGAAAAGTCTCAGGAGACAGCTGGGCTGGTGACGTGCTTGTTCCCAAAGATGAGGTCTGGGATTGGTCCCTAGCACCCACATAAAAAGCCAGATGAGGTGGTGCGCATGTATACTATCAACACCGGATGGTATCATATGTGTGCACCCCGCATGTATAACACAGGGATCTCCAGGGAAAGCAGCAAGCCAGTCTAGCCAAATCACTAAGTTCACTTAGATGCACAGTCTCAAAAGGTAAAGTGCATCTCTGGAGAGATGGCTCAGCGGTTAAGAGAACCGACTGCTCTTCCAGAGGTCCTGAGTTCAAATCCCAGCAAAAACATGGTGGCTCACAACCATCTGTAATGGGGTCTGATGCCCTCTTCTGGTGGGTCTGAAGAGAGCAATAATGTACTCGTATACAATAAATAAATAAATAGATAGATAGATAGATAGATAGATAGATAGATAATTTAAAAAAAGGTAAAGTGCAAAGTGATTGAAAACAGAAAACTGACCTCTGGCCTCCACGTGCACATGCGTATATACACACACGCCCCACACACAGGAATACGTAAACACACGCAGGCCAGGCACTCACCCAAAGAAAGGAAAGAAGAAGATGAAGAAATAAAGGCCTTTCCTTCTGGGGATGTGGGAACGACCTTGGGTGTCACTGGGGTCAAGTTGAAGGCCCCAGCCTGGCAGCTGACCAAGTCCTGGGGAACAGGAGACACATCTGGTCCCAAGGCAGGAGTGCTGATGACCCTCTGTGGTGGAGGCGAGGGGATGGGGTTAGGAGGTGGAGGAGACACCTTTTGATCCCCTAGCACCTGGAATTAGTAGCGTCTACAGAGAGGGCATTGTGGGTGGATGAAAGGCTGCATGTGTGTCCCTGAGTTGGACGGTGTGGGTCTTTGCCATGTGACACTCGCTGCCTTTGGGCTAAGGCCCTGGCTTCGGGCTCTGCCCATCTCTGATTGTGGTGACTAAAACGTGAACACCCCTCACAGACTTGTGTGTTTGTAAACTCTCAGCCCCTCGCTGGTGCTGTCTTAGAAGGCTGTGGACCTTGAAAGAACTAGGTCACTCCCGGGCTGCCTGGAGGGTTATAGCTCCTCCCCAATTCCTGCTTGTGCTCTGCTTCCGGACTAGAGTAACGATGTGACTAGTCTCCTCCTGCCTCCATGCCTTCTGGACCTCGACCGATTAAATCACCTCGAACTGTGAGCCAAAACAAATCCTCCCTTCCTCAAGCGGCTTCCCGTCAGGAGCCATCTTAGCAACAGGGAAAGTGACTGACACACTAGACTACACACCACACCAAACACAAGTAGTCAGTGTAAACCCTAGGCCAGCGGTTCTCAACCCATTGGTCATGACCCTCGGGGAGTCACAGATCAGATATCCTGCATGTCAGATATTTACATCATGATTCATGACAGTAACAAAAAAAATACAGTTATGACGTATCGATGAAATTATCTTGCGGTTGGGGTCAGCACAACATGACTAACTGTATATAGGGTCACAGCAGCAGGAAGGCTGAGAACCACTGCCCTAGAGTGTCCATCAGGGTGCTCTGCTAGTTCTTTCTGCCTAACTCCCTCTTTACAACCTTTAGTTGTTGCTTGTGTGTCTCCTAAGTATTTTCAAAGCCACCGTCTTCCCTAAAAAGTATCCTCCTACACACCATCTTCCACCCACTGAACTACAATTCTTAGGTCAATACCATTGTTTCTGGAATAATGAACCACAAGTCTCAAACTTTTGAATGAAGAATAAACCAGTTTCGTGGTTTAACATGCCAAAGAAGGGTCCCTGAGATGGCTTTGTGGGTAAAAGCGCTTGCAGCATTAGCCTGATGAAGAAAGGCTAGATGAGAACCCACCAAGAGGCAGATGTGGTGGCTCAGGTCTGTAATTTAAACACTCTTACAGTGGAAGAGGAGCCAGAGCGGCCACTGCCCTGGAGGCCTGTGGACCAGCCAGCCTGGAATCCACAGCGCAGCAGGAATAAGAGACACACCCCCCCACCCCATGCCTCAGTGTGAGAGGAAAGAACTGACTCTGAGTTGTCCCCCAACCTCCAAATGTTGTCTCCTGACCTCTGCACGTAGCATGGCTCCCCTCCATTCAACAGCAACATACAAAATCTTTACACAAGAATAAAGTAAGAGAAAGAGGTAGGTATACAGGCAGGCAGACAGAGGTACTGAGAGACAGACAGACAGAGAGAAAGGCAGACAGATAGCTAGGTGTGGGATGGTAGCCCAGCCTTTGAACCGCAAGACACAATCCTTTGCTCTTGAGGATACCCTCTTCCTGACAAATACATTTTGGATCTGCAAAGACAAGTACTCTGCTTGTCTCGATGGGTCGGTTTCTACCTTCTGGTTCTGGGATGCTCAGGCAGTACTGTGAGCTCTAATTCCTGTGCCCTGGGGGTGCGTGAGCCTGGCTGAACCCCTCATCCGCACTCTCAGCGAAGTTGGTGGGGAGACAGGAAAGGAGGAGAGGGCAGGCAGGGCTGTCTGCAAAGTCCCCTGTCACCTCGCCCTCTTCAGTGCCACTGCGCGCGCAAACGGAAGATAAAAATACCTCCCCTGGGGCTGCTCAGGGGTGGAATGAGATAACATGTGCCGCTCACAGGCGGTGGTGGTGTCTCCTCTCTGCTTCCAGTCACGCAGTCCCTCACAGTGAGAGGAGGAGGAGGAGGAGGAGGAGGAGGAGGAGGAGGAGGAGGAGGAGGAGCCAAGAGAGGCACAGAAAAGAGAGAGGCCGCGAACCTGACAAGGGGAAAAAGGAACTTTCAGGCATCCCCGGGATTCATTTTCCTAAAATGAGAGGTTCTTCAGAAATGCAAGGAAGAAGTGCCATCTGGAGAACATCACATCCCACCCCCAAACACACACACACACACACACACACACACACACACACAAACACACCAGGGGCAGGATCCAATAAAGCAGGGGCCTGGCTTCCCTCAGGATCTCTCAGGAGCCTGCTGTGTGGGCAGCAAGAGGAGGAGAGAGGAGAGAATGGAGAGGGAGGGGGGAAGTGGGAGGGGGGGAAGGGGAAGGGGAGGGGAGGGTGTCATTCCTCAGGAAGGGGAGGAGGAGGAATAAGAGGAGGCAAGAGGGGAAGAGGGAGGAGGAGGAGGGGGAGGAAGAGGCCTGCCTCTTGAGAGAAAGAAACCAAAGTCTGGGCCCCCAACTGTGGGCTGCTCAGAGCATGGCGCAGAGGAACAGAGGGAAAAGAAACGCTGGTTGAGACCACACAGAAGGACAGAGAGCCGAGGTCAGGGGCAGGCTGAGCCTTTACTGTGCACAGCCTAGGAGACACCTGAATCCTAGAGGCAGAGCCAACAATTGCTCAGTCCGCTGTGGGCCACTGAGCGGCAGGGTGTTGCCCAGGGTTGGTGACCTTCTCCTAAGGATTAACAGTTTCTTCCCACAGAGCTGATGGACTTAAACATGAAGGGGTATGCTGGGAGGGGAGGCTGCCCTCCTCCTGGCTTACAGGGGGTGCTGTTCTGAACTGTGCTGTGCTGTGCTGTGCTGTGCTGTGCTGTGCTGTGCTGTGCTGTGCTGTGCTGTGCTGTTCTGTGTGTGCTGTTCTGTTCTGGTCTGTGCTGTGCTGTGCTGGTCTGTGCTGTGCTGTGCTGTGTGTGCTGGTCTGGTCTGGTCTGGTCTGTGCTGTGCTATGCTGGTCTGTGCTGTGCTGCGCTGTGCTGTGCTGTGCTGGTCTATGCTAGTCTATGCTGGTCTGCTGTGTTGTGCTGAGCTGAGCTGTGCTGGTCTGTGCTGGTCTGTGCTGGTCTGTGCTGAGCTGTGCTGTGCTGGTTTGTGCTGTGTTATGCTGAGCTGAGCTGTGTTGGTCTGGTCTGTGCTGTGCTGTGCTGTGCTGTGCTGTGCTGGTCTATGCTAGTCTATGCTGGTCTGCTGTGTTGTGCTGAGCTGAGCTGTGCTGGTCTGTGCTGGTCTGTGCTGTGCTGTGCTGTGCTGGTCTGGTCTGGTCTGTGCTGTGCTGTGCTGGTCTGTGCTGCACTGTGCTGTGCTGTGCTGTGCTGTGCTGTGCTGTGCTGTGCTGAGCTGAGCTGTGCTGGTCTATGCTAGTCTGTGCTGGTCTGTGCTGTGGAGGCTGCTCTCCTGTCTCAGAGGCAATGCTGTGCCATGCTATGAGAGGGGGAGGACACTGTGGGGGAAGTCCTCCTTGCCCACTTGCAGGATCTGATAGTCTGTACTACTACTACAAGTTTTCAGTAAAGGGGCATACAGCGCAGCAGCTGGGAAGGGAGGATGGAGCTGGGTGCTGGGGAGAGAGTCGGCGCTCATTGGGGACAATTGTGAGCTTGCATCTGATATCACCGCACAAGAAATCTCTCTGTGGCTGTGTACAGGTACACGCGTGTACACATGTGTACACATGCACATGGAAGCCACGAGTTAGTTTTAAATATTGTTCTTAGGGGGCCTAAAAGACTGAGTTCTACCTTGTCTTTTAAGACAGAGATTCTCACAGATCTAGAACTTTCCAGTAGGCTAGACTGGCTGGCCAGTGAGCCCCAGGGCATATGCCTGTCTCTGCCTCCCCAATATAAACCAACATGTTTCTCTCTTTCTTTCTCTCTCTCTCTCTCTCTCTCTCTCTCTCTCTCACACACACATGAGTCCTGGGGAATCAAACTTTGGCTTCTGTGCTTTCAGGGCAAGGGTTTAACTGACTAGTTCATCACCCCAGCCCAGGAAATGTTTAATCTGTCAGGAGATATTCAATATTCAGAATATTCCCTTCATATAGAGATTGTCATCATCCCTTAACTGGGTTAAGGCTAGTTATAACATTCTGGGACTCAACACAACATGACAGTGTGGACCCCTTGTTAATACAAAGACAGCCGTAGTGGAGCAGGACACAAATACAGCGTCCTCTGGATTCAGGTCCTTGTGGGACAGCCAGGGTTACGTAAAGAGGCCCAGCCACTTGCCCAAGGTCATTGCCGGTTCACAGCAGGTCCAGATTCCAAGTCCCACGCACTAACCACTCCAGGCAGCCTCTTCGCCACCAGCACATGGATCAAGTCTATTTGTGCTACATGGTGTTTTACAAACGACAGTAGAGAGCTTGGGAGATGGCCCAGTCGCTTGCCTCGAGCATGGGGACCTCGGGTTGACTGTCCCGACCCAGCACTAGGGAGGCAGGGGTACGAGGATTCTGTGGTCAGATAGTCTAGACGAATTGCTGAGCTCTGGGCCAATGAGGAGATGGTTCAGTGTGTGAAGTGTTTAAAACACAGCCTTGAGCTTGGATCCCCAGAAGCCATGTGAAAACCGCAAAAGTTGGAAGTAGAAGTGTAGGCATCTGAGCCTACAGGGAGATTGGGGGGCAGAGGCAGGAGGATTCCTGGAAGCTCTTGGGCCAGCAAGAGAAATCCTATCTCAAAAAAGGTTGGAAGACCAGCACCCCACATTGTCCTCTGACCTCCACATAGACACCGTGGTCCTCATGGCGTCTGTACCTACACACACACACACACACACACACACACACAGAGAGAGAGAGAGAGAGAGACAGACAGACAGACAGACAGACAGAGACACACACAGAGATGAATGAGAGGTGACAGAGGTGAGAGTGTGGGGTATCAAGGCAATAGAAAGAGCAAAGGCCTCAGGGTTAGAGGTCAAAGGGACAGCAGGCCCCTTCCCAAGCTCCCTAAGACATGGAGGCAGCTATGCACAGGGCTTTCTAGCAGCTGCTGGGAGGTCCTGTCCAATCCCCACCTACCCCCAGATGGAATCCAGAGCCTTGGGCTGGGTTCTAGCCAACACGTGGGAAAGAGGCCATTGTCTCTTTCTACCATGGCTAAAGGACTGTACAAAAAACATTGTTTTAGAAGAATGCACAAAAATTAAAATTTATAAACCTGAGGGCAGCAGCTAGCACTCCCCCAGAAGGTCAGATTATATATATGGATCAAAAGGAAGCCCCAGGCCAAGCTGGGAGGTGGAGGGGGCAGGAGAGGGGGCGGAGGGGAGATAAGCCTGCGATTCAGCTGTTGTGTGCTTTGCATGTCTTGTATTTGGTGTGGTCTCTGCTTGTTTCAATGTTTTATTTACTGGCCTTTCAGAATATGTCAGGTTCGGTGATTTTTCAAAGACACCCGAAGGGGCTTGTGGCCTTGAAATGGTGCTACCTTTGAGTGCTAATGTGGACTACAGAGTCACCACCTGTTTCCGAATGGTGACACTTGACAATTCTTTGTGCCAGGCCCTAAGTAGGAAACAGTGGGACACAGGGGAGGAGGTCGGATTCCTGGGAAGAGGCAGGAGCAGACCCACTGGGACAGCAAAGGATCCCCTGTGTAGGTTTGTCTAGTGGATGGCTTCCAAGACCGGGGGCTTTTATTATTTTTTTTCTTTAAAGGGTTGGGCTACACAAACAAGCCCTCGATAGACAAGCAGATGTGTTCGGGGGCGGGCGTCCTGACATCTAGGAGCTGGATACAGGTTGTGCAGAAGGCTGAAGCTGGAAAGGCAGGCGGCATGGACAGGTGTGTGGGGCCATGGGGGGGGAGGGGCGTGCCGAGCGAGGCAGCTTTGAGGACAGGAAAGGGAGGGTGGTGTTGGGAGGTGGGCATGGATTGTGGTGGGATCACAGGCCTGACCGGAGAACTCTCGAATGCCTGGCAGCTGTCACCCTGGGCTCTGCATTGGCTTCTCAGACACCATTCGGGCCGTGAGCTGAACACTGGGTCTTGCACGTGCTCGCTGGCCACAGGCCTTTTTGTGCACCGCCACCCACTCAGGTGGACCTCAGGTGTCTGCCGGGTCTGACCTGACGGCCTGGTTTTGTACATGGTAGGTTGGAAGTCTGAGCCACTCAGTCCTCCCCAATCCTCCAGTCCTTCTGCCAAATACCCATGACTTCAAGCATGGCGGGGTGACCCAGACAAGGTCCATACCAGGGCTTGGCCTAAAAGCACTAATACTGTTGCCACACTGAGAACTAAGAGCCACCCGACGCTGGGAGACCTGCAGAGAGGACCCACGTCTGTACACCACTCTGTTTTCCTCACAGCCAGCACTTCTAGGCATGGCTCTGAGTCACTTCTGTTCCCCCGAGGTAATACTGGGAAGTTGGCTGCTCTTCCCACCGACAGGGGAGAAAGCTGAGACACTGAGATATTGTGATTCCTCCCAAAGCCGGTGAACGCCCAGGTCTGACACCCCACACGGACAGATAGAGAAACCGATGGACTGAGCCCTGGCAGGCACTTCCCCCCAAAATTAATAGCGTGCCTTATCAGAGCCCAAAAACATGCTTAGACGCTCTTCTAGATGGGCAGGCGTATTCCGAGGTGACCGCGTTTCCTACCCCTGGGTTTAGCGGAGATGGTGAGGCCAGGTTGACTAGTTTAAGTGGTCACGGACACTCGAAACTGCTGCGGGACCAGAGAGATTACTCAGTTCCTAGATGACCTGCTATGCAAGACAGAACCTGGATTTGATCTCCAGGACCCACGTGAAAATGGGGGGGAGTGGTAGTGTGTGTAGAAAGCCCGGCACTGGAAAAAGGAGACAGGAAGATCCCTGGAGCTCACAAGCAAGTCAGTCTGCGGAGTGGTGAGTTCTAGGACAGTGGCAGGCCCTGTCAGAAGCACACGGGGAACAGCACGGGAGACGTGACAGCAGAGGCAATCAACTGGATTGTTTGCATGCCTGCATAAACAGGTGCACCAGCATACTCATGAATAAACATGTATACACACATGAATAAACATGTACACACACACATACAAACTGACATGACCTTTAGGAGAACAGTTTCTGAGTATTTAACATTTTAAAGACATAAAATATTTTTGTCTTACAGATTAAACCCTGGGGTAGGGCATTTCATACTGAAAGCTTATAATCACATATAGGTCACATTCCACTTATGAAGGTGGCTGTGCCAGCCACCCAGACATAACCCGCTTGGTTTACCTAACCTCTCGCCACCTCACCATGGAAGCAGTTACCCACTTCCACTGCACACGCAGAATGCCTCTTAACCCACAGTTCCCTGCTTCCCAGAGTGTTTTGCAAGCCACTGAAATACTTGCCCAACCAAGGGCACCCTGGGAATGGTTCGGGGTGCTTACTGTGCCAGACTCGAAATGTCCCCCATTTCTAGAGGGATTGCACAAGGCTGGAGATGTGATTTCACCTGGCACTCCTCGTCACCCTCTCTGCCTCTGCCAGCAACAGCAAATTCTATATAAAGCTACCAAACCTGGCATCTCTACACTGAGCAGTGACCCCTTTCAACCAAGGGCAAGGCACCAGACTGCCTGTGCAAAACATGCTGGTAAGAATAGTGGCAATCAGGCCTAGCAGAATCCCTAAACCCTGGTGGGTCAGGGCAGACCTGACGCAGGGAAGTCAATTCTCTCTGCTCTGAGGCTCTGAGTAACTGGCTTCATTATGGAGACAGGATATAGATACATCCTGTCTGAGTTAGCAGCAAAAACAGGATCCCAGGGGTCTCCCACAGCAGGAAACTTGCCACTAATCCACTGGGGAAAGTAATCTGGTAAACTATGTAAGTAAAAGTTATAAGTAACCCTATCGGCCCCCGGCAGAGAGGGGTTGGTGGTCCCTATTAGCCAAGCAAGGCCTGAAGTGGAAACCTCAGAGAACTGTTTGGGGGGGGGGAATCAGGTGACCCTCATCAGCCTAGACTTCCTTGGTGCGGAGATGAAATGAATTCAGCAGTCCTGACTTCCTGTTCCTCATCCCAAGGCCCTCAGCATGTGTTCACGTGTGTGTGTGTGTAACTAACCCAGGCCCTAAGCGGTGTGTTCACACGTGTGCCCCTGCATCCACACGCAACGAGGTAGATGTGTTCCCACAGGGTCACCCACAGACAGGAACTTGAATCGGAGATACACGGAAACTAATTTGCGCCTGCACCCTGCAATGCACACTCTCTGGTAAAGTTCACCTCCGGGGGTGGTGGTAGACATTTGTAAACACCCGGTGCATCTCAGCCTCAACTCCCAAGTGGTTATTGATATGCATCGCAATCTTACAACCCAGTGAGAATATTCCATGTGGGTGCTGACGCTGGAGCTAAGAGACGTGGTGGAGGTGATCACAATACACATACAGGAGCGCACGTACTGGAGACACACACACGGCACACAGTCGCCAACCACACAGCCCTCAGTATAAGGCACCTTTCCCCAAGCCACACAAGACAGGGGTCCCAAGAGGCCTCCCCCACCTTTATTTACACCTAAGTAAGTGGTGGCAGATTGAGGGGTGTTGTTCAGTCGGTAGTGTGTTGGTGGTGTGTTTGCCTCACGCGCATGGAGCCTGGAGTCCCCTCTCTAATATGGCAAAACCTCTGTGTGGTGACTTGGAGGTGGTGATAGATGGATCAGAAATTTAAAGTCATCTTTGACGACATGGCCCGGTCCAGGCTACAAACTAACTTACATACAACCCTGTCTCAAAACAAAAATGAAAATAAAATTAAAATTATTAAAAAAAATTAAATTTAAATTAAAAAAAAGGTTTCTATCATTTTATAATTGTGTTAGAGAACAGCATGGAGACAAACTCCTCTCTGAGGTGAGGAGTAAAACGGGTAAACAGTCGTGTTCTTTTAAAAACAAAACTTTGGATTGCAAAAGCCCCCAAGTGGAGGAGAGCAGGGCGGGGAGGCCCATCAGAGTTTCCTACATCCGGAGACTCTCTCCGCGCTCCAGTCACCAAGAAGTTAACGCTTTTAAAAAGACAGTTTTGTTTGTTTGTTTGTTGTTTCAGACTCCCAAAGAGTCAAGGACAGCGAGCCCGCAGGGTCTGCGCCTGTCCCGGGAGCCAGTGGGCCAGAAAGAACTGTTGGAGTTTCTTGGAGTTTTCTTGGCGTTGGCCCCGGGCTCCCTGGTGCGAAGCTGACCCTGACCGCGCGACTTTGCCTGGCGAGGGGGGTGGGGTGGGGTGGGGTGGGTGCCTGGTTGCTGAAGGCTCGGCCTCTCCCTCCCTCTGGTCCCGGACCCTTCCCAAGCCCCACACAAAGAAACAGCGCGCCATCCATCGCGGGGCTGGTGGTCTCTCTGGACCGGGGGACATCTACCGGACCAGTGTCCCCGGCCTGTGGTCCCCCCCGGGCTCGGCCCCCACCCCCCACGTTCGGTGCGCCACAGTACGACCCGCGTCTGGCCGGGATCGGGACAGCCCCGGTACTCACCGAAGTGCTCGGGAGGCGGCGGCGTGCTGACCGGGCTGCTCATCGCCACGCGGCGGCGGGGAGAACGCGGTGGGGCACACTGCGGTGGGGGGGATGGGGGGCAGGAAAGGGTCACCAGCTCCTGGACCGTGAACCCCGCTCCTCCGTTGCACCTGGGGCTCCCACTCCGCGCGCGGCCAGCAGAAGGGAGGGGCTCCGCTCCAAGATAGGCACACTTCAACTATTTTTTTTTTCTACAACTTGGCCATGAGGTTTCCACCCATTTTTTTTTTTAAACACACACCCGCCCGCCCACTTCCGAACGTTTTCTCTGCGCTCTTAACTTTCTGCTCACAGTTCTCAGTGTTTTCTGTTTCCATCTGCCACTATCAGATAGAGAGAGCTTGCGGTTAGAACCTCCCCCCTGTGTGAACACTGGAAAAGTCCCCCGGGAGACCCCGGTGGCCTGGCTAGCCACTGTCCAAATAGGGGCACGCAGGCCTTTCAAGCCTGGCGTGGATGCTGTAAAACCAGAACCAATCTAAACATTTCTTTTTAAAATTATCCCTCTTAATTAGCATTAATTGTATGTATTTATAGGATATGGTACAATATTTCAGGACATGCATAGGCTATAGCCTGATAATGTCGATTCACATTCCTACGCCTTTACCACTGTTTTAGAGATGTCCAGCTTGGTGTGTGTGTGTGTGTGTGTGTGTGTGTGTGTGTGTGTGTGTGTGTTTAGTGACACCCAATCGTGCCCTCTTTTCCTCTCTGTCACTGGTCACTCATAATTGCTACGGGACTTCCCTGCTTTGAGATGACGTTTGTATTTGTTTCTCTGTCCAGCTTAGTTCACAAAATGTCTCCCACTCCTGCCCTTTCTGTGGCACCTGACAGGGTTACTAGCTTGTATGATTATCAAGCTGTCACCTTGCAAGCAGGAGGACCTGAGTCCAATCCTAGTGTCCCAGTGACTTTTCCCGTGGCCGTGATAAAATAGGAGTGTTGCCGCTTTGTAGTTGGAGGGTACGGTCTCTCTAGAGAAGGCATGGCAGCAGGAACCTGAGGCCTCTGGCCACACTGCATCTGCTCCCAGGAAGCAGAGAGGGAGAAGGGAGAGGGATGCTGGGACTCAGCTCAGGCGTTCCCGGATGCTAACCTAGCCAATTAAAAGAGGAAACTGCCAGATGCGGTGGGTGGTGCATAGTTACCACATCAGCGCTGGGGAAACTGAGGCAGGGGGATCCCAAGAGTCAGCTGGTCGGCTAGCCTAGATTGCTTGGTGAGTTCCACGTCCCTGGGATACCCTGTTCTAAAAATCAGGGTAGATGGTCCCTAAGGAACAGCAGCTGAGCGTGACCTCTGAACTCTACTCAAGGCATCACCTCGACCTTAAGCATCTGCATCTCACATTTTCCCCTAATTTGTCATCCCACAGGTAGCATTCCTGCGTCGAGGTTAGGCGTACGTTTAAAACTTCTGATACCCTCAGGTGTTGCTCTAGACACTCAAGTGCCGACCTCAGTCAGAGCTTCTTGTCAGAATTAAGCACTGAATGTCACACTGATGTCAGTTCTGTCGGAAACTTTGGTAAGTTGCACTAGTTTGGGTTCCCTTTGCTGTGATAGAATACCCCCCCCCATTAGAGCGACTTAAGGAAGGAAAGGTTTATTTGGATCACAGTCCACAGATACAGTCCATCCTTGGGAAAATCTTGGCGGAGGGAACTTGAGGCCCCTGAGTAATTTCGCAGCGGCAGTTAGGGAGCATGGGTGCTGGTGTTCAGCCCCCTGGCTCCCTTCCTTACCTTTCAGGACCGTCACCCATAGAATGGCACCGTCCATACTGAGGGTGGGTCTTAGCACCTCAAATTAACCTAATCTAGATACTTTATCACAGGCAGGCTTAGAAGCCCCTGTCTGGGTGATAACACTAACTATCGGGCATGAGAACTTATCAGTGATACAGATGAGTTACAGAGCTAGATCCAAACAAAATTATACTCTTAAAGTGATGGGGTGTGGGGGTGGCGGCAGCAGGTATAGATGATGGTGAAGCCTAAGTCTTATATCTGACTAAAGGATAACTTGACCAGGACGGGGACGCACGACGGGAGATGCAAGGATAGACAGCACCAGCTTTTTGCACCGAGCAAGTTGTTATCGGGACAGCATGCAGTGGAGCTAGAGAGATCGGCAAGGGGATAGGAAGGACCCCGGGATGCAAGCCGCTGTGGCCAGTCCTGGAGGCAGTGCAGGAGACTGCAGGGCTTTAATGTGGTACCAGAGGCTGGATAACTAGAAGACTGATAAAATCCTAGGAGAAAGTCAAAAGTGGTTGAGCTGGGTGATCGTGAGACAGCACGTGGGGAGCATGATGAGGCCTACATTGCTTTTCTACAAGGGAAGAAAAGAAGGAAGGAAGGAAGGAAGGAAGGAAGGAAGGAAGGAAGGAAAGAAAGAAGAAAACAGAAAGGAAGAAAAGAACCAGAAAGGTGCACATGGGGCTGGAGATCCTGCCCAATGGTTGAAAACACCATGAACTATGAGTTTGGATCCCAGAGCCCACACAACAAGCTTTGTATGATCTTAAAGGCACCTGTGGCCCCAGCTTCAAACCAGGTACAAGATGTTAGGAATGTAGGCATGAACAGCTTGTGAAAGATGATTGTGAAGAGCTCTTCCTTCCTTCCTTCCTTCCTTCCTTCCTTCCTTCCTTCCTTCCTTCCTTCCTTCGTGTGTGTGCATGCATGCGTGCGTGAGTGTCTTTTTCAGTCGCCTTTGAGATGGTCTCTCAGTGGATCTCACTGAACATGAGTATTGCTCATGCCGAGACTGACTGGCTGAAAGCTCTGATGCTCGTCCTGTCTCTGGCTCCCCAGGCTTGGATTATCAGCGTGTGGCACTGCACCCAGCTTTCCTTCGGGTGCTGGGGAGTACTCAGGCCCTTATGCCTGCATGGCGAGGCAAACACTTTGGCTGGCTGGACTCTCTCTAGCCCCAGGAGATGCTTTCGGAAGGGGACTTCCACTCTTGTTATTTTTGGAGACAGTGAATTGGCTGGGTAGAAATCCTAAACTTTAACCCTGTTTTGATTAATGAGTTCATTCGGGCAATTCCAGCTCAGAGATGTTGGTATAGATCGAGCCTAGACCATTGGAATTTATTAGATAATAGCAGTCTTCCCAAATGGATCCGTTTCTGTTGCTGTTAGACGTGCACTGGGTTCTATCTTTTCAATATTTAGTGGTTCGGTTCTTTTACATGTACTGACTGTTGTGTGTTGGTTTTAACTTGGCATAAACAAATAAGTGTCATAACATGGCCAGTGAGCGGAAGGACCTGAAATCAATTAGACGGCCTGGGAAGCGTGGGCTTTTGGCATTGTGGTGGCTAGTTTAACTGTCAACTTGCTACAACCTAGAATGGACGGGAAGCGAGTCTCAGTGAGTTATCTTGATCAGGTTGCCTTGTACACATGTCTGGAGAGGATTGTCTTGATGATCTTAATTGACGTGGACAAGCTCCTTCCCTGGTTTGGGGACCGGGACTGTGTAAGAGTAGAGTGGTCTAGCTTAGTACAAGCATGTCACCCTCTCTCTGCTCTTGGATGTGATGTGGCTAGTTTCTTTGGCTTGCTGTTTTGACTTCCTTACAGTGATGGCCTGCAATCCAGGAAAAACTTAAACTGGTTTTCACACCGTTGTTTTAGTCACAGCAGCAGAAATGAAACCAGGACAGGAATTGACTCATTGGGACGGGGGGGGGGGAATATCAGATTTGTTTTTCTCTCTTCTGAATATAGTTTTTGTTTATGGAATGTATCACACAGAGAGTGGCTTAGAAACCATAGGTGTTCAATGATGCTGGTGATTTGACGATGTCGACGGTGATTTTGCTTTAGGGAGCAGCGAGTAAGTATCAGGGTTCACTGAGGGGTTACCGCTGGCTGGCGGAACCCCATTGGCAGTTTGTTATATCATCCAACAACTATGTGTTCTTCCTGTCCTCAGCGTGAGCTCTCGGCCAGCCCCTGCTGCCTGAGATCTGCCGTGCTGAGAGGAATGTTAGTGGATCTCCCTCTGCATCCAGCAGAGGCCTGGAATGTTCTCGTGTGTGTGTGTGTGTGTGTGTGTGTGTGTGTGTGTGTGGCCACTGCTTCCCTAGCCCTTTGGAGTGTGGATAGCTCTTACCTACATTGTTCTGATGTGTGTAAAAAACCCAGTCAGAACCTGCTGGACATGACACTCTGGGGCGTATCAGAATCCATTGCCTACACGATAGTAAAAGCCAGTGAACATGAAGAGAATGTTCTTTTCTGGTAAGAATATGGCAGTGGGCAGACCCTCGCCCCCCCCCACGAAGCTGCTCAGTGCTTGTTTTCTCCGAAGCATGAAACAATACATAGGCGAGAAGAGAAAAATGGTACTTAGAAGAAACCTAAACACCATAGTTTTCTCACGACCAGTACACTTGAAATGTGAAAACAGGCCTCGAGTCTCGGGGCTGGGAGCAGACCAAGTGTGAACGTAGAAATATTTACAAACCAGCAAGCTATAGACCGCATTCTTTGTACATATAAGGAAAGGATTTATATTAGCTATGAAGTATTTTGTTACTTCCCCTCCCCCTCCCCTTCCTCTCTCCCTCCTCCTGTCTCCCCCGCCCCACTCACCCCTTCATTCATTTCTCCTTACACGTATTCAGCCTGTCATTTATTCAATAGCTGTCCGTGGGTGACCCAGGGAGGTCCCTGTGGGAACGAAGGGTGATTAATAAAGAGTTGATGGGAACAAAACTAGAGAGTCCGTACTAGAGATACCAAGTCTCAGAGAAGAGATCATCTCAATTATAATTGAAGTGCGGATATCCACCCTAATGTGGGCTGTAGAATTCCGTGGATTGTGGTTGCAGATGGCATAAAAGGGACAAAGTAGCCAGCTGATCACCAGCTGCCATCCTTTCTGTTTCTGGCTGTGGATGCGACGACATAACCAGCCACTGTTGCCTTATCGTCCCTGCCGTGGACTGTACCCCTGCTCCCCCTGGAATGGAAGCCAAAATAAACCTTTCCTTTATCTTGTTTCTGATAGCTATTTTGTTGCAGCAACAATGAATTAACTAAGACAGCACTCCTCTGAAACCGTGTTTGGTCTATGTCCAAGTGTTACCTTAAAAATACGCAGACCCTGCTAACCCTCTGAGGCCACAGCAGATGGTCCTAGTCCCCTTCTGGCTTTAGCCCTCCTACCTTAATTGCAGGTCACACGGAATATGTCTACTGTCTCTATGTCGTTGTGAGAATTAACGAAATAACTCATACAAAATACTAGGAACGATGTCTGGCAAATCATGGAATCTCAGCAAAGGTTGAGAAGTCGATCTTTATATACTTCTGTGAAGACTTCAGAAAAGCAGATAGACATGGAATTGCTGTGTGAAGGGTTGATAATTTTGAAATAACTGAGAGCTTTCAGACAACTGGAAATTCCAATTGGACTTTTCTAGTATATAGAAGTCCCAATTTGAGGGACCGGGGAGGTGAGGCAGCGGGCAGAACACGTAGTCACACAGTGTGAGGACTTGTGTGCATAGTCTCAGAACCCACATAGAGCCAGACGCAGCAGCAAGTGCATCTGTAATCCATGCGTCCCATGGTGAGGAGGGAGGTAGAGACAGGAAAGACCCCAGAAGCTTGTGAGCCAGCTAACCTGGAGAATTGGAACTTGTCTCAAAGGAGGTAACAGGGGAAGACCAATGCCTGAAGTTGTTCTCTGACCTGGTCATGTGCCTGCACACACACACACACACACACACACACACACACACACACAAGCACAGAGTGTAAAAAAAAAAAAAAAAGATGAGACTCAGACACAGCATTAAGAAAACCGGCTTGAGGTTATGGAGAATTATTAAAGCTGGGATTTTGAGGGAATCCAACATTCTGTAGAAAGGGGGAAAGGGAAGATTTCACATTTGGCAGTCAGTTTTCCTGCGGAGGCTTTTGCTGGTGGACAGTCATGGCTGAGAAGCCTGAGGAGAGTTAACAGCATTCTTCTGAGGCTGAAGAGAAAATGGAATTCAGGGCCCCTGGGAAGAAGGGCCTCTGCTAAAACGCCAGCTTCTGTGTGGGCTTTCAGACCTGTTCGTGGGCATGAATGGGCTGTGTGGGCTCTCTGACTTGTTGGTGTGCATGAATGTGCTGTGTGGGCTCTGTGGCTTGTTAGTGTGCATTAGTATGCCGCATGTACAATGACTTGGGGAATGAATACGATGAATTATTTTTCTCTTTCTGTGTGTGTCTGTGTCTGTGTTTGTTGGTGTGCACAGAGATGCGTGTTCATGTGTGTGGTGGTCTGAGGACAACTTTAGCAGTCTTAACTTTTACTTCTGACCTTTTTGATCGTTTCACTCCGAGAGAGAACCCTGATGTTAGTTTTAATCTCCGATCCTGTACTGACAAGGTGTTTTTTTTTTTTTGTTGTTGTTGTTTGTTTGTTTTTATTATAAGAGTTTCTAACCTGGCCAGCAACCCACCCACTCTGGAGCCTGAGATAGGAACATTCCAAGATCAAAGTCTTTATAGGTTCCAAGAGGAGAGGTGAAGGGCAGTTCAAGTCATTTAGCAAAATCTGCCTCATAAAAACTAAAAAGAGGACGGGGATGTAGCTTGGTGACGCTGCTGAGCCCGTCTGAAGTCTTAGATTCAGTGGCCAGTGGTTTATCTTGGCCTTACACTATGTAGTTGGAATATTATAGGCCTGTATCCGAGTGCTGTATCTGTTTCTCTTGGTTTCTCTCACTTTACTACACTCACGGCTTGGTTCCAGTCGCTAGTTTTGAAAAATTCTCAGGCACTGTTATTTCACATGACTCCTCTGTTCCTTTCTGAAAAATAGTTTTTTTTGTTTTTTTTTTTAATTAAGTTTTTTACTTATTCTCTTTACATCCTGCTCACTGCCCTCCTTTCCGGTCGCCCCCTCCCACAGTCCTTCCCCCATCTGCCTCTACTCTGAGCCTGTGGGAAGCCCCGCCCCCCTGGGTATTCCCCCCACCAGGGCATTTCAAATCTAGTCACTTCCCCTCTCACTGAGGCCTGGCGATGTCACGCAATATGCTTTTGGGAGAGCCCCGCTCCAATGCATCTGAGTATTTTTGGTTTAAGTGACTGGGTACTTTTCAAGGGTATTTTAGTAACGAATCAGACTTCGTTTTTATTTAATTTTCATTATGTTTTTATTTAATTATTAATGTGGTCTGATGTGTGGATATGCATGCACATATGTACAGCACACATGCATGTACACGCCACAGTGTTGGGCGGAGGCCAGAGGATAGCGTGTGGGAGTTGATGTCTCTTTTTCCATCATGTGGGTTGTCCTGGGGGGTGACTGCAAGATAGGTCATCAGTCTTGATGGCACGTGCCTTTACCCTGACCCACCCCATCAGCCCAAGTTTCTTAAAAGCAAACAAGCAACAGTCACAAGAGACACCCTTCACATTCGTAATTTCTGAAGTTCTTTTCACAGGTTTCCTCTGGGACAATTTCCCTTCATCCCCCAAGCAGACTATTCTGTTTATTTTTTGATAGTACGGGCAAGATGATGATGAGTCGCTTTTGCTTTTGTGTGTCTTTTAGAATTTATATTTTATGTTTTGGGAATATATGTATGTATACTCAGTAAAGTTTCTAGAGCACATTAGCATTCTTTTTCTTTTAGCACTTTAAGGACCTTGATTTACTCTCAATAGATGTCCAGTTTTACCAACAAGGAAGCATCTACCCTTACTTGTTTCTTTTATATTTTTATAGCATTTTATAACACTCCGTCCAGCTTCCAGCTTCTACGTTTCTCTTGCTTCTTCTTCCGCGGTATTTCCTGCGTCTTGGGGTGTGTGATGGGCATGGCTTGTTTAGGGGTGAGCCCTCAACATTGACTTATTTTCAGCACTGACCAGTCATGAATCACTGCATTAGCCACTGACCACTGCAAAAAAGACGCTTCTCTGACCAAGGCTGAGGGCAGCTTTGTATATAGAAAATATTGTATAGTTCATGTAAAACGTATCTTTGTATATAAACATTAATGTTTTCCACGTAGCTTGACATCTGCTTAGCAACCAATAGCAGGAGGCTCCTCCCTAGGTCCCATGACCTTCCCAGTGATGGTCTTTTGATGAGTTTACTGTACTAGGCATGAATCCTTCCTAGTGGACTGTGCCTCACCGCTAATCAGAAGGTGACTGGTTACCGCATAGCAATCTTGCCGTTATCACAGCAGGAGACACCTGCAACTCTTTTCTTTGTGTGAAATGAGACTTTTCTCCTCTACTTTTGATTTGTGATTTTCAGCTATGATGCACGTTGCTGTCCCTTTTCTTGGCTTATTCTTTGAACTTACAAGAATCCTAGAGGATTCGTGCATTTATCGGTCACATTCAGTTTGTGCGTCTTAGGCATTATTTTTCAAATGCTTATATTTTGTTTTCACTTTCTTCTCTCCTGCTATTCTAATCACATATTAATTTGCCTGAAGTTGTTTTATTTTAACCAGTTGTTTTTATTATTTCTACTCAATATTGTTTCTGGTTTTAAAGCATTCAATATTCTAATAGTCTACTGTTAATACTACCATATGATATAATCCTAACTTACATTTAATATCTGGTAGTTCAACTTGGGCTTTTGCAGATATCAGGATCTCTATTAAACACACTCACTTTCCTTTCTGTCTCAAACGTGTGGAACCCAATATAATAAATGACACTATTTTTATCTACTAATTGCATTGTCTCTGTCACTTCTGGGTCTGTCCCTGTGGAATTTTCTCCTCCCACTATTTTTTTTTCTCTAATCGCATTCTCTACCATTTTAAGGGATAATTAGACTGCGATTGTGTCTGTACTTTAACAGTGCAGTGGAAATATTAGGAACATTTAGATGATCTATCCTGAGAAACAAGGAATCTGTCCTAAAAGAGAGTAACACACAAACTAAGTAAAGTAAATGCTGAAAAAAAAAGACCAAGAACAGTGAAGAAAATGTCCATGACAAAGAAGAACATATAAAAAGACATAAAAATAAAAGAAATGCTCATTAAGAGGTGTGCTGGGGGAAAGAAGGAGGAGGAGGAGGAGGAGGAGGAGGAGGAGTACTGGCTTGTCTAATGTCAACACAGCTTAGAGTCACTGGAGAGATGGGAACCTCAATTGAAAAATGCTTTCATAAGATCAGGCTGTAGGCAAGCTTTTGGGCATTATTTTTTAAAATAATAACTGATGAGGGAGGGCCCAGGTCATTGTGGTGGTGCCATCCCTGGGCTGATAGTCTTAGATCAGTGATTCTCAACCTCAATGCTGCAACCATTTAATACAGATACTCATCTTGTGGTGACCCTCAACCATAAAGTTATTTTGTTGATATAACTGTAATTTTGCTACTGTTATTAATCATAATATAAATATCTGACATGCAGGATATCTAATATGTAACCCCAAAACGTTTATGACCTACAGGTTGAGAACCTCTGTCCTAAGCAGACTGACTCTTCGCTTTCCCCCCACATTTGATCGTGAACCTCTTCCAGCAGGTTGGGGACATCTCTAGGACTTGTCAGAGACCTGGGATGAGGGAGGCTCCCAGAAGTCTATGGGGATGACTTTAGCTGACACCCCTAGCAGTGGGGATGTGGAACCTGATCAGGCCACTTTCTGTAACCAGGAAGGACTCCCAGTGGAGGGATAAGGGCACCACTTGATTTTTGGCCCAAATTTTGTTTTATATACAAGAAATATAGGGACAAAGATGGAGCAGAGACTAAGGGAATGGCCAAACCAATAACCAGCCTTACTTGAGATCCATCCCATAGGCGAGCACCAATCCCTGACACTATGAATGATACTCTATTATGCTTGCAGACAGGAGCCTAGCATAATTGTCCTCTGAGAGGCTACACCCAGCAGCTGACCAAAACAGATGCAGAGACCCACAACCAAACATTGGAGGTAGCACAGAGAGCCTTGTGGAAGAGTTGGGGAAGGACTGAGGGCCATTGAAGGGATAGGAACTCCACAGGAAGATCAACAGAGTCAACTAACTTGGAACCTTGGGTGCTCTCAGAGATTGACTCACCAATCAAAGAGCATACATAGTCTAGACCTATGCCTCCCCCACACTTAGATAGCAGATGTGTAGCTCAGTCTTCATGTGGGTCCCCTAACAACTGGAGTGGGGGCTCTTTTTTAAGCTGTTGCCTGTCTGTGGATCCTGTTCTCCTAATTGGGCTGCCTTGTCTGGCCTCAGTGGGAGAGGATGCACCTAGTCCTGCCGAGACTTGATGTACCAGGGTTGGGGAATACCTAGTGGGAGCCTCCACCCTCTCAGAGGAAAAGGGAAGGGGGGAGAGAGAGAGAGAGAGAGAGAGAGAGAGAGAGAGAGAGAGAGAGAGAGAGAGAGAGAGATTGTATAAGGGGAGAGACTGAGAGGAAGGGACAGCAATTGGGGTGTAAAGTGAATAAACAAATTAATTAATGGAAAAATAGAAAGACTGAGAAAGCCATGAGAACAAACCAATAAGCAGCACTCTTCCATGGCCTCTGTATCAGCTCCTGCTCCAGGTTCCTGCCCTGCCTGAGTTCCTGCCCTGGCTTCCTTCAGTGATAAAAGAAGTGTAAGCTGTATAAACCCTTTCCTCCCAAGTTGATTTTGGTCATGATTTCTCATCACAGCAATAGTACCCCTAACTAAGACAAGAGGATATCGGGGAGTTCCTCCTTTTCTTTCTGTGTTCTCCTCTTTCATCTTCCTTCTTTTCTCCTCCTCTGTTTCCTCCTCCATCTCCTTCACCTTCTCCCCTTCCTGTGTCCTCTTTCTGTCTCTGTCTCTGTCTCTGTCTCTGTCTCTGTCTCTGTCTCTGTCTCTGTCTCTCTCTCTCTCTCTCTCTCTCTCTCTGTGTGTGTGTGTGTGTGTGTGTGTGTGTGTGTGTGTGTGTGTGTGTTCTGGGCAGCCTCGTTCTCCCTGGTTCAGCCTCTTGAGTCTCAGATTACATGTGTGCATCAGCAGTGTCTAGCGCTTGTCCTTTTCTTTAGTTTGATTTGGCTTAGGGTTATTCATTACTTATATCACACACCTGGATAACAGCAGCAGGCGCCTTTCCTCACTGGAGCCAACGCTCACTGCTTGGAGATGGTGCTTGATCAGAGCTTCCACTCCACTGCAGCGGTGAAGGGGAATGTGGTTGACTGCCCAGAAGCTTCCTCAGAATGTTTTGCCCTGAAATTGACATAGATACTAGTATTTCCCATCTGTAACTGGAAGGGCTGGTGGTGAATCCCAATTTACTATACTGGCACAGCCATATCCACTGGGGACAGTGAGAATCATGAGCCAGTACAGTTGTATGACACAGTTGCCCCAAAGCTGAACTAACGAAATTTTGTTGTATAACATATCAAGGAATTTTTTTTATGCAACTTAATTATATAAAAATGTGTTAGGTGAATATTGTATGATTTTCCTGGGGAAATGTGAACAAATGTCTATTTAGTCCAGATGACAAGTCAAAGAGAAGATTCCACTTAAGTCTAGCTTGAGGAACCAGTAAGTTTATTGCTGTGATTTAAAAGTGAGGTGAAGGATTGCTTAGCACGATGACGCAGATATCTGTGTGACTAAGGTCCCACCCCGGCATGGATGATGTCACTAAGGATCCTACATAGCATGGGTGATGTCACTAACCATCCTACCCAGCATGGGTGATGTCACTAAGCATCCCACCCCAGCATGGGTGATGTCACTAAGGATCCTACATAGCATGGGTGATGTCACTTAACCATCCTACCCAGCATGGGTGATGTCACTAACCATCCTACCCAGCATGGGTGATGTCACTAAGCATCCCACCCCAGCATGGGTGATGTCACTAAGGATCCTACCCAGCATGGGTGATGTCACTAACCATCCACCCCAGCATGGGTGATGTCACTAAGCATCCTACACAGCATGGGTGAATATTATAAAAGCTGTATCCCTAGAGTCCCCTGCACAACCTGCAGGTAGCTGGGCCTGTCAGGGAATGTCCTGTCCCCAGCAGTTGTTTACTATCTTCATAGGGACTTATAAGTTTCAGGAGCTTTCTGACCTTATGAGTTTAGTTTACTTCCTGAGTCTCTTGAATGTCCTCCTCCTCCTCAAGGAAGGAGTGTTTCAATGGGGGGGGGGAGGAAATAGCTTCAGAAGAATGGACTTAAATCCAGAGAGCAAACACAGTTGCTTTGGAGAGTAAGTGTTTTGATATGGATCCCATAGACCTTGCAAGTGACTGCCTTGAGTTGATACAGGTGTGTTCTTGGTAGATCCTGTAAAATATGCTGTGGAAAGAGCTGTAGCCTCTAGTCTTATATTGAAGACCGACTATTCACTAATCACTGCTAATTATTAGAGTAGGAATTTAACAGCTTGAATTTTTTTAATATTTATTTTTAATTTTATGAATGCTAGTGTGTCTGTGTGGAAGGATGCCCGTAGCCACAGAGACCAGAAGAGGATATTGGATGTTCTGGAGCTCAGGAGATGCCCAATGCCAGTGCTGGGAATCCCAGGAAGCTTCTGGGCAAGAGCAGTACTGCTTCCTAACCTCGGCTGAAAACACGGGCCACAGAATCAACTAATCAAGGCCCATGAGGGCCCACAGAGATGGAAACAACAGCCGTGGAGTCTGTATTGATCTGAGATAGGTCCTCTACATATATGTTATGGCCATGTAGCTTGGTGTTCTTGTGAGACCCCCTAACAGCGGAAGTGGGGGTGTCTCTGCTCCTACTGGGTTGCCTCATCCATCCTTGATATGAGGGCGTGTGACTGGTCTCATTGTAACTTGGAATGCCTTGTAATATCCCCGGAAGGCCTGCTCTTTGCTGAAGGGAAATGGAGGAGGCGTGGATCTGAAGGAGCAGATAGGTGTGCATGTCAGGGGACTGGAAGGAGTGGAGGAAGAGGAAACTGCAGCTGGGATGTTATGTATGAGAAGAATACAGTTTTTAATTTTTTAAAGTGACAACTAAGTTTATTTCAATGCATTGGGAAGAGAGGAAAGTCCTCATACTGTCAGACGGAGGGATTTCTGAGGGATTGTTTATCAAGAAACCGCTGACGAGCAGGAAGAAGTCTAGCCTTACATCCATGCACACGGAGATGAGAGAATTCCCTCAGCTCAGGGTCCTCCCTGCCGGACCTACAATGGTTGGCATTAGAACCACCAAGGATGTCTTTGAATAAAATTCCTACCATCCACCCTCAAAAAACATAACTCAAACATCTGGATCATTAATGCATCAAAGTAATGTTGGTTTTTAAATCTCCATATGGATAATGTGTGATGATTAGGTTTTTTTAAATTAAGATTTTATTTACTTTTGTGTGTGTGGATATTTTGCCTCCATACATGCCTGTATATCAAACACATGCAGTGCCCATGGAGGTCAGAAGACGGCATCGGATCCCCTGGAACTGGAATTCGAGCTAGCTGTTCACTCTCTGTGGGTTCTGGAGACCAATCCTGGGTCTTTTGGAAAAACAACTAGTATCTTTAAACACTGACAAACTCTCTTGCCCTTGATGATCAGTTTCAATTGTCAACTTAACCCAACCTATAATCACTTAGGAAGAGAGTCTCACTAAGAGGTGTCTAGATAGGATTGGTTAGTGGGCTTCTCTTTGGGGAGTTCTCTTGATGGTGCTCCCTGAAATAGGAAATACCCGCCCAGTGTGAGTGGCGCCACTGCCTGTGTTTGTGTCCTGGACTGAGTAGACATAGAGAAGGGGCTGAGCACAAGTAAGTATTCATGCGTGCACTCATTCTCTCTCTACTCTTGAATGTGGATATGATGTGACAAGCTGCTTCGGGTTGCTGCCTCGATTTACCCAAATGATCGGGACTTGAGCTGGATGGGCCCTTAAGGTTTCTTTCATCATTATTCATCAGAGCGACAGAAATGAAGCTAGGACGTTCATATGGCCTAGACTAGTAGCATAAGGCTCATCTAATAACAGAGCCCTCCCTTTCCTGTCTCCCTCCATGTTCTTCCTTTGTTCCTTCCTACCCTTTATCTCCCTTCCCCTTGCCCGCACAGCCATCTGTCTACAAACAGTTTTGCATTTTTATTTAACTTACTTAGAGTCTGTGAAAGATCCATTCTTAAGCTCCTATGTCCTTCGTCCTTGGAAGAGCACTCCTCCTTGCTGTCTCTCCCAAGTACCACTTTTTCTATTAGCATTAGTAATTAAGATCTGTTTTTAATACACTTTAATAAATTCTCAGGTGGTGGTGGCTCACGCCTTTAATCCCAGCACTTGGGAGGCAGAGGCAGGTAGATTTCTAAGTTGGAGGCCAGCCTGGTCTACAGAGTGGGTTCCAGGACAGCCAGGGCTATACAGAGAAACCCTGTCTCAAAACAACAACAACAACAACAACAACAACAACAAAACAAAAACAAAAACAAATCCAAAACAAAACAAAACAAAAAAACCAAAACAAAACTTGCCTGCCCCTCATCTCAGTGCCATCTGTTTGCCGGGTGGTGGTGGCGCACGCCTTTAATCCCAGCACTTGGGAGGCAGAGGCAGGCAGATTTCTGAGTTCGAGGCCAGCCTGGTCTACAATGTGAGTTCCAGGACAGCCTGAAGTACACAGAGAAATCCTGTCTCGAAAAAACCAAAATAAATAAATAAATAAATAAATAAATCCCGGTTCTGCATCATACTCGTTTTAGATGATTTTTTTCTGTGATGAAGTAAAGGACCAGCTTTCCCTGACTGGATATCTCCTCAGGATAAGTGGAGCTTTTAGGATGCTAGTCGTAGTGAGCTGTTTCTCTCGCTGCGTCACTGTGTCTGATTTAGTGCCAAAGCTGTGCTGTTTTTATTACTGTATCTCTGAAATAAAACTTAACACTGGGGATGGTGATACCTCCAGCATGTTTTATTGTTCAGGATTGTTTTTTTTTTTTAACCAATCCTGTATTTTCTGTTTGTTTCCTTAAGAAGGTGAAATTTGTCTTTCAAGTTCTGTGAATAATTGTGTGTGAATTTTGATGGGGATTATGTTGACTCTGCAGATTGCTTTTGGTAGGATGGCCATTACATGAATCCTACCAATCCGTGAGCACGGGGGAGCTTTCATCTTATGATATCTGCATTTCCCCCCTTGGTATCCTAAAAAGTTTTTATTGTGTAAGTCTTATACTTGGTTGTTTAGCGTTTCCACAGTTTTTTTTTTTTTTTTTTTTTTTTTTTTAGGCTATTGTGACAAATATAGTTTCCCTGGTTTCTTTCTCAGTCCACTTACCATTTGTATATAGGAGGGATACCGATGGTTTGTGTGTTAAATGGTATCTTCTTACTTTGCTGAAAGTGTTTATTAACTGTAGAGGTATCATGGTGGAGTTTGTAGGGTCATTTATATATACAATTTTATCATCTGCAAATAAAGATATTTTGACTTCTTCCTTTCTCATTTGTCTCTCCTTTCTTTCATTTTTCTTACCACTCTAGCTAAAGCTTAAAGTACTATTTTAAGTAGTTATCCTTGTCTTCTTCCTGATTTTCGTGGAATACGTTGAGTTTCTTTCCACTTAATTTGATGTCGGGATAGACTTGCTTTAATAATCTTTATTATGTTGAGGTATGCCTCTTGTATCCCCAGTCTCTGCAGAACTTTTTATCATGAAGGGATGTTGGATTTTGTCAAAGGCCCTTTCTGCATCTAAGTAGATAACCCTGTGGCTTTTGTCTTTCAGTCTGTTTATATGGTGAATTACATTTTTCAGTTTATGTATGTAGAACCATCCCTGAATTCCTGGGATGAAGCCTACTTGATCATAATTGATAATCTTTTTGACGTGTTATTGGATTTGGCATGCAAGTATTTTATTAAGAACGTTTGCATCTGTGGTCACAAGGGAAATTATTTACAGTAATTTTCCTTATTGTGGCCTCATAAAAAGAATTAGACAATGTTCCTTTTGTTTCTATTTTGTGACATAAGTTGAGTATTATTATTATTAATTCTTCTTTGAAAGTCTGGTAGAATTCTGTGCTAAAATCAATCATCTGGCCTTGGGCTTTTAGGGTGTGTGTTCAGGGAGGCACTTTTAATTCCTGCTTCAAACCCACTAGTAGTTATGAGTCTGTTTAAGTTGCTTATCTGATCTTGATTTATCCTCGGAAGGTCATATGTAAGAAATTTACACATTTCATTTAGGGTTTTCAGTTTTTAGGGTACATATTTTTTTAAAGCATGTTTTTACGATTTTCTGGATTTCCTCAGTGCCTATTATGATGTCTTCCTTTTCACCTCTAATTTTATTTCGTTAATTTGGCAAAAAGGAGGGAAGGGGATCTTCTCCTTGCTGTGGCCACTCCTACTCTTCAGCAGATGAGAGGTAGGGCCAGCTCTTCCACACACCCGTGACCCTGGGGCCAGCTTACTGGCAACCCCCACATCCAGGGGCAACTGACTCTCCTGCCCAGGCAGGTCCAAGGACCACACTCCTGAGTGCTGCGAAGGTGAAGGACAGGGCCAGCTCTCCTGCTCTCATGACCCCTGGGCCATGTCTCCCATCTCCTGCAGGTCAGGGGCCAGGGGAGGAGGAGAGCTCTCCTTTGTCGATGCAACTGCCCAGGAGATGAGTGTCAGGACTAGCTCTCCTGCATGCTCGCTTATACCCTTGGGGCTGACTCACCCATAACTCCTCCAGTGTGCAGGGGCAAAGGCTGTCTCCTAAGTACTGCAGCTGGCTAGGGGCAGGGGCAGCTCTCCTGCTCTCCTGCTCTCCTGCTCTCCTGCTCTCCTGCTCTCCTGCCCCCAGGGCCAGCTCTCTCATGATGCCCAGATGAGGGGTAGGGCCAATTCTGAACAGCCCTCAGACATCAACATGTTCTCAGGTAGCACCCCCAGACCAGGGACATCTGCCTGGCATTTGGTGTTAACAGACCCCTGCTATTTCAGGGGCACGGATTCAGATGTGGCCCTAAGTGACAGCACAGGCTAGGACCCCATCGTGGTCCCAGGTGGCATCACTAACTCACATTAGGTTGTTCCTCACTATGCTTGAGTCTCCATTTCGGCATCTTTTTGTTGTGCCTACATGCTTCTGTTTCTCTTTCTCTTCTACTTCTCTGCCACTTACTTGCAATCTGTAGTGGTACCTGAGGTCTCTGAGTGTCAGGAATCCTTTCCAGGGTGCTTTTCAGGAGTGCTATGACTTGCTCCTACATTACTGCACCACATAGGGGTCATCGTGGGCAAGTTCTGTGCCCCAAGGCCTGCCTGGCACCTGACTGGTGGTCATCCCTTGTCAGGACCCATGGTGCCACCAGTCTAGTGATCACCTAGGGCTTATGTCTCACCTGGCCCACCCTAGTAACCCCACGAAAGGTTCTTGGTCTCCAGTTTACTCTTGCCCGGGGACTATGGTCCTAGACAGGGTTCTTTGTAGGGGATTGGTTTTATCCATTGTCCATTAAGATGCTGATTTCTGTGCCCAGAGATCTGATTATAGTAAGGACACCATAATATTGTTATGAATATTGAACCATCTCCTGTATCGATATTGTATAAAAACAAAGTTCCCCACTTATCTCTGATTGGTTAATAAAGAGGTGGTTCTTCCTATGACTGGGAAGAGTTGGATTTTGGATCACAGTTAGGAGTCCCCGGGGAGAGGGGGGAAGGAGAGGGACCATGAGAAGAAGTAGAGGAACCACGTGGAAAGATCAAAAGATGGCCATGAGGCAGAGGGACCAGGAGGAGTTGTGATGATCTGGTCACCAAGGGATTCACCATGAGGACACACATGAAGCACGGCAAGCCAGGGTGAGAGTCAGACTGAAGGTAGAGGACCACATGGCTGAGAGATTGATAGTTTAGAGGGTTCAGTAGATGAGTATCTGCCCTGCCTAGGCCTGCAGCTAATAAATAAACGTAATAGGTCTTAATAGGTCAATCATTTGGGAGCTAACAGGAACACAAAGGTTTATATCCTTAAATAAAAATTACAGTTTTTCTAGTCTCTGCCTTGCTACCCCCGAACCCCAGGAGCTCTCCTGGGACCTGAATGATGCCAAGCCGGTGTTCCTCTCAGGCTTGCTTTTCTCTGGGAATGTTAGGCTGCTAATCTTTGTTTTTTTTAAAAAAAAAAAAACTTTATTTTTTATTAGATATTTTCTTTATTTACATTTCAAACGTTATCCCCTTTCCTGGTTTACCCTCTGAAAAGCCCCTATCCCATCCTCCCTCCCCCTGCTCACCAACCCACCAACTCCTGCTTCCCTGTCCTGGCATTCCCCTATCCTGGGGCATTGAGCCTTCTCAGGTCCAAGGGCTTCTCCTCCCTTTGATGTCCAACAAGGCCATCTTCTGCTACATATGCAGCTGGAGCCATGGATCCCTCCATTTGTACTCTTTGGTTGGTGGTTTAGTCCCTGTGAGCTCTGGGGGTACTGGTTGGTTTACATTGTTGTTCCTACTATGGGGCTGCAAACCCCTTCAGTTCCTTGGGTCCTTTCTCTAGCTCCTCCATTGGGGACCTTGTGCTCAGTCCAATGGTTGGCTGAGAGCATCCACCTCTGTATTTGTCAGGCACTGGCAAAGCCTCTCAGGAGACAGCTATATCAGGTTCCTGTCAGCAAGCACTTGTTGGCATCCACAGTAGTGTCTGGGTTTGGTAACAGTATACAGAATGGATCCCCAGGTGGGGCGGTCTCTGGGTGGCCTTTCCTTCAGTCTCAGCTCCACACTTTGTATTTCCACCCGTGGATATTTTTGTTCAACATCCTTAGTTATCAAGGAATTGCAAATCAAAACAACCCTGAGATCCCACACCAGTCAGAATGGCTAAGATCAAAAAACTCAGGTGACAGCAGATGCTGGCGAGGATGTGGAGAAAGAAGAACACTCCTCCAATGCTGGTGGGATTGTAAGCTGGTACAACCACTCTGGAAATCAGTCTGATGCTTCCTCAGAAAATTGGACATAGTACTACCTGAGGATTCAGCTATAACACTCCTGGGCTTATACCCAGAAGATGCTCCAACATGTAATAAGGACACATGCTCCACTGTGTTTATAGCAGGCATATTTCATAATAGCCAGAAGCTGGAAACAGCCCGGATGTCCCTCAACAGAGAAATGGATACAGAAAATGTGGTACATTTACACAATGGAATACTACTCAGCTATTAAAACAATGAATACATGAAATTCACAGGTAGATGGATGGAACTTGAAAATAATCATCCTGAGTAAGGTAACCTAGTCACAAAAGAACACACATGGTATGCACTCACTGATAAGTGGATATTAACCCATAAGCTCTGAATACCCAAAATACAATTCACAGACTACATGAAGCTCAAGAAGAAGGAAGAACAAAGTATGAATACTTCTGCGGCTAATTTTTCAAATGTTCCCATGTCAGGCCACTCACTGGGCATGGACATATCCCTCTCTGCCACCTACTGATGAACATTTGACACAGCAGCCACACCTGCAACGTCTCTAGGCACAGGGTGAGTTGAACTTCTGAAGGCATACATTTAGCCTCTGCTAGACACAGTGTGTGTGTGTGTGTGTGTGTGTGTGTGTGTGTGTGTTGGAACATCACAGTCAGCTAATCTGAGCATTTTTATTTGTTTGAGACAGACCCAGGCTATCCCTGAAATAATTTTGTATCAGAATAAGCTTGAACTTCTGATTTTCCTGCCTCTACCTCCCAAGTATCAGGATTACAGATCTATTCCGCCACGTCCAATTTTATGAGATGCTGGCAGAATAGCAACACAAGAGTGAGAACACTTGGCGGAGGAGAAGGCTTGAGCTCATATCCTAAGTTCCCACATCAAAAGCCAGTCATGCAGCAACGGAGCGATGACTTGGTGGTTAGAAGTCCTAGCTGCAGAAGACCTGAGCTTGGCTTCCAGCACCCACATTAGCCTGCTCACACCTGTCTGTGACTCCAGGTCCAATGAGTCCAACACCCTTTTCTGGCCTCTGCATGCTCAAAGGCATATGTATACACATAAATAAAAATGAAAAAGAAAATAATTCTAAAATTTCAGGCAAGCCTATAACATCAGCACTGTGGTAGCAGAGATAGAGGGATGGGTGTGGAGCCTGCTGGCCACAGCCTAGCTATAGGTCCAGTGAGAGACCTCATCTCAAAGGAATCATGTGGACATCCTCATATGGTCTGGGGTGTACACACATATACACGTGTGTGCACATACCACACACACAACGACTAAGGCATGTTGTTTTGCTACTGGGTGGTGTTTGTCTTCTGTCAGTATGTTTAGCTCTACAGAGGCCCCACCACTCTTGGTCAATGTTTGATTTCTGGGTTTTTGAGATGGCCGATGTGTGAAGTTATTTCATATGACTCTTTATTGTCAGTGACGTGTTCTGACATTCCTCTTGGGAATCAATTCAAAATCCCATCAGGTTAAGTCATCAAACACCTTCTGGTTACCTTCTCTAATACAACTGATAGCCTCCAAATGTCTTCTTTTCTTCATCTCTAATCTCACCAACATTGTTATGTACCTTATATGGAAGATCTTATTCTTTTCCTTATGTGTAAGATCTCACCCTATTTCTTATGTGTAAGATCTCACAGTTTTCCAGATTATTGCATTATATAAACTATGCAAGGGTATCTGATTTGATGGACAAAGTAAAACTAACAAAAACTAATAAAAATAATAAAAAATAAGAGGTTTTATTCATGACCACATATCAAGTCATGAGTTCAGTTTATGTATTTATTTTTGTTAAGACTGATCTGTCTATCTATCTATCTATCTATCTATCTATCTATCTATCTATCTATCTATTTACGTTCATGTATATGTTTACGCCTACATAAGTTTTGTATATTGCAAATGTATAGGAGCCAAATGAGATCAGCAGAAGGCATTGAATCACTTGGAAGTGGAGTGATAATTAATTGTGAGTTGCCATGTGCTTGTTGGGCACCAAACCAGGTCCTCACATGAGAACAATGACTGCTTGTGACCTCTCTGCAGCCTTCTGAACATGTATGTTGATACCACCACATTTTCCTTTGTTCCAATCTGATCACAGTTTGTCAGAACGCTTTATGTGTTATTATTGGTTAACTGAGTATACATTGCAACCAAACTCTTCTAAACTAACATAAAGGTACATAATGGTGGTGTTGTTTAAAGCAAACACCTATCTTCCTGGGTCTGCATCACCAGGGGTTTAACTATTGTGGGTTGCCATGCGCTCTGCTGGTTTATTTTCTCTGTTGGAAACTATCAAGTGCATGAAGACAAACTCTTTTCTTGATCACCAAGAGAACAAGATACCTACGTAGTTGGCTCTCAAGCCTTTGGCGTTGTGTGAAGCACGTCGCATGGCCATACCAGGAAGCACAGAGCAGAGTCACGCTGGTGCTGGCGTTGGGAAGACAAAGTCGCATGTTTAAATACATGGAGGTTCAGGAAGCGTTGTTTGCCACAGTTCTGTCATGTGGAAATGGCACTCTAATACCTTGCTTATTTTTTAAAAAATGGTTTCTTTTATTCTCTGTGTGTACACGCATGTACAAATGCACATGCACACACACATTCACGGAATCCATGAGAGGGCTACAGGTCCCTTGGAACTGGAATTCTGGGTATCCATGGGATCTGGAGCTGGCTGTGTGGGTGCTGAGAACTGAACTCCGGTTCTCAGGACTGCACAGCAAGTGCTCTAACCTTTGAGCTGCCTCTCCAGAGACCCCAGGTAACTTTTTCACAGACTCTTATTGGACTTTCCATGAGAATTTTCTTAATGATTGTGTTAACACTCTCTGCATGGGGAACTTGCTCTGCTTACAAGCGGTATATTTCGTTTGGTGAAATGTCTTTGTCTATTAACTTTTCTGGGCTCATATGTTTTATTCTAATTGAGTTTTGGAAATGAAAAATATATGAGAGGTATATAAAGACTAAATGTATATATTACAATGTTCTTTTTAAATTTTTTTTATTTTTATTTTTTATTTTTTGGCTTTTTCAAGACAGGGTTTCTCTGTGTAGTCCTGACTGTCCTGGAACTCACTCTGTAGACCAGGCTGGCCTCGAACTCAGAAATCCGCCTGCCTCTGCCTCCCAAGTGCTGGGATTACAGGCGTGGTGCCACCACGCCCGGCTACAATGTTCTTTTTAATATGTGCTTTTTAATTTTCATTTATTTTAAAGTATTCCCTTTAAGGTCAAATATTCTCAATTTAAATGAAACTAATTTACAGTTTTTCACTCAATCATGTTTTAGACAAAGTATCTAATAATTTTTTGTTTACACAATAATCTATATTTTTTGAAAGTTACATTATGAGGGCTTCTGAACTTGGACAAAATGCATTCTTAATCATATATATCCAACTGGATGGATATATATTCATTTTTATCAACATATATTAATTGAATACAATAATAGGTTTTATCATTCTGTATTCATATATGCAAGCAAGGTATTTTGATTGGACTCATCTTTTTATTACCCTCACGTGTGCCTCTATCCCCCCTTTTACCCTCATGTATCCTTCTCTGAATTTCGTTCCCTGGTTCCTGAAAAGTTGACTGAGGTTGAATTTTAATGTAATGTACTAATTTGTTCACTGGAGAACATTTCAAGATAGCATAACATCCAGGCATGGTGACTGGACAACGTTTCCTGAAATTTATAGTGAAAATAGAACAGTAGGAAGAGCAGAAACATGTGAGAATAGGCTGTTTGGCATGGAAAAGGAAACGAGTCAATTTACAAATTGCATCCAAAGTAAGCTATGCTGGGTGAAGAGGTTGCCGTGATTAAAGCAGACTGAAGAACTCCTCATGGGGACACATGGAAAGTTGTGCTGAACATCAGATCTCACCTTCTGAAGGCTCTAGCACATTAAAATGTAAATCCACGGGGCTTGACAGATATAGTTCAGCAGTCAAAAGCACTTGCTGATTTTCTAGAGGACCCATGCTCAATTCCTATTTGCCATTTCATAAGCATCTGTAACACCAGGTTCTTAGGATCCAATCCTCTCTTAGCTTCCACAGGTACATGCACACTTGTGGTTTACATGCACACAAACATGAATATATAGATACAACTATTCGGGCTGGGCGGTGGTGGCACACGCCTTTAATCCCAGCACTTGGGAGGCAGAGGCAGGCGGATTTCTGAGTTCGAGGCCAGCCTGGTCTACAGAGTGAGTTCCAGGACAGCCAGGACTATACAGAGAAACCCTGTCTCAAAAAAACAAAAAACAAAAAAACAAACACAAACAAATAAATACAACTATTCAAGTGTGAATTCATGTGAAAGGTAGCTGTCTCCTGAGAAGAGCCACCCAGTGAAGACTTTTTCCAAAGTTCAGTTACAAAGACACACAGATGCTCATGCAGCTGTAGTCTGATGGGCAGTAGAAATCAAAGTGTGTCTATGATGGCTGTGCAGACACTCACTCACTTATGCTATCATAGAGACCTTCCTCAACGTTCTAGAAAGACAGGAAATATAGTCAGATCAGATTCCTATCATGAAGCTTCTAGTGGGTTCTGTGTGAAGCCATAAAGGTGAAATCTAAGTAACAAAGGAGACCACAGAATCTTCTAGATAGCAGGGATATGGGATGTTTATCAAGGGAGGCTGGAGGCACACACTGGAGGCAGCCCAACAGGGAGGCCATGGGTATAGCAGAAAGGACAAGGTAACACAAAGAGGTTGCAGCCCAAATGATGTTACCACAGCCTCCCACAAATCACATAGAACTAGAGAGTTGGACATTTTCCCTTTGGGCTTTCAGTCTTACTTTGGTCCCTTGCAATTACCAGACTCCTCCATTTTGATTTGGGAATGTTTAGTCTTCATCATTGTATATTAAAGTTTGTAATGTGTGTTTTTTTTTTTTAAGTAAAATCTCATAGTTAAAGATTGCCTTGAGTCTCAGAAGAGAGTTGGGCTCTGAACAGGGTCGGATAGGTGAGATTATGAGGGCTTCTGTACTTGGACAGAATGCATTCTTCAGCATGAGATGACTGTGAACCTACCGGGAAATGGTAACAGGATGTTATGATTTAGACGTGAAATGTTCCCTTCTTATGTATTCGATGTTGGAACTTTTGGACATGGACCCTGGCCAATAAGTGCAGAACTTAAAGATCGGTTAGAGTGCAGTAAGAAAACCCAGGATGCAACCTGAACTATGTGTTTCCTGCTTGACACTGAGATATAAATCACCATGGACAGGACCCACTCTCTCTTCCATGTGTGTCATCATATCTTCCCTCTATGAAACAATGAGACAGAGGACCCAGGCAGGCTAGTGATACGAAGAGTCTTGGACACAGCTGATATCTCTGTAGTAAGCTTCTTAAAATTCTGTTACAGGCAGTATGGCTAGAAAGTGCAGGTCTATCAAAGCCCACTGGAGCCTAGGTTTTGCTGTCACAAGCCTCAGAGTTTTACCTGGAGTTAAAAGGTTTGGTGTCTGCAGTGTCTGGTTCCACTCTTGTTTTATTCTGGTCTGTTCTTGCTATGTCTCTATCCTTCTCTTTTAGAATTGGAGATGTTTGTTCTGTGCTGCTGTCTGTTGGTCATATGTAACTTTTACTGGAGTTATGCCTAAGAGATTCCTTTTGTCCCTCCTTGGATTTTGGACTTTTGAATAGTTTTGGCACTGTTAGGTTGTCAGGATATTTGATATTGGACTGACCTTCCCATTATGATACTGTGTTGACTTATGGATACAATTTATGGTTGAATATACATTTCCCTGATAGACTCATGTGTCTGAACACTTGGTCACCGTCTGGTTGCCTTGAATTCATAGAATTAGTCTGGAAGTTGGCTTTTCTGTTCTAGTTTGTAGATTAGTTTGGAAGTTTGAGGCAAGAGAAACATAAGGTTGAGACCAACCTGGGACCTACAATTATTACTGGCTAAAGGTTTCATTTGGGGCTTTATCAAAGAAAAGGATTCATGCCAAAGACACAGATGACACACACATACACACCTACACACACCAATTTAAATTTAAGTGTATGTTGAATGTATCTGTTGGTTGTATGTGACCTGTGTATAAGTACCAACAGAGACCAATAGAGAGTATCAGATCTCCTGGAGCTAGAATTATCAGTGGTTGTGGACATCAGACTTGTGGGGCTGGGAAATGAACTCAGGTCCTTTGGAAGAAGATCAAGAGCTCTTAATCACTGAGCCATCTTTCCAGATCTGACACAGACAATTTCAACAGAAAAGTAACAAGGTAAAGCATAATTCAGAGGAGGATTACAGTGGGCTGACCTAAAGGGGGTATGTAGTAGCCTACTGGGTTCTGTATTGTGAATTTTAAGACTTTATGAATATTTATGATGTAGGAAGCATATTCACGGGGATAAGATGACCCCTTTTCCTTCTTCAGTCATGGTCGACTATATCTCTCCTTATGCTATTTCTTTCAGTGATTCTCTTGAAAAGCCCATGGGGAAGGGGATCAAAACCACAATAGAGAGAATACAATAAAGCCAGGCCCAAGGTTCTCCCTTTGTCTCTGTGTGTCTCAACTCTAACTCAGTCTTACAGTGTAAGCCTGACTCCAAAGAGAATAGTGTAAAACAAGAAACAGAACTTGATAGTCTATGAAAACAGAGCAATATAAATGGGAAAAATAAAATATATGAATATTTAAAGTGACCAAGTATGATCAAAATATCAAAAGGAAATCCAATGAGGAGAGAGATTACTTAGTTTTAAAAGTAATTAATCATAATCAACAAATTATTGTTTATATTTATGTGAGATATGCGATATTTTGTTATATGTACTCATTGAACTTTGATTTAATTAATACACCTGTCACTGTGTATTTATTACTTCTTACTTTTATGCATTGAGAACATTTGAAATTTACCCTGTTTTGAGATTCCCAGTAGTGTCTCTGAACCGTGCTACATTATCCGGTTTATCTAATTACCCACTGTACAGTCCTATGAAGCAAGCACCATGCCTGCCTTGTGTGCTTGATAATTTTGCACACTGCCTTTTAATTTCCTCCTATAATCATCACTCCAATATAAAATGGGTCTTGCTAATGTCATGATTGTCTTGACACTGGTGTATTTATCTACACCTAGCAAAAATGCCCAGCAGGGCTGTGCCGCCTTTTGACATTGACAGATGTTGTCTGTAACTGTGCAGTTAGGGCTGGAAAGATGGCTCAGCAGTTAAAAACACTTGCTCTTACAGAGGATCAGTCCCCAGACTTATAAACTCACAACCACCTGTAACTCCAGTTCCAGGAATCTTCCACCCTCTTCTGGCCTCCTCCGGCACTGCGCCCACTTACTCAGAAACTAGCTCCTTCCTCTAAGGCTTAAGAGTCTAAGATGTAGCTTTGGAATCTGTGCTGGGCGGTGGAGCTGCGTGGGCTTGGCACTTCTCTATGTTTACTGTGCCCAGTGAATAAGGACATCCTGTCAGAATGATCCCAGCAATGACCCTGCCTACCACCTACTTGGCACTTTTTGTCGTGGGAAGGCACTTTGACCAGTGATCTCTCCGTGCATCCCTGTTCATTTCCTCCACGGCCTTCTTCAGCCTCCCCCTTTCTGTTCCATCTCCCTTCCTCTCCACCCACTCCTTCCCTCCCATCACATTGGTCTTTGCTATCTCTTTCCACGGCCATTTCATCTTTAGCAGGCATCTGCTCTGGTCTCCTTGGCTGTGGAGGGGCTGCACTGCAGGCCGGGCTGACAGTGTGCTAACCACAACCCCAGAACTAAACAACAGACCGTTTTGCAATCGGGGCCGGGATCACAGGTGGTAGATTCTTTCTCAGTTTTCTGATGCCAGCAAAGCAAGTGCGAAGTCTCCATACTGTCTTGACACTGTTTCTCTTCCCGCCTGCCCTTGCATTGTCGAAGTCTCCATACTGTCTTGACACTGTTTCTCTTCCCGCCTGCCCTTGCATTGTCAGTCCTGGAGAGAGCTTCTCGGGGAGTGAAGCTCCTCTTCCCTCTCTTTGTTTATCGCACACTTACTTCTTATGAAAATCCTCACTCTCTACTGAGTGTGTGCCTGTGCTCTGTCTGTGCAGGAAGACCCCCTTGAGTGGGTGAAAAACTATGTATATGTGAGTCTTGGAGACTCAGATATGTCACTGCTTGTCATTGATTCTCTAACAGAAGTCTTAGCTCTCTGAAAGAGGCAAAACCCTACCAATAGCTGGGCTTCTGTCATACAACAGGGACAAATTTGGATGCATCTCTCAACACAAGGCTGTTAGGAGTTTTTAGGTAAGGGTCCTGGCACTATTAACAACATAGACTTGGCCACTCATCCGCAAAAAGCCAATTACAGATGAAACTAATAGTCAAGAGAAGAGAAAGATGTAGTCAATATGGACACCTTAGGAAAAGGAATAGAGATACAGTGATTTTTTTTCCCAAGCCCATTCTCTGGGTTCTAACATGGTTTGGGTCATATGAAGTGTGGTTCTTTTCTATCTGAGAGTCCGGTGTTCCCACTACCTGTTATTAACTTATAGCCCTTTTAATTTTGAAGTTGATTGTTTGAGGTATCACACCTGTGCTTTAGTGGCTCCAAGTATGGTGTCAGAGAGAAAATGTGAAGTCCCTTCTACTCGTAAACAGGTAGAGGTTATTGACTTAAATAAGAAAGGCAGGAAAAAAAAAAGAATGTCGAGGTTCCTAAGATTTACTGTAGGGATGATTGTTCATCTAAGAACTTGTGAAAGAGAAACATTGAGCTAAGCCATTCCTTCCTACACTGCAAATGTTAGTGTGATACAGAACCTGCAAAGGACAGAACAAAAAAAAAAAAAAACAGGCTTTAAATTTGTACGTGCATTCGTGTACACAAGAAAGTACAGCAAGCGTGGGATTCAACAGAGATTACGGTTTTAAGTATCCAGAGAGGGTGGGGGTTGGGGGGGGCGTCTTGGAACCTGTCAAGACAAGAGGACCGCTGCACATTCTAAATGTGTTTGTATATGCGTATACTTTGGTCATCTTAGATAAAAACCCTCCAAAGGACAGGAATGTCAGCTTGTTTCTGTATATTTAGTATTAGGAAGGCTGCCTATATATAGTAAGTGCTCATAACACATTTATGAAATACACCAGTTCATAACCCGTTTCAGGGAAAGGAGATGGAACATGGTTGGCAGAGTGAGTGCCTAGCATTCGCAAAATCCTGGGTCCCCCACCAGCATGGGTGTGGTGTGGGGTGGGGCTGTGTGGGGTGGGGTGGGGTGGTGGCACATGTCCATAACCTCAGGATTGGAGGTGAAAGGATCAGAAGTTCAAGGCCATTGTCTTAGTCAGGGTTTGTATTCCTGCACAAACAGCATGACCAAGAAGCAAGCTGGAAAGAAAATGGTTTATTCGCCTTACATTTCCACATTGCTGTTCATCACCACAGGAAGCCAAGACCGGAACTCACACAAGACAAGGACTTGGAGCTGATGCAGAGGCCATGGAGGGGGTGCTGCGTACTGGCTTGCTTCCCCTGGCTTGCTCAGCTTGCAAAACCCAGGAGCAGCAGCCCAGGGATGGTACCGCCCACAATGGGCTGGGCCCTCCCCTCTTGATCACTAATTGAGAAAATGTTTTACAGCTGGATCTCATGGGGGCATTTCTTCAAGGGAGGCTCCATGTTCTGTGATAACTCCAGCTTGTGTCAAGTTGACACACAAAACCAGCCAGTACAGCCATCTTCAACTAGAGCTGTGTTTCTAATACTGCACTGTGTATGGGCAGGGGCTCAGGAAGAGGCAGTAAGTAGGGGTGAGAGGAATTCCTTCTAGCAATGTTTTGTCTCTCACTTAATAATCTAGTAAATGAAGAATTGATCTAATCTTTCTCTCCAGTTTCTAAAACAGAGATTCAAAAAAAGCAAAACAAAAGACAGAAACAAAAACACAAAAAACAAAACTAAACACTTGAAATGCCCTGAGCTCTTTGGAATGTTTGTTTTGTGTCAGATGATGCATAGTGAGTCCTTAGAATAAAGAGGGGCCTTGTCATTAGAAAATGCATCCATGTGAGTGGAGCATTAGAATTTTTAGGAGTCCGGTGGAGTCCAGGGGCTAGGAAATAGGTTTCGCCACATAACCAGGTCTCAAGTGGATCATGTCTATACAACAAGGTCCTGCTAAGGTCCCGGACACTGAGGCTCAGTGAGACTCTCTGGTTGATGACTGTATTTGTGTGTCAGGAGTGTGTTATACCTGATTCTGTGAGGAGATCTGGACGCTTTCCCCTCACCCAACCTCTAGCTCAAACTCTTTACCATCATATCCAGATCCATTATATTAAAATGCTAATGGGGAGCTTCTAGGAGTTCTGCAAGTCATCGTAATGAATTAGAAAATGTAGGAGAGGGGTAGGAACTGGGAACTTGAAGGCAGCCAATCAGAAGTGCAAGGGGGGCCTGGAGGTTTGCCGGCTGCAAGGATGCCACTGTTGTGAAAGGCTGTGTCTGGGTGGCTTAATCCAAGACCTCTGTGGTCAATCCCAGTGTAGAAAGAGCAGTTGGCGATTTTTAGGTGGACAAGAAGAAAAAGTCATTGGGTGGGGGTGGGGGCACTCAAAGCTTGACATTGTCATCTAAAATGAGAGCAGCTATGTGCAGCTGCTGTTCTTAACGCTGTGGTTATAAATGCACACCCACACATTCATGTGGAGATTGAACTCAGGTCCTCCTGTTTCTATGGCTAGCCCTTCACCAGTTCTCCCCAGGCCACAGCAGCTGTGTGTTTTTATCTTGAGATATTCCTTGGTAGAGAATCACCGTCAGAGGTCCTCATGGTTTTGAATGCACACCTCGAGGCCAGTTGCTCAGTACTCCTCTTTCAGTATCTCCACAGAGCAAGAACTTAAGCCTTTCTTGAGAAGAAGCCCTGGGGAGGATGTAGAGTCTCCACAGAATACCGAAGCTGCGTGAAATCTGTGGGCCTGGAGGCAGTCTCACACAGCCCAGACAGGAAGCTTGTAACGGTTTCCATCTACTGCGCTGAACCTTGGGTGAGACCTGAAAGGCCAGCGTTGGCATGTAACACAACAGGAAATGAATGAGCCACCCAGACGGGCCACACCTGGGACCTTCACCTTAGTGAACCTCTGGTATTTCCTACTGTCTGTTTCGTGATCGAATCTGGATATGAGGAATACTCCAAGCCTGATGATTTTTTCTATACTTCTCAGTCATGAATCTCCTCTCTACACATGGGCAACATTATTTTGGGATGGTAAAAAGGTTGAGAAAAAAATATTGGAGTTAAGTCTAAAGAGTTGAACTTTCTTGGCAGCAGAATGGACCACAGATACACTGCTATACCACTTGTTGATGATCTGAAATTCAAATGTAAACTAGATGGTATAGGTCTTACCTGCTAGCTCTATTTGAAGAGAGTCTGTATGATGTGTCACAAATCGGGATTGAGGACAGAAGCGAGAAGGAAGCCTCTGACTCAGGGGGGTTCAGGTTATAAGTGTTTGTTTATTCATAAGTAGCAATAAACAAATAACTAGTGAAATGGGATCGAATTCTACACACACACACACACACACACACACACATACACACACACTTCACTAACCTTCAGTCTAACCCAGTGCTGTAGACTGGCTCGATGGCGACGCATCAGGTAAGGTCCGCGATGTCTTATCCTGCGTTTGGGTCCAGCTGGAGCTTGGTCCGTGGTGGTGCAGGCTTGTCTCCATCAGTGACGGACTCCCAGGTTGGTGGACTTAATCTGTCAGCATGACAGCACCTCTGTGGGACTCCAGGAGCAAGTGAGTTGCGGTGGGCAGACCAGGGTATTTAAGCTACACTTAGCCAATCATAAGTAAGGCGTTCATACATTACCTCATTGGGCATTTACCTTACTTCAACGTTATCATATTCACACACACACACGCCGGGCGGTGGTGGCGCACGCCTTTAATCCCAGCACTTGGGAGGCAGAGGCAGGTGGATATCTGAGTTCGAGGCCAGCCTGGTCTGCAGAGTGAGTTCCAGGACAGTCAGGGCTACACAGAGAAACCCTGTCTCGAAACAACAACAACAACAACAACAACAACAACAACAACAACAACATATTTACACACACACTCTAGCCTTGGTTTCCATGGTTACATTTGTCTGTGCTATCATTTCCTTCTGTTGTTTATATCTCGTTCTTTAACTTTTGTTTACTAATCCCCAGCCGGGAATGGAAGACACACCAAAGTTACAATTGCCCCAGACTGTGGGGGCAACTAGACCGTGCTTCCAGACAGGAGAGCTGGTAATGTTGAGCAGGTTCAAAACCCCAGGGAATCTCAGCATTGAGAGCAGCAGGCACGGAACCAACTCCCTGCCAAGATCTACCTGTCCTGGAACACAGAGCCACAACACTCCATTGGGAGGGAGGGCCATGACAATCAGTCATGTAGGGACATCGCCTTCCCCATGCAAATAGATCGTCCCCAGCCATCTCAGACTAAGGCAATGGGAAGCATCCACCCCTGGATCCCGCCCTACTCCCAAAATGTTTATAAAGTCCCTATCCACATGGTATAAAGTGTACAAGTTATTTCACCAAGAATCATCTGAGGGTGACTTTGATTGAGCCGTAACACTCTGGGGAAGAGCTTTCTCTCCCGAAGAATTCATTGCTGGACCTCAGACCTGCCCCTCCCCTCTTCTGCTTGCTGCTGTGACTTTCAGCTGCTGGAAACTATTGTTGCCATTTGCTGCTGGTTGTAACTACTCCCAGCCACTTGCTTCGTTGCTTGCCTGCTGCTGCCGGCATTCACGCTGCAATGGTAGCGGGAGAGACGCTGGCTACCTGCCTTGCACAGGCTTCCCCTTCCAAGAGCTGTAACACTTTGGCCATTCCATCCAGACCTGAGCCCCTCGGAACCTTTCATTTCAGCCAGGCAAGATATCCTCGGATTACCTTCTGTCTCTCCTGATCTCAGGCACCCCAGCGGAGAAGCAGACACACAGCCCGACACCAGACTCTAACTGCACAATTCGAAAGAAGCATGTCAGCTCAGAGAGCCTCCTCTAGGCATCTTGCCAGAGATGAGTCTCCCATCCCCAGAAATATCATACTGCTTTATAACCATGGGGAATGTTGGGGGGGGATATTAAGGTGCTTGTTAGTACTTTCAACTGACCTGAAATTGTGATGTTAATTTACTTCCTTAGTTGCTACAGACCACACTCTCTACCTGGAGTCGGGGCTGCAGATTTCCAGGATTCTTTTGCGAAGCAGGAAGGCACAAGGTTCGGCGAAGTGGCAAACAGAAACCATAGCACAGAAATGGCTTGGAGTCTGAGTGCATTTTGCTGCAGTCAGCCAGGGGATTTTAAACATGAGATCTTTATATATCAAATGATGTATCCAGCACAGCAAGCACAAAAGACAATCAGCAATAACCATTTGCCATGAGGAAATGTAAAATCAGCTAGGTAAACATTCCCGTGTAAAAAGCCATACGTAACATTCGTAAAAGGGACTTCAAAGGACATTAAGCCAGATCTCTCAGACCTTAGTGAGATTCTGTGAGTAACCTAATTATCACCTGGCCCTCTCTGAGGGAACCTGAGATCATAGTGTTAAGTTAAAGTTTTGCAAATCACAATGTCAGAGCCACTCTCATCAACATAGCCATAAAAGTTTACATTTTGTTGGGAGATCAATGTAATTATGTAAACTACTAAGCAAAGTAATGCCACCTAGAACTAGTACTGTAGTTTAAAGAATGAACTTTTAGTTAACATTCTTGCCTGGTTACATATAGCTCAGGCTACCAGAACTTCTTGTGAATGAGGAAATAGATCAAAGGAAAGTCACAAAGGCCAGGCTGCCCTGAGATTAGAGCTCAGAATTCTCTCCGGCCAGGGAGCTCCACAGCGACATTCCCTCGAGGACAGCACGAGTTTTACTCGAGGACAGCCTCATTGTACAAGGCCTTTGCCTGTGGAAATTCACACAGTGTCCACCGAGGTTCGTGTGGCACTTAGTCTTATAAGATGTCATCCACCTCACGGGAAGGAATATTTCAATTGGGATGAAATTGCTACAAAATGAAAATCCTTCGGTTCCCATGGGTTCTGTCCCTCTGTGTCACAGTGTTTTCAAGCCTATGGGATCCTAAGGTCGCCTGATATCTTAATCTATTGTTAATAACACAAAACTACAAATTGAGTAAGTTACAAAGACAAGAACCTTGTTTGAGCTCATGGCTCTCGTCTAAGATCAAGAGACCATGTCTCATGACTTTCTACCTGCTGACCAAGGCCCAACTGACTTATAGAATCCCATGGACTATATGAAGCACATGAGAAAACAGTCCAGCTGGGTGTGGCTGGCAGCAGACCCACTCCTGAGATGGCTCATTAACCATTCCTCCATCAAACCATAGATTAACCTGCTCATGATGGCAGAGCCTAACCACATCTTAAAAGTTCCACTTGGTGCTATATCATGATGTTTTACAGTAGGGGATACATTTTAACATGAGCTTCAGCAAATTAGAGCTAATGTTCAAGTGATAACACACAAATATCTAGAGTGGTGTGGATGAAAATCCTCTCAGCAACTCTAAAGAGTGACTTCAGTATTCCTAAGAACTACTCTGAATTATCCATATGGGTCACATCATCACACTTGTCTAGCTCATGGACCAAGTTGTGTTATTCATCCTAAGTTGGGGAACAAATTAGGCTTGTCTCACAGCATCTTCTTCTAATAGGTTGTTCTTTTGTGCCCCAGGCTATTTCCTATTCTGGTCCAATGAGTCAGAGCCAGGAAGAAAGGTAATAACTCTTTATTCATCAAAGAGTCTCCTCAAGGAAACGTTCCTTAGAAAGGCTGGCACGTACGTAGTACCCCTGGGGCTATAATGAAAACCCGGTTCTGTGTGACATTCAGAATCTTATAGGAAATGAAGGGAAACAATGCAAAAGGTAGAGAATGTTGTGAATAGGAAGCGCTGCTAACAGATCTCGACTCTACACCCTAGATCTATAGACTTTAGATGCCATGACGTATGGGTCAGGCACCTTAGAAACCCTTATGTTATGCTTGTGGAGAAGTGGCTTCTCACTCTATGAGACTGGTCTTATTATAGGCAGGAATTGTGTTTCTCTGCACAATGGTACATTTTCTAAGTGCTTACATCTCAATAGCACAGTTAGCGTAGACAGGTCATATTTAGCTCAAAATTGTGATGTTCTTAAAACTTAAAGCAAACTTGTGATGTTAACTCAAAATTGTGATGTTCTTAAAACTTAAATCATGTCTTGAGATCAAACACGATCATTCTGGTGCCAAATTTCGTCGATGGCCTGATCAGCCAGTGCCAGACATCGGTTCTGCCCGAAGTCATGGATATCCGCATCTCCTCATTACTCACGCTCAACTCATCTCGACCAACTCGTCTGACCACCAGGCTCCGTTCTTCCTGTCTCAACACCATTCCCATCATTTCCACCTGAGTCCAGGTAACTTTCTTCATCCCTCTTGGGCTATCAGTGGTCTCTCTGTTCGTTTGTTCGACACATTGGCGGTGAGCACCTGTTGCCTAGGAGTGTCCCAGATGCATGGTATAGTGTGGCTTGATTTTGAGTTGAGTGGAATCTGAATCATTTTTCTCATTGCTGTGACTGGGTGCCTTATTTAAAAAAAAAATTAAGGAAGGAAAGTCTTATTCTGACTTCCGGCTTGAGGTTACAGTCCATCATGGTAGGAAGGCACTCAGCAGGAGTGTATGGTCATGTGACTTCCACAGTCAGGAAGCAGAGAGATGGCGGCCGATGCTCATCTCATCCCCTCCTTCTCTCAGCCCAGGAACCCAGTGTGCAGAGCGACACCCCCAATATACACAGTGGGTTGCCCCACCTCAACCCAGCCTAGAAACTCCCTTGTAGACATGCACGGAGACTTGTCTCCTTTGTGAGTCCTTATCTTCTTTACTTGAATGTCAACATGGGTATTAAACGTGGCCAAGAAAACCCATGGTCTCAAGAAAGGCTCTGTGTTCTCAGGAAGATTGACACACTGGGCGCACAGCACCACACGACGCCGACTCCTGATAAGATGAAGGAAGTTTGAGACGACAAAATATGCAAGGAAGATGGCCAGACTCTCCAGAGGAGCGGCCCAGCGGGACCTGCGCTGTGGAGCAAGGCAGTCCTCCACAAGTCAGGGTATTCTTTTTTTTTTTTTTTAAACTTTATTGGTTCTTTGTGAATTTCCCTTTATGCACCCAAATCCCTCTCATCTATCCCTCTCCTCAATCTCATCTTCCACCCTTGCGACCTTTAAGACCAACGGAGAAAAGCAAATCTCATTGTGGAAGCTGTGGTGTGTCCCAGTGTGCCCCACAGTACAACCTCTCCTCTTCACTTTACTTGCAAATGTTGGTTGCAACACTCTTTGGTTTGGTAAGAGGCTTCTGGCTTCTGCTACTCTGTTGCTACTGGATCCTCGCTGGGACTCCTCGCAGACACCCTGTCGTTGCTCTGTGTCCTGGAGACCTTATAGTTCTGAATCTGTTGGACAGGCTTTTCATGTGCTCCAGCAGATTACTGATGGAGTAGGTGCTGGGGTGGGTCAATTCAAAGGCCTGGCTCTCAGTCTGAGAGCTCTCTGAACTTTTCTGCTCTCACATCCTGAGGGCTGGCTCACTAGAAACTCCCACATCCAGGGCCAGCTCCATTGTGCTGCAGCACAGGAGGAACAGAGAGTTCTCTCGTTCTGATGACCTCAGGACCAGCTCTCCTTCCTGTCACTGGTGGCAAGGGGGCAAGAGTGGGGTGGGAGTCATTTCCCCCTTGCCATGTCATCACACAGAAGACAAGTGGTGGGGCCAGCTCTCCCATGCTCATGCCCTTGGGACCAGCTCACCTATGTCCCAACCACCAGGGCCAGTTCTACTATGCTTCCCACGTGAAGGGCAGGGCCTGTTCTGCTCTTCCAAGTACTGCAGCTAGTGAGTGGCAGGGACAGCTTTCCTGCTCTCATGACACCAGGACCAGGTCACCTGCCCGCTGCAGGTGGTTATCTGCCAGGGAGGAGGGATTTCTCCCTCACCCGTGCTACTACAGGGGCAGCGAGCAGCATGGCCAGGTCTCCCACACTGGTATCCTCAGCCGGTTCACATGCAACTCCCACAACGTGTGGGACCTGCTCTCCATGTACTGCCGCTTGCTAGTGGTTGGATCAGCTCTCCAACTCTCATGGCCTCCAGGGCCAGCGCTCCCACAATGACCAGGTGAGAGGTGGGGTCCGTTCTGCATAGCCCTCAGACGTCAACATGTCCCTGGGTGGTAGCCCAAGCCAGGAATATCCACCTCGCCTTTGGTGACCACAGTTCTCTCCACTGCTGCATGGTCACAGACTCAGACACAGCTCACGAGGCAGCCCAGGCCAGGACTCCACCATGGTGCCAAGTTGGTATCATGAACTACTCAGTCACATCAGGCTGGCCCTCACTAGAGTCTCCAGTTCTTCCTCTCTCCATTGTGCCCACATCCCTCTAATTTTCTCTCTCTTCCATTTCTCTCACATTGACTTGCTCCTCTTGCTGGCACTTGGGATCGCTGAGTGTCTGGTTGTCTCAGGAGTGGTCTCAGGAGTGCAAAGCCCCACTTGTGAATTGTGGTGTTAGGAAGGGTCATCTTGGGTACAGTCTGCATCCCCAAGCCTGTTTGATGCTTGACTTGAGGTCATCTCAGGGCAGCTTCCTGTCCTGGCCCCGTGGTGTGGGTCTGGTGGTCATCTCAGGCTTGGTCCTCCCCAGGCTAGCCCAAGTGACCACTTGCAAAGGTCTTCTGCCTCAGGCTTACCCCTCAACCCCAAGTGAGGTTCTTCTCATCTTTGGCTTGCTCCCAGTTCTGGAAGCTGTAGGAGTCTGTGTCGTGCCAGACTTAGGGCATCTCAGGCTTGCTTTTTCCAGAAAAAGTTAGGCTACTAATCATGCAGATGTGCATAGGTCAGAACACTGAGCATAGACATAGCCTCTCTCCTCTATTGATCCACGTGTGACACAGCAGCCACACCTGCAATGCTTCGAGGGGCAGGGAGTCAAGGTATTCTAATATGGGAATCAGCCTTTGAAACAAATGGAACTGATACATATATATGTCATGGGTGGACAGGCTTGGGTGGGGGGTGTTTGAGGAGGTATACAGGGGCCCTAACAGCATGAGCTTCGTGTGACAAGATACTAGACAGGGAGGCCATGATTCATGGAACTACCTGGCCAATAACCAACAGTGGAAATCTCAGATGGATAGACTGTAGGAAGCGGGGCCAATGGAATAGAGAATTGAACACCCAAGGAGGTTATTTATGGTGTTTTGAGCCATGAAAGCACATAGCCCTTCAAAGTGTAGAGCAGAGTAAACCAGACAAGGGATCCACTTCTAATTCCAGCAATGATTCAGGGTAGCTCAGCCTCCAGGGAAAGGAGGAGAGGAAGGGTAATGGAGCCAGCACTACTGATTCCTATCTGCATTCCTGAAATCACGAGCCTGCCTCAGGATGAGAAGGGAACACACGGTGTTCTGTGTAAGAAGAATGCTTTGGCTTGTGCTAACTTTCAATAACCCCAAATGACTCTTCATAAAATTTCACTGAAGGGCAAGCAGAGTTTGAGGGTGGCCGTGAAAAGTGGTGATTAGGGCTCAGGAGGTAACAGTGCTTGCTGTGCAAGCATGAGAATGTTCCTGTCCCCATAAGCCATTTAAAAGCACAGCACGTCACCAGCATGTCACCCCAGCACTTCGAGGTGGGAGGCAGAGGCAGATGAACCCCCAAGGCTTACTGGCCAGCCAGTGCAACCAAACTATGATACTCCGGGTTCAGTAAGAGACCCTGTTTCAAAAAGTAAGGCAAAGAGAGATACATGAAGTCAACCTCCAACCTCCACACCCAACACACAGATGATCGACCTGCATACATGTGCACAGGCAATACATAAAACACCCATACAAGAGGTAATCAGAGAAGTCAATTGCATGCTTTAACGTTCGAACTCTGTTGACTGCAGATAGCTCAAAAACTGTACATAGAGCATTAAATGAGAGTAGATGAGTGTGCTCTCTGAAGGTTTTGTTTGAGTGTATCCCATGGTCAAAGACAATTTAGGAAGGAGACAGAATGAGAAACCGCAAGGGTAGGCAGGAGACATGTTGCCTCATCAAGAGACTGCATATAACCACCTGCAGTCAGGACAGAGGGCCCATTCTGATGGGACATTTTTATGTGTTTGTGATATGTATATATGTTCACGCATGTATGGGTGCACTTTCATGTGCATGTGTGTGCACATGTGTATGGTAGCCAGAAGTGGCTATTTGGGTGTGGTTGGAACATGGTACTGGGGATGGAGTCACGTGAGGAGAATTCTGAGTGCTTGTGAGAAAACTCCAAGAAGACAAGAGTTTAGGACCTTTGTTTCTTCAGAACAGAATTGTTATTGGAATGCACTTTCATAATGCTCCTGGGTGAAGCAGAGAGTAGAAAGTTCATTTCAGTCTTTGCTCTTCATGTGCCTCTATGGGGAAAAACAAGACAAAACATGTTTTTGCCACGTGTGGCTTCTCCTTGTGATTCTTGCTCATGTGATTCCTCTTAACCCGCACTGTTTAGATGTCCTGATGCTCTGAATAAACTTGGCTATTGCATGAGACTTTCGTCTCCTCATTTTTAGGGTCTGCTCTCTCAGGTTCACACCGCCAACTAGACTGGTAAACAGGTGTCTTTCTTAACCATTTAACCTTATATTTTGAGACGGGGTCTCTCATCGAACCCCACGTTTCTCAATTTCGTGTGAATGGCTGGCAGAGGAGCTCCAGGGATCGACCTGCCTCCTCCTTCCAGGTTCTGGGGTTACAGACATCTGCCATCACTTCTATTTCCTATGTGGGTGCTAGGAGTTCAAAGTCAGGATCTCAGGCTGGTGTGCCATCTTTTAATGGGCTGAGCTATCTCTTCAGCCCCTCTGGTGGGACTTTATTTAGAGATTGTCCACTGAAGAAAACCAACAGAAATTCTGCAAAGACAGGCAGTGATGACATCTAGGAAGGCAAAGGGGCAGGTACATTGATTCTGTTCACATGTGCTTTAATTGTCTAGTAGTCTTCTAAATGCATGTGCCACCTTCTCCCATCATGGTGACCACCAGGGCTAATGTACTCATCATGCTTCTGCCTCCTCCTCCTCCTCCTCCTCCTCCTCCTCCTCCCCTTCCTCCTCCTCCCCTTCCTCCTCCGCCTCTTCCTCCTCCTCTTCCCTCTCCTCTTTTCCTTCCTCCTCCCCTCCTCCTCCTTTCCCTCTTCCTCCTCTTCCTTCCTCCTCCCCCTCCTCCTCTTCCTCCTCCTTCTCTTCCTTCTCCTCCTCAGTTATTGTAAATTAATTTCTGCAGATCCATCAAAAAAGCAGGAAGATTTACACTACATTAACTTTTATCTAATATAATGAAATTGTTTCAGTTTGTAAATCCAAGTTGACTCAGACTTAGAGATTATGAAAGCTTCCAGAGTCCTGTATAAAATACATTTATAACATCTCTCTGCAAACATGTCTGTTTACCCATAAATAAGTATAAATAAAGTAAGGCAATTGCTATGTAGAAGCCAATGTTAAACTCTCAACCCAGACACATCTACATGTTGTGAACATGTCACAAGGATTCTTTGTTGCAGGCTTGGAATTTTTTTTTTTTTGAGACAGGGTTTCTCTGTGTAGCCCTGGCTGTCCTAGAACTCACTCTGTAGACCAGGCTGGCCTTGAATTCAGAAATCCGCCTGCCTCTGCCTCCCAAGTGCTGGGATTAAAGGCGTGCGCCACCACCGCCCAGCGCAGGCTTGGAATTTTATTGATAAAAATAATTTGAAAATTGAGTTAGACAGAAGTTTCAGGGCCATTTATGTAGAGCCTTTGAATAGAATAACAACAGGCCAGGCAACCGTAAATACCAGACGCTCCCGAGGGAAGGAAAAATGCCCTTTGAGCTAGTGTCTGCAGTAAAGGGGGAGAGAGTTTTCACAGAAACACTGAGAAATCACATGCTTAGGGAAATGGCTGGCATTCAAGGAAGGGATGAAAGGGAGGGGGAAGTCGTGGCTTTTGAGTTAGAACGCGTTTATCAGTGAAGATCTGTCAGGAGCTGCCTGGAGAACGACACTCCAGGGCACATGAGTCCATTATCTCATTAAGGGAACAATTATTTCTCCATTTCCTTAGCATGATTTCATATGAATCAGCTTTCCTGAGGTGTTCTCTTGGTCAGGTGATCGACAGACTCGGTTGGATTAGCTTTTAAGAAGGAGACACATAGTGTGTAATCTTCTCATCTTTGAGGCAGATTAGAAGATCATGGTTCTGCCTGAGGCCAATGACAGAACTACTGATCTCTTCTTTTGACCACAAGAAAGTAACTTTCCCATACTATGGCTCAATAAAGTCCAGGTACCTCTATGGATTCCTATGCATTTTAAATCTTAAGAGAGCAGTTGTGGTATTTCCCTTTCTAGCATTCCCAGGGAAAGGGGACACGGTGTCTAAATCTGATTATGAGAGAGGAGTCTCTTTAATGGCCACCAAGACTACTAATATCTGTCTGGTTACTTAACAAACAAGCAAAACAAAACACTTTTTTTTCTTTGCCAGTGAAGTATTCAGGTCCAAACTGTCTTCAATTAGGAATAACATCTTCCCTTTTTAAAGAGGATTCTGTATTATTTTCATAGACTGCTACAGTTAGGAGCTTATTTCTTTATAGTTAGTGGGAACCTTACTGTGGACTGCAGAGTGGGCCAAGAGTTAGGCCTTCAGTCGCTCACGTTACTTAGTAACAAGTACAAAGTTTCATGCCTTCATGCTTTTGATAGATGCTGGAGCGGGTGATGGTGTGATTTAAATGGCCCCTCACAGGGCTCACTATCTCATGCAGTACTTTGGAGAGTCAAGCCCATAGTTATGTGAAGAGACCCATTCAACTTCTTGTCTGATGCCATTTTCCTACAAGATTGTTATAGAAGCTTCCTGAGAACCTCTTAGAATGAAGGCACCAGTAGGAGCCGTGCAGATTTAGTTTTTTGGTTTTTTTTTTTCTTTTTTTTTCGAGACAGGGTTTCTCTGTGTAGCCTGGCCTGTAGACCAGGCTGGCCTCGAACTCAGAAATCCGCCTGCCTCTGCCTCCCAAGTGCTGGGATTAAAGGCGTGTGCCACCACCGCCTATGGAGCCGTGCAGATTTAAAACAAGACAGCATAATTTGGGGGAGTTACACTAAATGCTCCATGCCCCAAGCTGTGTCAGATGCGATGAGTCTATAAGGATCTAAACCATTCAGCTTATGGCACAGACCTTAAGCATGGACAGCTGTTTCTCATCCTTGACAATTAGCTTTGTCCTGGACAGAGGCCAGAAATGTCACTGATTCTATTGGCAATGATGACAATTGTGTCAAAAACTTTTAGAGACATTGGTTCACATTCTTATTTGTTATCTTTCATCTTTCCTATCCTTTTGTTTTGTTTTTGTTTTCGACTTTCTTATCCTTTTACATATCAGATTAATGAACCCAGATGCAGGAAGCTATGTGTATCAGACACTTCATTGACCTTGTAAAGATGCACCCGTAACTCCAGCCTAGTTAGCAGGATAGGTCAGTTGAGTTAACAGCTTGTAGGGTATACGGTTGGACTCGCCAGATCTGCTAGTTTGCCTCCCTATGTCTCTGCACACAAAAAACCCTTCTCATCATCTAAAGAGACTTCCGGTGGCAACCCTTTCTTAACCTGTTCCTGTCTCATGGGAGCCCTGCTTGCTTCATTTCTCTCAAGTGCTTACCTATAAGAAAACTGTTCTGCAACTATTGTCCAGGAAAAGAAACTATTCTTCAAGTTTGTGAGACTAAGAACCCATAAGTTGCTTGTCCGGAGTAGCTTTGGTGGTCTTTCATTACCTGCTACCCTAGCCTCCTTCCCCATAAGCTATTCTCACCCAAAGCAAGAAGACCTCTGTTGTGTTCAAAGACATCCCATTCCACTCATTTCCCCGGGTTATCATTTCAGGCCAATATCATAAAGAATACAGCAAAGAGACTTTGAAAGATAAATTCTACATGCTCCTGCACTGGGACCAGAGACATTGAGTTGGGAGGGGGGAAGAAATAAGGAAAGGGAGGGAGAAGGGGGAAGTGGTGAGGCTGGCTTTGCCCTCAGTTTACCCTTTGCTGTGAGGGAAGGGAGGCTTTGTGAGCCATCCGGTCAAACATGGAGGGCACACAGGTGCTTTGCTTCTCTGGCTTCTGGGCTAGAGAAATCTATGGGCTTTATAACTGAGCCCTGCAGCTCATAGGGGCAAGTGTAAGGAGGAAAGGATATAGATGTTGCCAGGGTTGTTAGGGTCAGAGCCAGGGCTGGAAGCCCTAACAAATCAGGATTGGTTGCTTGCCAATTAAAGACACAGAGTACTTTGTGAGAGACAAGTAAAATGTTGGGAAAAGAGATTTACTTAAATGATCCTATTGGGAAGAGGAATAAAGAAGTCCATTGACACCCTACCTCTCAGCCAGTGTACGGAGTTTAGAGGACCTTGTAAAGAAGTTGTCTTTCCCATCATGGACCCAACAGTGTCTGAGCTCCTGCCTCTCCCACAATGGGGTTTGATAAACTGTTAAAGATGAGTGAAATCTCTCCCTAGGAGACAAGTGCCTTTGCCTCCTGCAGTGTTCTATTCCTGTGAGGAGACACCATGACCATGGCTACTCTTATAAAGGAAAACCTTTAATTGTGGTTTGCTTACAATTCAGATTCAGTCAATTGTCAGTATGGCAGGAAGCACGGCAGCATGCAGGCAGACATGGTGCTGGAGAAGGAGGTGAGAGTTCTACGTCTGGATCTGCAGGCAGCGGGTAGACACTGGGTCTGGCTTGAGCATTTGAATCCCCAAACCCACCCCCAGTGACACACTTCCGCCCACAAGGCCACACCTACTCCAATAACTCCACATCTCCTATGTTCCCTGTCAAGGAGTGCCACTTGCTGATGACCAGGCATTTACATATATGAGCCTATGGGGACCATTTCTATTCAAACCACCACATCCTCCCCTGGCTGGTACCAGGCTTTAGCTTCTTCTAGAAAGAGACATCAAGAAATTTTCTGTTTCTTGGGATCTGCTGTTTAACAGGAACAAGTGGGCATCTGTGTCTCTCTAGAATACCTTCTTTACTGCTAGGATGATTAGAGTAGCAAAGAAGTGAGAACCTGCAGAGCACTGACAATCCATATAAGTCATTACAAGAAGAGAAAGGGATTCAACCTGAAGCCCTGTAGGAAGGATGCTCCAGAAGAAACAAGGAAGGGAAAGGCAGGTGTGACTCCAGCGCTGTTCCTGATGTACAGAGAGGGAATTCCCACACGGTTCCAAATGTCTTCCTCATACCTACACGGGCCTCATGTTCATCCTCTATATATCACCTCTTAGACCTGAAACACAGCTGACTTATAGACTAAAACATTCTAAAAATATTTGGGCTTTTCTTTCTTTCTTTCTTTCTTTCTTTCTTTCTTTCTTTCTTTCTTTCTTTCTTCCTTTCTTCCTTCCTTCCTTTCTTTTTTTTTTTACTTGTTTTTTATTGTAAATATTCTATATTTACAATTCATTTCCCTTTTTCTGGTTCCCCATCCCCAAAGGTCCCACATGTCCCTTTCCCTCCCCCTGCTCCCTCATCCACCCCCTCCCACCTTACTGTTCTTGTACTCTCCCACAATGATGTTTTGGTCCATTCTAGCACCAGTGTCCACTCCTTTCTTCTTGTGAGACATCACTTGATATGTGATTTGTGTCTTTGGTGTTCCAAGCTTCTAGGCTAATATCCACTTATCAGTGACTGTATACCATGGGTATTCTTTTGAGACTGGGTCACCTCACTTAGTATGACGTTCTCCAGCTCCATCCATTTCTCTAAGAATTTCATGAATTCATTGTTTCTAATGGCTGAATAGTACTCCATTGTGTATATATACCACATTTTTTGTATCCATTCCTCTGTTGAGGGACATCTGGGTTCTTTCCAGCTTCTGGCTATTATATATAAGGCTGCTATGAACATAGTGGAGCATGTATCCTTATTGCATGCTGGGGAATCTTCTGGGTATATTTCCAGGAGTGGTATGGCTGGGTCCTCCAGAAGTATCACGTCCAGTTTTCTGAGGAACCGCCAGACTGATTTCCAGAGTGGTTGTACCAGCTTTCATTCCCACCAGCAGTGGAGGAGTGTTCCTCTTTCTCCACATCCTCGCCAACACCTGATGTCTTCTGAGTTATTAATCTTAGCCATTCTGACTGGTGTGAGGTGAAATCTCAGGGTTGTTTTAATTTGCATTTCCCTAATGACTAGTGATGCTGAACATTTTTTAATGTGTTTCTCAGCCATCCGAATTTCTTCAGGTGAAAAGTCTCTGTTTAGCTCTGTACCCCATTTTTGGATAGGGTTATTTGGTTTTCTGGGGTCTAACCTCTTGAGTTCTTTGTATACATTAGAGATTAGCCCTCTGTCGGATGTGGGGTTGGTGAAGATTTTTTCCCAATTTGTTGGTTGCCGATTTATCCTTTTGACAGTGTCTTTTGCCTTACAGAAACTTTGTAGTTTTATGAGGTCCCATTTGTCTATTCTTGTTCTTAGAGTATAAGCAATTGGTGTTCTGTTCAGGAATTTTTCCCCTGAGCCGATGTCTTCAAGGGTTTTCCCTAGTTTCTTTTCTATTAGTTTTAGTGTGTCTGGTTTTATGTGGAGGTCCTTGATCCACTTGGAGTTGAGTTTAGTGCAAGGAGATAAGAGTGGATCAATTCTCATTCTTCTGCATGTTGACCTCCAGTTGAGCCAGCACCATCTGTTGAAAAGGCTATCTTTTTTCCACTGGATGTTTTCAGCTCCTTTGTCGAAGATCAATTGGCCATAGATGTGTGGGTTCAATTCTGGGTCTTCGATCCTATTCCATTGATCCGCTTCCCTGTCACTGAACCAATACCATGCAGTTTTTAATACCAGTGCTCTGTAATATTGCTTGAGGTCCGGGATATTGATTCCCCTAGAAGTTCTTTTGCTGTTGATGATAGTTTTAGCTATCCTGGTTTTTTTGTTATTCCAGATGAATTTGAGAATTGCTCTTTCTAGCTCTATGAAGAACTGAGTTGGGATTTTGATGGGGATTGCATTGAACCTGTATATTGCTTTGGGCAAGATTGCCATTTTGACTATATTAGTCCTGCCAACCCACGAGCATGGAAGATTTTCCCATTTTCTGATGTCTTCTTCAATTTCCCTCTTCAGAGACCTGAAGTTTTTGTCGTATAAATCTTTCACATGTTTGGTTAGCGTCACTCCAAGATACTTTATATCATTTGTGGCTATTGTGAAGGGTGTCATTTCCCTAATTTCTTTCTCGGCCTGCTTATCCTTCGTGTATAGGAAGGCTACTGATTTACTTGAGTTGATTTTATAGCCAGCCACTTTGCTGAAGTTGTTTATCAGTTGCAGGAGTTCTCTGGTGGAGGTTTTTGGGTCACTTAAGTATACTATCATATCATCTGCAAATAGTGATAGTTTGACTCCTTCCTTTCCGATTTGTATCCCTTTGACTTCCCTTTGTTGTCGAATTGCTCTAGCTAGTACCTCAAGTACTATATTGAAGAGATATGGTGAGAGGGGACAGCCTTGTCTAGTCCCTGATTTTAGTGGGATTGCTTCAAGTTTTTCTCTGTTTACCTTGATGTTGGCTACTGTTCTGCTGTATATTGCTTTTACTATGTTTAGATATGGGCCTTGAATTCCTGTTCTTTCTAAGACCTTTAACATGAAAGGATGCTGAATTTTGTCAAATGCTTTTTCAGCATCCAATGAGATGACCATGTGGTTTTTTTCTTTGAGTTTGTTTATGTAGTGGATTACGTTGATGGATTTCCGTATATTGAACCATCCCTGCATCCCTGGGATGAAGCCAGCTTGATCATGGTGAATGATTGTTTTGATGTGTTCTTGGATTCGGTTGGCAAGTATTTTGTTTAGTATTTTTGCATCGATATTCATAAGAGAAATTGGCCTGTAGTTCTCTTTCTTAGTTGGATCTTTGTGTGGTTTTGGTATCAGGGTAATTGTGGCTTCATAGAATGAGTTGGGTAGTGTTCCTTCTGTTTCTATTTTGTGGAATAATTTGAAGAGTATCGGTATCAGGACTTCTTTGAAGGTCTGATAGAATTCTGCACTAAAACCGTCTGGTCCTGTGCTCTTTTTGGTTGGAAGACTGTCTATGACCCCTTCTATTTCTTTGGGGGTTATGGGTCTGTTTAGACGATCTATTTGATCCTGGTTTAATTTTGGTATTTGGTAACTGTCTAGGAAATTGTCCATTTCCTCCAGATTCTCCAGTTGTGTTGAGTATAGGTTTTTGTAGTAGGATCTGATGATTTTTTGAATTTCCTCAGTTTCTGTTGTTATATCTCCCTTTTCATTTCTAATTTTGTTAATTTGAATACTGTCTCTGTGCCCTTTAGTAAGTCTGGCTAGGGGTTTATCTATCTTGTTGATCTTCTCAAAGAACCAGCTCCTGGTTTTGTTGATTCTTTGTATGGTTCTCTTTGTTTCAACTTGATTGATTTCAGCCCTGAGTTTGATGATTTCCTGTCTTCTACTCCTCCTGGGTGAAATTGCTTCTTTTTGTTCCAGAGCTTTCAAGTGCGCCATTAAGTTGCTAGAATATGCTCTCTCCTGTTTCTTTTTGGAGACACTCAGGGCTATGAGTTTTCCTCTAAGCACTGCTTTCATTGTGTCCCATAGATTTGGGTATGTTGTGCCTTCATTTTCATTAAGTTCTAAGAATTCTTTGATTTCTTTCTTTATTTCTTCCTGGACTAAGGTATCATTGAGTAGAATATTGTTCAGCCTCCAAGTGTATGGGGATTTTCTGTTGTTTTTGTTGCTATTGAAGAACACTCTTACTCCATGGTGATCTGATAAGAGGCATGGGATTAGTTCGATCTTTTTATATTTGTTGAGATCTGTCTTGTGTCCAATTATATGGTCGATTTTGGAGAAGGTACCATGAGGGGCTGAGAAAAAGGTATAGTCTTTTGCTTTAGGGTGAAATGTTCTATATATATCTGTTAAATCCAATTGCTCCAAAGTTTCGATGAGTTTCTCCGTGTCTCTGTTTAGTTTCTGTTTTCCTGGTCGGTCCACTGTGGATAGTGGAGTATTGAGGTCCCCCACAATCATTGTGTTAGGTGCAATGTGTGCTTTGAGCTTTAGTAAGGTTTCTTTTACAAATGAGGGTGCCCTTACATTTGGAGCGTAGATGTTTAGAATTGTGAGTTCTTCTTGGTGGATTCTTCCTTTGACTAGCAGGAAGTGACCTTCTGTGTCTCTTTTGATGACTTTGGGTTGAAAGTCAATTTTATCTGATATTAAAATGGCTACTCCAGCTTGCTTCCTGTGACCATTTGCTTGCAAAATTGTCTTCCATCCTTTTACTCTAAGGTAGTGTTTGTCTTTGACTCTGAGGTGTGTTTCCTGTAAGCAGCAAAATGTAGGGTCCTGTTTCCGTATCCAGTCTGTTAGTCTATGTCTTTTTATTGGGGAGTTGAGTCCATTGATGTTAAGAGATATTAAGGAATAGAGATTATTACTTCCTGACATTTTTGATGTTATTTTTTTTGAGTAGTTATCTTCCTTTGAGTTTGATGGAAGAAGTTTACTGTCTTGCTTTTTCTTGGGTGCCATTCCCTTCCTTGTGTTGGAGTTTTCCTCCTATTATCCTTTGTAGAGCTGGGTTAGTGGAAAGATATTGTGTAAATTTGGTCCTGTCATGGAATATTTTGATTTCTCCATCTATGTTGATTGAGAGTTTTGCTGGGTATAGTAGTCTTGGCTGACATTTGTTTTCTCTTAGGGTCTGCATGAGGTCTGCCCAGGATCTTCTAGCTTTCATGGTTTCTAGAGAGAAGTCTGGTGTGATTCTGATAGGTCTTCCTTTATATGTTACTTGGCCCTTTTCTCTTACTGCCTTTAATATTCTTTCTTTGTTTAGTACATTTGGGGTTTTGATTATTATGTGACGGGAGGTGTTTCTGTTCTGGTCCAGTCTGTTTGGAGTTCTGTAGGCTTCTTGTATATTCATGGGCATCTCTCTCTTTAAGTTAGGAAAGTTTTCTTCCATAATTTTGTTAAAGATATTTGCTGGCCCTTTAAGTTGTAGATCTTCACTCTCATCTATCCCTATAATCCTTAGGTTTGGTCTTCTCATTGTGTCCTGGATTTCCTGGATGTTTTGGGTTACAAGCCTTTTGGATTTTGCGTTTTCTTTGACTGTGGAGTCAATGGTTACTATGTTATCTTCAGCATCAGAGATTCTTATTTCTATCTCTTGTATTCTGTTGTTTATGTTTGCATCTACGACCCCTGATTTCTTCCCAAGGTTTTCTATCTCCAAAGTTGCCTCCTTTTGTGATTTCTTAGTTGTTTCTACCTCTGTGTTCAGATCTTGGATGGTTTTGCTCAGTTCCATCATTTGTTTGTTTGTGTTTTCATGTAATTCTTTAATATATTTTTGTGCTCCCTCTTTCATGACTTCTGCCTGTTGTTTCAAGTTCTCCTGCATTTCTTTAACTGATTTTCTCATTTCCTCTTTATTGGTTTCTGTCTGATGGCCCATATTCTCCTGGAGTTCTTTAAGTGTTTTTTGTGTTTGGATTGTAAGAGCTTCTACCCTATTGATGTTCCCCTGCATTTCTTTAAGAGATTTGTTTATGTCTTTTTTGTGTTCCTCTAGGAGCATCATGACCTGTGCTTTTATATCTAACTCTTGTTTTGCTGGTGTGCTGGGGTATCCCGGACTTGCTGTGGTTGGCGAATTGGGTTCAGATGGTGCCATATTGCCTTGATTTCTGTTAATAACGTTCCTACGTTTGCCTTTTGCCACCTCTTTATCTCTGGCGTTAGTTGGTCTTATTTTAGATGGTGCCCCGCTGAAAGCACAGCACGCCTGTCCCCAGGAGACAGATCCCTTCTGGCAGCGTTGTCTGTGCTGGACTATGCTCGCTCTGAGTCCAGGCCCCTGACTCCAGCTGCTAGAGTCCCGAGCTGTGCCCCGAGGCGGCAAGGTGGCCCCTCGTTGCTAGTCCGCTCAGAGAGCCGGTCCCGGTAGTCTGCACCCGCAGCTGAGCTTTCTGTGCCCGGATCTCCTGCAGAGCTAAGCTAAGCTATATCTCTGGCCACGCACCTGATTCCAGCCGCTCACTGCATCCAGTGTGCCCGCTGTTTGCCTCTTTCTTTCTTTCTTTCTTTCTTTCTTTCTTTCTTTCTTTCACTTATTTATTTCATGTATGCGAGTATGCTGCCAGACACACCAGAAGAGGGCATCAGATCCCCATTCCAGATGGTTGTGAGCACCATGCAGTTGCAGGGAATTGAACTCAGGACCTCTGGAAGAGCAGCCAGTACTCTTAACCGCTGAGCCATCTCTCCAGCCCTGGGCTTTTACTTCCTACGATTCAAAACAGACCCAGAAGAGCAAATACCAAACTTTGCTCCTAGGCTCTAAGGATTTTTGTGGAAAATTTAAAATGCAATACTGTAAATCATTTCTTCTTCTACAACAATATCCCTGTTGTGTGACATGTTCTGGGGAGACATAAAAACATTCTGCCTACCCCAGATAGGGCACCAGGAAAAGACAAACGATTTGCGTAAGCTGAGCTTGGTGATTCGGTGA